>OY757023.1:113180373-113526247 GCA_963580285.1 Lucinisca nassula | reverse complement strand
GACGGACAGACGGACGGACAGACAGACGCCCGGGGGAAAAACAATATGTCTCTCCGAAAAAAAATTTTTCGGGGGAGACATAATTATTTGAACAATCTTGGCAAAGGTCCACTACATGAAGCTACACACCAAATTTCAAAGACCTGGGCCTTGCAGTTTCAGAGAAGAAGATTTTTTTAAAGATATTCCCTACATAAGCCTTTGTAAAACCAAATGGCTCCGGAGTGGGGGCATTTTTGGCCTCAGGGCTATAATTTAAACAATCTTGATAGAGGTCCACTAGATGAAGCTTCACACCAAATATCTAAGACCTGGGCCTTGCTGTTTCAGAAGAAGGTTTTCAAAGATTATCTCTATATAAGTCTATGTAAAACCAAAGGGCCCCAGGGTGGGGGCATTTGTGGCCCGAGGGCTATATTTTGAACAATCTTGGCAGAGGTCCACTAGATGAAATTTCACACCAAATATCAAAGACCTAGGCTTTGTGGTTTCACAGAAGAAGATTTTTAAAGATTTTCCCTATATAAGTCTATGTAAAACCACAGGGCCCTGAGGCAGGTGCATTTTTCGTCTGAGGGCTATAATTTGAACAATCTTGGTAGAGGTCCACTAGATGAGGCTTCATACCAAATATCAAAGACCTGCACCTTGCGGTTTCAGAGAAGAAGATTCTTAAAGATTTTCCTATATAAACCTATGTAAAACCAAAGGGCCCCGGGGCGGGGGCATTTTTGGCCCCAGCACTATAATTTGAACAATCTTAGTAGGGGTCCACTAGATGAAGCTTCATACCAAATAGCAAAGAACTGGCCCTTGAGGTTTCAGAGAAGAAGATTTTTAAAGATTTTCCCTATATAAGCCCATGTAAAACCAAAGGGCCCCGGGGCGGACCATTTTTATCCCCAGCACTATAATTCGAACAATCTTGGTAGGAGTCCACTAGATAAAGCTTCATACCAAATAGCAAAGACCTGGGCCTTAGGGTTTCAGAGAAGAAGATTTTTAAAGATTTTCCCTATATAAGCCCATGTAAAACGATAAGGGCCCAGGGGTGGGTGCATTTTTTGCCCCAACTCTATAATTTGAACAATCTTGGTAGGGGTCCACTAGATAAAGCTTCATACCAAATATCAAAGACCTGGGCCTTGCTGTTTCAGAGAAGAAGATTTTTTAAGATTTTCCCTATATAATCCTATGTAAAACCAAAGGGTCCTGGTGTGGGGACATTTTTGGCCCCAGCACTATAATTTGAACAATCTTGGTAGAGGTCCACTAGATGAAGCTTCATATAAAATAGTAAAGACATGGCCCTTGGGGTTTCAGAGAAGAAGATTTTTTAAGATTTTCCCTATATATAAGCCCATGTAAAACCAAAGGAACCCGGGGCAAGGGCATTTTTGGCCCCAGCATTATAATTTGAACAATCTTGGTAGGGGTCAACTAGATGACGCTTCATACCAAATAGCAAAGACCTGGGCCTTAGAATTCAGAGAAGAAATTTTTTAAAGATTTTCCCTATATAAGCCCATGTTAAACCAAAGGGCCCAGGGGCGGGCTCATTTTTTGCCCCAACTCTATAATTTGAACAATCTTGGTAGGGGTCCACTAGGTGAAGCTTCATTCCAAATATCAAAGACCTGGGCCTTGCTGTTTCAGAGAAGATTTTTAAAGAATTTCCCTATATAATCCTATGTAAAACCAAAGGGCCCCTGGGCCGGGGCATTTTTGGCCCAAGCACTATAATTTGAACAATCTGGGTAGGGGTCCACTAGATGAAGCTTCATACCAAATATCAAAGACCTGGACCTTGTGGTTTCAGAGAAGATTTTTTAAGTTTTCGGTAAAAAAAATCTATTTTTGGCTCCTGTGGCCTAGATGTGCAACGGACCAGAACCATTTGAACAACTTTGAAAGGGGACCACCTAAGGATCATTCCTGTGAAGTTTGGTCAAAATCCGATCAGTGGTTTAGGAGGAGATGTCGTTTGAAGAAATTGTTTACGCACGCACGAATGGACGGATGCACGCACGCACGGACGCAGGACGGACAAAAAGTGATCCCAAAAGCTCATCCGTCACTACGTGATGGTGAGCTCAAAATGTGAGCAGCTGTTGCATCTGCAGATGCCGCTGAATGCAGTGTCTGATCCGGGCCTGCACTATTTGCTAATGGAATTTTCCATCAAAAATAGAATAAATACAAAAAAATAGGCCTGACACACCTCATATGACAAATGGAAATGTCCAACATTTAGCAATGGAAGAGTCCACTAGTATACACTGGATAAAAGTACATACTTTGTTTTCGAATCCATGTTAGCCTTGTTCCTACAGCTTCGCTGTAGTGAAGTATAGACAGTTTCTGGGGTATAATGTCTCAACCTCGAGAACAGGATGATGTCAGAAAGAAGTTCCGGAACTACTTCAGAACACACTGAGATCATCAAGTCACCATCTGTCTGTTATGAAAAAGAACGAAGAATACTGTAATGATCCTAAGTATTTTTAGGACAGACAGGGTTCAACATTAGCGCAAGACCGATGGACATTGTCTAGTGAAAAGCTAGTCAGGTCTAGTAAGGTCAGTGGCTGGCTGGTCCGAATGGTCCTGTTGAAAATCTGGCACCATAGTTATTAAAATCCATGTTTTACAACTCATTTACCATAAAATGGGCTTCTGTCAGTAGTTTTACTTTCTATGTAAATCAATAATACTACTGTAATGATCCAAAGTATTCGGACAGGCCAAATCAAACAGTGCAGACCCAGATCAGACTGCTCCTGAAGGAGCAGTCTGATCAGGGTCTACACTGTTTGCCATTCCATCTGCACCATTTGGAATCCTTGCCAGATCATGAATCAAATTTATTAAAATTTTAGGAGGATGACAGCAAGCCCTGAAGGTGTCCCAATTTTTAGAATTTTTATGGTAATTGAATCAGACCATGAGAAATGGGTACCTAACATACAGGCCGCCAAAAAAAGCTCAGGCAGCTTCATACAAGAATTCTTGCTTCAAGCCCTATTACCGTAATGATCCTAATTATTGGGACAGATAGGCCTAAGCAAACAGTACAGACCCAGATCAGACTGCTCCTGAAGGAGCAGGTTGATCAGCTTCTGACCTATTTGCCATTCTGACTGCGCCTTTTGGACTCCTTGCTGGATCATGAAACAAAATTGTTAAAATTTTAGGAGAATTACAGCAAATCCTCAAGGAGTCCAACACTTCAGGATTTTTATGGTAGTCCGCTGCACATTTACGAAATGAATGTAATTTGTAATATTAACTGTTATTTTTTATTTTTATATGCCCCCGTAGGAGGCCATATTGTTTGCACTGTCCGTTTGTTTGTGGGTTAGTCACACTTTTTTGTGTGATGCAAACTACTTCCACATTTCTCCAACAATTGAGCTGAAACTTTGCACATGCATTCCTTGTGAGGTGAAGGGGTGCCTAGCACAATTTTCACATTGGTCCTATTTTCGAAGGAGTTATGGCCCTTTATTTTCTAAAAAATGTGCTAAAAACCTTGTGATGCAAACTACTTCATCATTTCTTCACTGATTGAGCTGAAACTTTGCACATGCATTCCTTGTGAGGTGAAGGGGTGCCTAACACAATTTTCACGTTGATCCTATCATCTGTGATGGAGTTACGGCCCTTGATTTTCTGAAAAACACGTTCGAAAACCTTGAGACATGAACTACTTCCACATTTCTTCACTGTTTGAGCTGAAACTTTGCACATGCATTTCTTAAACCTTGTGACGTGAACTACATGTACTTCCACATTTCTTCGACAATTTGGTTAAATTTTTGCATATGCATTTGCAATGATATGTAGATGTGCCTAACACAAAATTCATTCTGTTCGGATGAAGCATTATGGAGTTATGGCCCTTGATTTTCTCAAAAATGTGCTAAAAATCTTGTGACGCAAACTACCTCCACATTTCTTCACTGATTGAGCTGAAACTTTGCACATGCTTACCTTGTGAGGTGAAGGGGTGCCTAGCACAATTTTCAAGTTGATCCTATCACCTGCGACGAAGTTATGGCCCTTGATTTTCTGAAAAACGCTTACAAAAACCTTGTGACGTGAACTACTTCCACATTTCCTCACCGATTGAGCTGAAACTTTGCACATGCATTCCTTGTGAGGTAAAGGGGTGCCCAACACAAATTTTCACATTGATCCTATTATCTGCGAAGGAATTACGACCCTTTATTTTCTGAAAATTGTGTTCTTAAACCTTATGATGTTAACTACTTCCACATTACTTCAACAATTTTGTTAAATTTTTATGCCCTCATATCGCGCCGATCGTTAATCAGAGCTGGGAGAAAACCGGAGAACCCGGATACAAACCACCTGACCTTCCGTTGCAGAAATTGAGGTCTCACATGTGATCCAAACCAGGCGCTAACCCAAAGCGGTGATAAACCTAATGATTACGAGTCAGCACTCTTATCCACAAGGCCACGCAGGCCCATATCCTCCCTGTTATACCTCCTTTTTGAAAAATGATCATCGAAGTCCTCGCTGTTAAACCTACTATTTTAAAACTGATCACCTAAGTCCTCCCTCTAATACCTCCTATTTCAACAAGAGGGCCACGATGACCCTGGATCGCTCACCTGATCCATATTGTAACAAGTGGGCCCAAGGCGGGCCATTTTAGCCCTAAGCCTATAATTTGAACAAAGTTGGTAGAGGTCCACAAGATGAAGCTTCAGACCCAAGATAAAAGACCTGAGCTGAGTTGTTTCAGAGAAGAATTTTTAAAGGCTTTCCCTATATAAGTCCTATACAAGATTATGTTAAACATGTGGGCTCTGGGGCGGGGCCAATTTTGTCCACAGGGCTATAATTTGAATAATCTTGGTAGAGGTCCATTAGATGAAGCTTCATACCAAACATCAAAGACCTAGGCCTTCTGGTTTCTGAGAAGAAGATTTTTAAAGGTTTACCCTATATATATCTATGTAAAACATGTGGGCCCCAGGGCAGGGCCATTTTTGGTCCCAGGGCAATAATTTGAACAATCTTGGTAGAGATCCACTAGATGGAGCTTCACACCAAATATCAAAGACCAGGGCCTTGTGGTTTCAGAGTAGAAGATTTTTAAATGTGTTCCCTATATATAAGTCTATGTAACACCGATGGGTCCCAGTTTGGGGCCATTTTTGGCCCGAGGGCTATAATTTGAACAATCTTGGTAGCGGTCCACATACCAAATATCAAAGACCTGGGACTTCTGGTTTCAGACAAGAAGATTTTTAAAGGTTTTCCCTACATAAGTCTATGTAAAACGCTGGACCCTGGTGCAGAGGCATTTTTGGCCCCAGGGCCATAATTTGAACAAACTGCGTAGAGGTCCATTAGATACAACTTCATATGAAATATCAAACTCCTAGGCCATCTGGTTTCAGACAAGAAGATTTTTAAAGGTTTTCCCTATATAAGCCTATGTAAAACCGGTGGACCCCGGCGCAGCAGCATTATTGGCCCCAGGGCTATAATTTGAACAATCTTGCTAGAGATCCACTAGATGAAGCTTCATACCAAATATCATAGACCTGGGCCTTGCTGTTTCAGAGAAGAAGATTTTTTTTTCGTATATAAGTCTATGTAAAACCGGTGGGCCCCAGGGTGGGGCCATTTTTGATCCCAGGGCTATAATTTGAACACTCTTGGTAGAGGGCTACTAGTTGAAGCGTCATACCAAACATCAAAGACATGGGCCTTCTGGTTTCAGACAAGAAGATTTTTAAAGGCTAGAAGTCTATGTAAAACCGGTGGGCCCAGGCGTGGGGGCATCTTTGGCCCAAGGGCTATAATTTGAACAAGCAAATTCGTTGTATTGATATCCCCCGCCGAATGGGTTTTTCGTGTAGAATGGCAAGAAAATATATCTGGCCAAAATTGAGAAAAAAAAACTGCGCGTGCATCACGGCAGCATAATAATACATATTTATTTCAAGTTTCATTTTATTCCATGCAATAGTTGCTGAGAAGCGGTTCCAGACAAAGTGAGACGACGAAAAATCCAGAATTTTAATCATTTAAGGGGCCATAACTCTGGGTGTAAAAAGTCAATCCGAAAAAAATTTGTGCGTGCATCACCACAGCATAATAATACATATTTATTTCAAGTTTCATTTAATTCCATGCAATAGTTACTGAGAAACAGTTCCCGACAAAAAAGTGAGACGACGAAAAATCCAGAATTTCAATCATTTAAGGGGCCATAACTCTGGATGTAAAAAGTAAATCCGGAAAAAAAATGCGCGTGCATCACCACAGCATAATAATACATATTTATTTCAAGTTTCATTTAATTCCATGCAATAGTTGCTGAGAAACGGTTCCGGACAAAGTGAGACGACGAAAAATCCAGAATTTCGATCATTTAAGGGGCCATAACTCTGGATGTAAAAAGTCAATCCAGAAAAAAATTGCGCGTGCATCACCGCAGCATAATAATACATATTTAATTCACGTTTCATTTAATTCCATGCAATAGTTGCTGAGAAACAGTTCCGGCCAAAGTGAGATGACGAAAAAATCCAGAATTTCAATCATTTAAGGGGCCATAACTCTGGATGTAAAAAGTCAATCCGAAAAAAATTGCGCGTGCATCACTGCAGCATAATAATACATATTTATTTGAATTTTCATTTAATTCCATGCAATACTTGCTGAGAAACGGTTCCGGACAAAGTGAGACGACGAAAAATCCAGAATTTCAATCATTCAAGGGGCCATAACTCTGGATGTAAAAAGTCAATCCGAAAAAAAAATTGCATGTGCATCACCACAGCATAATAATACATATTTATTTCAAGTTTCATTTAATTCCATGCAATAGTTGCTGAGAAACGGTTCCGGACAAAGTGTGATGGACGGACGGAAGGACGCACGTTCTCACGAACGGATACTTAAGTGGCTAGGCGTCGGCATATTGACTACTTAAGCGGCAAATTCTCTTAAGCGGCAAGCCACCTAAGAGCGAATTTTTGCCACTTAAGTACCCAAATAACGGAATAAACCCCATTTGGACTCACGAATATATACTTAAGTGTCAAACTGTCCAAATTTTTTGCCCCCTAAATGTCGTTTCGTTGGTGCGGAAGGACGAACGGAAGGACGGAAGGACGGACGGAAGGATGGACGGACGGACAACGCCAAAACTATATCCCTCCGCCTTCGGCGGGGGATAACAATCTTGGTGGAGGTCCACTAGATACAACTTCATATCAAATATCAAAGACCTGGGCCGTCTGGTTTCAGACAAGCAGATTTTTAAAGGTTTTCCCAATGTAAGTCTATGTAAAACCGGTGGGCCCCGACACAGGGACATTTTGGGTGGCAGGTCTATAATTTGAACAATCTTGGTAGAGGTCCACCAGATAAAGCTTCATACCAAATATCAAAGGCCTGAGCCTTGTGGTTTCAGAGAAAAAGATTTTTTAAGTTTTCAGTGAAAAAAATCTTTTTTTAGCTCCTGTGACCTAGATGTGCTACGGACCGGAACCATTTGAACAATTTTGAGAAGGGTCCAGCTAAAGATCATTCCTGAGAAGTTTGGTCAAAATCCTATTAGTGGTTTAGGAGGAGCTGTCATTTGAAAAATTGTTAAGGGATGCATGCACGCATAGACGAACACTGCACTAACGAAATGACATTTAGGAGGCAAAATATTTGGACATTTTGACACTTAAGTAGTCATTCGTGAGTCCATCCATATTTATTCCATAATTTTGGCACTTAAGTGGCAAAAATTGGCTCTTACGTGGCTTGCCACTTAAGAGAATTTGCCCCTTAAGTAGTCAATAAGCTGACGCCTAGCCACCTAAGTATCCATTCGGGAGAATGTTGATGCACGGACGACGGATGAAAAGTGATCACAAAAACTCACCTTGTCACTACATGACAGGTGAGCTAAAAATGATCATCTAAGTCTTCCCTCTTTTAGCTCCCATCTTAAAAAGATTGTCAAAGTCCTCCATATACACCTCCTATCTTGAAATTGATCGTCAAAGTCCTCCCTGTTACACCTCCTATCTTAAAAATGATCTTCAAAGTCCTCCCTGTTACACCTCCTATCTAAAAAATGATCGTCAAAGTCCTCCCTGTTACACCTCCTATCTTAAAAATGATCGTCAAATGCCTCCCTGTTACACCTCCTATCTAAAAAATGATCGTCAAAGTCCTCCCTGTTACACCTCCTATCTTAAGAATGATCATCAAATTCCTCTCTGTGACACCTCCTATCTTAAAAATGATCGTCAAAGTCCGCCCTGTTACACCTCCTATATTAAGAATGATCGTCAGTCCTCCCTGTTATACCTCCTGACCTGCTGCTATAATTAGGGGATAACTGTCTTGAAAATTGTCATTTGGGGAGGTAAATCGTCGGTTTTACGGTCGGAAATTTCGTTTTACGGCGACGCGTTAGCGGAGCCGTAAAAGGTAATTTGCGACCGTAAAACCGACGATTTACCTCCCGAAATGACAATTTTCAAGACAGTTATCACCATTCTAATGCACTTATTCGATTGTTAAGTTAAAAATTGTACTATTTTGCACAAGGCGGCAAGCGCGGTGAGCTGTGTTAAACCAAATGCCAGCCAATGACAAGCGACGTTACGTGTTGACGTCGGGTTTCCGACAGTATATCGCAGAATATACTGTCGCACATTTTTTACGTTATCCAATCAGACGTCGCGTAACATACGCAAGTGCATTAGAATCAGCCCTCTATGGCTCTAACTATTCCAGTCTCTAACAATTTTTCATGGTCCCTGAGGTCTTTTAACCATTGAAGTTTGACTGTACATGTATTTATGATTTTTTTTACATTATCTTCTGGTTTTACCTGTTTTATATCCAACGGTTCATCCCCATGAAATAAGATGTATCTTAAATATTGCACAAGCCCCTTGCCATAAGATTCTGGTGAGTCATCAATCTGCGAAGCATAAAATAAATCAAACAAAGATAAGATATCCTCCATATGCAAATCTGACAGACTACTCATTTAACCCTAAAATCAGTCACTGGTAAACAGTGCAGGCCTAAATCAGATGCCACTGAATGAGGCAGTTGCATCTGGTTAGGCCCTGTACTTTGTGCAACAATTTCAGCCTTTTTTCAAATCAATTTCTAAAATCAACTCAACCTGGTACCCCTAAGTTTCTAAATGGACACCTACTTTATATAAGGTGGAAGATTCCATTCAGTACAGTTGCAGGATTGATTTTGGACTTCTCCAGACTTTCAGATGAGTCTACATATTTAAACCAAGGTCCTGTCTCCTATGACCTTAGCTGTTGGTGAGATGTAAAACTCAAACACTCACTCACTCCATTCAGTACAAAATCTGTCAAATTACAGATCATAGTAGTTATGAAATATGAGGCTATCATGAGAAAATACATTCCAAAGGTGAAATGTATATATTTAATGAATGCACACGAGGTTAAAGTTCTAGTGCAGGTAAATGAGAATAAGCCATCACATCATGATAACACTCATGCGACATAGTGCCTTTTTTCACAACTCCAATATGGCTGTTTTTCTGATGAAAATCTGTTATAGTTTTCTTATTGATATGGCAAACATAGGTTGTGGGTGCTCGTTATGAGTACCCACAACTTATGTCTTTGAGCAGAAATAGGAAAAATAATGTAAACCCCAGTTTTCTCTATATAAAGTGGGGTTAAGATGGGTGTTCATTTAAAAGATTTGGTCACGTGATGAGGGGCCACAACAATTCTTTTAAACATTTCAGTATACCTTGTTAATACAGTTCTGCTCTCACAGGAAAAAACTGGCTCCTGAGAAGAAAAGTCTTTTCTTTGAAAGAAGATCCCATTTAACCCATTTAGTACCAGATACCCCAAAACGGTTACCCTGGCAAACAGTGCAGGCCCAGATCAGACGCTGCAGAACATGGCGTCTGATCAGGGCCTCCACTGTTTGCAAAAAGTTCAGCCATTTTCCAAATAAATTTTGATGAAAACACAACCTGACACCACTAAATTTTGAAATGGACTCCTGCTATATATAAGGAGGAAGATTCCATTTCATACAAAAAGAGTAAAGGGATAATTTGCTGTATACAAGAAGAAACAGGAAGTAACAAACATTGGCTGCCATGTAAAACAAGAGGGCCAAATGGCCCAATATCACTCACCTGTGTTCCAGAAAATGATTAGTGTAGGAGACCACTTGACATTGCTACATTTCGGAGAAGAAGATTTTTGAAGTTTTTTTTTTTCCAGTATAAGTCTATAGGAGTTAATGAGCCCTGGGGTGTGGCCAATTTCTGCAGGATTTATGTAGGCGACCATTTTATGTTGCTATATATTAAATATCTAAGGTCTGTACTTCATGGTTTGAGAGAAGTAGATTTTTGAAGCTTTATCTTCTATTATAAGTTTATTGGAGTAAATGGGCCACAGGATTTGGCCAATTTGGACACCAGGTGCATGATAGGTAGGATTCATGTATGTGACCACTTGAGGTTGCTACATGCTAAATACGTAAGCTCTGGGCCTTATGGTTTCAGAGAAGGAGGTTTTTGAAGTTTGTTTTCCATTTTAAGTTGTTGTTTTTGCTGTTTTCTTTTTTTTTTCATTTTAAGTCTCTGGTAGATAATGGGCCCCATGGGCCTGGCCAATTTTGACCCAAGGGGCATAGTTGGCAGAATTTATTAAGGTGACCATTTTATGTTGCTGCATACTAAATATCTAAGCTGTGGGACTTATGGTTTCAGAGGAGAAGATTTTTGAAGTTTTTTTTTTCTTCCATTATAAGTCTATGGGAGCTAAAGAGCCCTGGGGTGTGGCCAATTTGGATCTCAGGGGCAAAATTGGCAGGATTTATGTAGGTGGCCTCCTGACGTTGCTACATACTAAACATCTAAGCTCTGGGCCTTATGGTTTCAGAGAAGAAGTTTTTTCCATTATAAGTCAATGGGAGCTGATGAGCTCGGGCATGGCCAATTTTTTACCCCAGAGGCAGGGTTAGCAGGGTTTATGTAGGTGATTATTTTATATTGCTAGATACTAAATATCTAAGCTCTGTGCTTCATAGTATCTGAGAAGATGATTTTTGAAGCTGTTTTCCAAATAATGAGTCTATGGGAGCTAAGGAGCCCCGAGGTGTGGCCAATTATGGCATGATTGGCATGATAACTTGCCATTACTACATTCTATACAGTGTTGACGGGGACGTTAAAGGTCAAATCAAACAAACAAAAGCCATTACTACATGCTAAATAACTAAGCTCTGGGCCTGGTGGTTTCAGAGAAGATTTTTGAAGCTTTTTTTCCATTATGAGTCTATGGGAGCTGATGAGCCCCAGGGTCTGGCCAATTTTGGTCCCAGTGGTATGGTTATATATATATGTGACTATTTTATGTTGCTACATACTAATTATCTAAGCACTGTGTTTCATGATTTCAGAGAAGAAGATTTTTGAATCTGTTTTTCCATTATAAGTCTATGGGAGTTAAGGGGCCCCAGGGTGTGGCCAATTTGGGTCCCAGGGGCATGATTGGCAGGGTTTATGCAGGTGACCACTTGACGTTGCTTGACTTGACAAGCTAAATATCTAAGCTCTGGACCGTGTGGTTTCAGAAGAAGATTTTTTAAATTTTTCCCATTGTAAGTCTATGGGAGATTCAGTTGCCATGGCAACCAGAATTTCAAACCGGTCAGCCCGAAAACCTTATGCAGCCTTTTCTCTTATCTGATGATGCTTCTCATGAAATTAGATCGAGATTGGCCATGGAGAATTAGAGATATACATATTTTAACCCTTATCTTGCTGTTCACGACAACCCCTATCTTTGCAAAAAGTGTAGATCCAGATCAGATGGCTTCTGAAGAAGCCATCTGATCAGGATCTACACTTTTTGGCATTCAGTTTACGAATTTGTAGCAATAAATTACATCAAGTAATTTGATTGGTTGATATAACGAAATGGGTGTGGCTAATCTGAATATTCAGCAAGAGAAGGGTTGAATTGTTTATGGATGCACGAACGCACGCAAGGACGCACGACAGACAAAATGTGACCACAAAAGCTCACCATGTCATTACATGACAGGTGAGCTATTCATCACGTGAACAAGTCCATGAAATGAACACCCCCTTACACCCCACTTTATATAGAGAAAACTGGGGTTTACGGGGGTAAACAATATTTTTCTTATTTCTGCTCCAAGACATAGGTTGTGGGTACTCGTTAGAACCGCCTCTTGCTGAATATTCAGATTAGCCACACCCATTTCGTTATATCAATGAGGCGGTTCTAACGAGTACCCACAACCTATGTTTGCAGTATAAATAAGAAAAATATCACATATTTTCGCCAGACAAGTAGCAATTTTGGAGATGTAAAACTTGCACTATATCGCATGAGAGTGCTATCGTAATGAAAAACTGGAGGAAAAATGTTTCGAGTGTATCCATTCCCCTTGAAAAATATTCATCACATGAATAAATCAGGCCTTGTACTGACCATGCTTTTCCATGCCTGAAAGCCCCGATTTTGCAACTTCAACCTTTATTCTGCTGAACAAGACACAACTATTACCTTTGCAAACAGTGTAGATCCAGATCAGATGGCTTCTTCAGAAGCCATCTGATCAAGATCTACACTGTTTGTAATGCAGTTTGACTAAATACCAAGTATTTTGGTTGACTTATAGTCAGAAATGGGTGTGGGTTTAATAAATTTATTTAGCAGGATAACAGTTAAATAGTTTTTAAACAGACTATAGGCACAAGAATCAAAATCTAAAAGCCTGAAATCAAGAAATAAATCCAGCTCTAAAAGCCTGAAATCCTGCAAATGCCTGAAAAATATGAGGCCTGATAAATCCATGAAATGAAACCCCTCCTAACCCCATTTTATATAGAGAAAAGTGGGACTTATGGGGTACACATTATTGTTCCTATTCCTAACCAAAGACATATGTTGTGGGTATTCGTTAGAACCCCTCAAGGAGCGGTTCTAACGAGCACTCATAACCTATGTTTGCAGTGTAAATAAGAATAATATTACGGATTATCATCAGAAAAGTAGCCATTTTGGAGAAATGAATAAATGTACTATGTGTTATTGTAATGATATGGATCATCCATAGTTTCCATGCATTAACATTTGTTATTGTGCAATAACCATTGATGATCATTATTCTTGCAGAATTTACAATTCCAATGGCAAAGTGTCACAAAAACGCCCCAAAACTCCATATAAACTCTTCAAATGCAATTGCAAAACTGATATGTCGGCTATTTCTGAACATTGTTAACACTGACATCCATTCAGCAATGACAATATGACAACATAAAATTTCAAAATGCTACATTCAGGGTGACAATGTTACGTCATTCAACATAACTATACAAAGCAAGTCCCATCTTGTGATATCAAAAGTTCAAAACCCATGATCAAACAGCCCGTGAATTTCATCAGAATCAGAATTGTTACCGGTGACACGTCAAATGACATTCATACACCAGGACCTGTGATGTGGGAAGTTAGTCCCTAGCTCTAACCATGCTCTGGCCCATTCAAGAATGCCTTTATATGGCTGTGTTCATAGGATTTTATCCAAGGATGTGAAACTAAGTCAATCTTTTACAACATAACTGACAACTGTGAGACATAATTGCATTCTTTATATCTCCAAATTGGTTACTTTTCTCATGAAAATTCCTACCTGTTTTGAGTGTTGTTTATATTGCACTGCCTGTCTGACAACATCAACTGGTGATAGTCCTGACATCATATAATAAGGTAAACATAACATCCAGTCAACACAATTTGGCCTGAAAGAACCCATTGTATACTGGTGGACACTTCCATTTCTATATGTTGGACAAGTCCATTTGTCATGTAAGGGGTGTCAGGCCCATTTTTATATTTTTATTCCATTTTTGACAGAAAATCCTGTCAGCAAACAGTGCAGACTCTGATCAGATGCCGCAGGATGCGGCGTCTGATCTGGGCCTGCACTGTGTGCCAGGCTACCCTTTTAGGGATTTTCCGCCTAGATTAAGAATGGGATATAGAGCCAAGGAGTTGGAAACAGAAAAATTCCGCTATTAAGACCAGCTAAAATGAAGACTACCTTATTTACCATATGTATTCCGACAGGCAGGGCTCAGCAAACAGTAAGGACCCAGAGAAGATGATGTTGTACAATGTGTCATCTCATCAGGGTCTACACTGTTTGCCGCTGATCCAGCTATTTTCAGGCTCAATATCGGGTATAAAATTGTACTTTTCAAATTTTAGAACAAGTATGGTTAGGAGTTGGTGTCCGAATACTTGGGATAAATTCGTTAATTCTGCTTTTAATCCAAAAACTTACGGACAGACAGGCCTGAGCAAACAGTGATGACCCAGATGAGACACGGTAGACTGTGGCATCTCATCAGGGTCTGATTGTATCAGTTCCCGATCTGATTGTATCAGTTCCTGATCATTTCTCTTGTTACACTGTTTGCCACTCATTCTGCTATTCTTAGAAACAACATCGAGTTGTGGATTGTACTTGTTCAGATTTTAGAACAAGAATGGCAAGGAGTTGAGGTGCCCGAATACTTAGAATAAGTATGGTATTTAAACTCCGTTCTGAATCATTGATTTTTTCGTTTCTTCCTTTTAATACTCATTTTAACCCATACATCACTATGGGAAAGTTTTAGACCTCACCCTCCGCCGATTTATCCAGCAAGTCGTATGCCTCTCCAATCAGATTTTCTGAACGGAGTTGAAAACATTTCAGCTGTTCTTTCTTTGTGTTTTATAAACTGAGGATCGTATAGAAAGAGACCACCTTTATGACTGTTCAAAAGTGGTCTTAAAGACCACTTTTGAACAGTCCCAAAGGTGGTCTTAATATTGGAATTATACTCTGCGTGGAAGCATTATGTAGCCCATCTATTTCTTCAAGCCCCGATGGGCGGGGGCCGTACATTTTTTATTTGAAAATTTTCATTTTTTGCCGATAAAATTTTCAGTATACTTGAGAAGCTGTTTTCATCATGTTCACAGAAAATACATATTTAACCCTGCACATGGCTTATTTGCATGTAATAAATAAAACAACTAACGGATCGTTTCTTTTACCATGCTTTGTTTCAAACAAATAAGATAAAATATCAAAATTTTTCAAGTCCAAATTTTCGTGTTTTTTTTCGGCGATAAAATTTACAATGTATTTGTATAGGTAGGTTTTTGTAATGTATGCTCAGATTCAATGAAAATGCACCACTTTTAGAATTTTGATTTCTTTAGTTTAAGGTTAAAATGACTGACTTTTTCAACTGATAAATACAGTACTGTAAAGTTGTCACGAAAGCATGAGTTAGTTTGACACGAATACTGTGTGATTTTCATGATATGCATGTGCACGTTCAAACTGCAAAAATTGCAAAATTTTCATAATCACAATATTTTGTGCTCTGTCCAGATTCTTTACATTAAAAAGCCAGCAAAACATTTCATAAGAACAAGCCAAAGGGACATCTAAATAACGCAGATCATCATAGTGCCCTTGGTATGAAGGTAAACTTCATACCGCCAAGTTGCAGAGAATATCGGTTGTTTGCACACTACAATTGTTTGATTGGCTGAAACGCTACGGTGTCTGTGGATGATAGACAACGCCCTGGATGTGAACATGTTATACATGTCAGCAGGACAGGTACATTGTTTTGGGTCATTTACGCGACCGATTCAGGACATCTGTGGAAACTGCTCAGGATACAGTGGGAACCCATAACCTACGTGTAAGTGCCTTAACTGTATGGGGGCGTCTCCAGGAAAACAATATTTCTAGCCATTATATGTATAGGGGAAATTTTGATGGCGGAACGTCAAATCAGTCGGTTTAATTGGTGTCGAAAGCATATCCGATGGACACAACAGCGTTAGCGTCGTGTACTGTTCACAGGCGAGTCCCTTTTTGTATTGAAATGTTTGATAGGCGGCATAAAGTATGGAGTCAACATGGGGGTGATTTCAAGACTGTTGTGTTAAACAGGATTTCAAGACTGTTGTGTTGGGGTGGTGGTAGCGTAATGGATTGGGGTGGGATCTTATGGTGCCACAAAATCCAACGCTCTTGATGACAATTTGACGGCAAGTCGGAACAACGATGAAATCTTAGAGCCTGAAGTGGT
This sequence comes from Lucinisca nassula, assembly GCA_963580285.1. Classification (NCBI taxonomy): domain Eukaryota; kingdom Metazoa; phylum Mollusca; class Bivalvia; order Lucinida; family Lucinidae; genus Lucinisca; species Lucinisca nassula. The sequence continues at coordinate 113,510,031 of OY757023.1, read as the reverse complement.
ACAGGTTTCATGCAATAACGGTGCCATACGCTTTTCCAAAAGGACAATGCACATGCTCATTCTGCAAGGCTAACCATGGACTTTTTCAATCAAAATGGTGTGCAAGTTCTTCCTTGGCCTGCGTGTTCGCCGGATTTAAACCCAATTGAGCACCTTTGGAACCAGCTCCGAAAACGTGTGTACAGCCGGCGTCATCCGCCAATTGACCATCAGCAGTTTGCCATGGCGCTACAGGAAGAATGGGACAACATCACACAAAACCAGATACAGCTTTTAATTCGAAGTATGAGGCGTCAATGCCAAGCAACACTTGATGCTATTTGTGGACATGCCCGGTATTAGGATATGTGATTTTAATTTTTCAGGTGTGTGGACTTATTTGAGTCTCCGTATCTCTGCATCCAATGAAATGCTGTAACTCTGTAGTGAGTATGTGGATAAGTTTGTGATAATTCATTAAATGTGATCAAATGCTGGCAATATTGTGAATCAATTAAAATTTGAGGTATAGTACTTGTGAATCTGAGTATATATAACAACTTACAGAGCATAAAAATCTCCAAGCAAAGCAGAGGACTCCAACATCAGGTCATTGATAATTGACTCCTCCCCTTCCTTTAACTTCTGGCCAATCAGAGAAGATCTCAAGACCATGTGACCTTCTGTTAACAGATGATGGTAGGTATCTGCTGAGTTGAACTGATGCCTTGTTCCAAATATTATCTAAAAGAGATATCAAGAGATATTTTATTATGCTGACCACCTGATTATTGGCTGCCTGAATTGTCTATTAGATAATTAACCCATAAGATGCCAAACACGACAATTGTAGTCTGCCGGTTACTTAAAAAGTCATTTTTTGGGGCAAACAGTGTGGACCCAGATCAGACTGCTACTATAGGAGCAGTCTGATCTGGACCCACACTGTTTGCCTGTATGCAAAAATAATTTTAAAAAGTTTGCAAGAAGATGCAGCAGATGACAAAAGCAGACAACATTTTCAGATGTAGTTTTTCTCTGCATCTTAAGGGTTAAGAAATAGATCAGTTCTAGTAGTGATTTTTTGAGTACTAACTCACAGTTTGGTGGTCAGTTGTACAGTAGATCAAATCACAAGTGCATTGTGCCAGTGATGTGTCTACTTACAAATCACTGACAAACTGTGATTTATTACTCAACAATTCACATACTACAGCTGATCTATTTCGAATCTATGTCCCACTACACATACTTGACACAAACATTAACCCATTTTATGTGGGAATCCCCAGAGCAGGTACAAAGGCAAACGGTTGTGATTCTATAATAGTTTGAACAATTTGACACGAGACTGACCTTTATACAAGGAAAAATTAGTCAATGTCATCGCCTAATATGTCAGCTTTCGTAAACTTCTCGTGACTTTTCGGCATCAAATTGCGACCCATTTACTGATCTCTATGTATTGAATAACAATATCGCCATTTTCGGGAGGCCGCGAAGATGAATACATGCATTCAGTCGGGTGTGAAATTATGTTAATAGAGTTCACCAGTCCCAGGTTAATTTGTTCAAACTATAATTATTGAATCACTGTATATCCTTACAAAAACACGCCTATTCAAATATATTGGAAAAATTTACCACCAAAAAATGAAAATTTTCAGATAAAATATTCCGATATTTTTCATTTTTCTGCCCCAAACATAGATTGTGGGAACTCGAGGCAGTTCTAACCAGTACCCAGAATTTATGTTCTTGAGCAGAAATTAAAAAAATGTATACCCCATGTAAACCCCAGTTTTACTATATAAAAGTGGGGTTTAAAGCGGTTAAAATTATATAGGCATATATTCGTGATAACGACCAAAGAATACCAACATTGACCTCAGTTTTGCCTAAGTCAGTATTGCTTTTCTCTGGTTTTGATGTGCCTATTGACTATTGAAACTAGAGCTGTCAGTGAAACTGACTAGTGCCCCTGCAGTGCCATCAGAGGAGTTGGATTTTTTCAAAGGGCTATTACTCTTAGAGTATTGTAGCTAGAGTTACTTCGGTTGCCATGTAATTGTGTAATGATATTGTGATCATATATCTTATGTTTGAAGTTGATGCATTTGACTGTTTGTAATTTATGAATGAAAAACAAAAGGGTATTACTATATGGCAACGTCAATAACTTCAGCTTCAGTTTGTAAACATGAAAAATGTTGATGGATAGACGGGCAGATGGACAGATGGACGGACGGATGGACAGACAGGGCATTACTATAGGGCAACTGTCAGTAACTATAGGAAGTTTCATTTGAATATCTATAGCGATTTTAAAATAAAGATGAAAAAAGACGAAAAAAGCTGATTTTTTAAGTTATTCAAAGGGCCATAACTCTGAAAGTATTCAAACTACAGTTACGTTACTTGTCATAAAATTGTGTAATGATAATGTGACCAAATATTTAAAGTTTGAAGTTGATAGATTTGACCGTTTGTAAGTTATTAAGAAAACAAGATGTGTTTGTGAAACACGAACATGTCCCCGGGCATGGTCATTTTTTATTCAAAGTTGCTCACAGTTCAAGATTTTTATTTGTGTGGGAAGCCCTTGAAACAAGAAACTTACATGCCAAATATGAAAGCTCTATCTTAAACGGTTCAAAAGTTATGAACAATAATAATTTTCTTTAAAGTAGGTCAAGGTCACACGTCAAAGAAATTTGCATGAATGTAAAGCTCTTGTCACAAGGAACCTACATGCCAAATATTAAGGCTCTATCTTAAACTGTTCAAAAGTTATGAACAATTTTATTTTTTCTTTTAAGTAGGTCAAAGGTCAAAGTCATGGTACAAACATTTTGCATGAATGAAAAGCCTTTAATCACAGGGAACCTACATGCCAAATAGGAAAGCTCCATCCCAAACGATTCGAAAGTTATGACCAAAAATGTTTATTTTTAAGTAGGTCAAAGGTCAAGGTCACAGGTCAAAATTTTTGCATGAATGTATAGAGTTTGTGACAAGGAACCTACATGCTAAATATGAAAGCTGTATGTCAAAAGGTTCAAAAATTTTGACCAATGTTAACTTTTTCTTTTATGTAGGTCAAAGGTCAAGATCACAGGTCAAATTGTTTTGTGTGAATGTAAAGCTCTTGTCACAAGGTACCTACATGCAAAATATGAAGGCTCTATCTCAAACCGTTCGAAAGTTATGACCAAAAATGTTTATTTTTTTAAGTAGGTCAAAGGTCAAGGTCACAGGTCAAAATTTTTGCATGAATGTAAAGCGTTTGTCACAAGGAACCTACATGCTAAATATGAAGGCTGTATCTCAAACGGTTCAAAAGTTATGACCAATGTTAACTTTTTCTTTTATGTAGGTCAAAGGTCAAGGTCACAGGTCAAAATTTTTTGTGTGAATGTAAAGCTCTTGTCAAAAGGAACCTATATGCAAAATATGAAGGCTCTATCTCAAACCGTTCAAAAGTTATGACCAAAATGTTATTTTTTTATTTTAAGTAGGTCAAAGGTCAAGGTCAAAGTCACAGGTCAAATTTTTTTGTGTGAATGTAAAGCTTTTGCTACAAGGAACATACATGCTAAATATGAAGGCTGTATCTCAAGTGGTTCAAAAGTTATGACCAATGTTATTTTTTTCTTTTAAGTAGGTCAAAGGTCAAGGTCAAGGTCACAGGTCAATTTTTTTTGCATGAATGTGAAGGTCTTGTCACAAGGAACCTTCAGGCCAAATATGAAAGCTCTAACTCAAATGGTTCAAAAGTTATGGCCAAAATGTTATTTTTTTATTTTAAGTAGGTCAAAGGTCAAGGTCAAGGTCACAGGTCAAAATTATTTGCATGCATGTAAAGCTTTTGTACATGCTAAATATGAAGGCTGTATCTCAACTGGTTCAAAATGTATGACCAATGTTATTTTTTTCTTTTAAGTAGGTCAAAGGTCAAGGTCAAGGTCACAGGTCAAATTTTTTTCCATGAATGTGAAGGTCTTGTCACAAGGAACCTTCAGGCCAAATATGAAAGCTCTATCTCAAACGGTTCAAAAGTTATGGCCAAGGTTAAAGTTGTCCACGTACAAACCAACAAACAAACAAACCAACAAACAAACAGACAGGGCAAAAACAATAAAAACATGAAAAAGCTGATTTTTTTAGTTTTTCACAGGGCCATAACTCTGAGAGTATTGAAGCTACAGTTAGGTAACTTGCCATAAAATTGTGTAATGATGATGAGACCATATATTTATAGTTTGAAGTTGATAGGTTTGACGGTTTGTAAGTTATTAAGAAAAAACATGAAAAAGCTGATTTTTTTTTAAGTTTTTCAAAGGGCCATAACTCTGAGAGTATTGAAGCTACAGTTAGGTAACTTGCCATAAAGTTGTGTAATGATGATGAGACCATATATTTAAAGTTTGAAGTTGATAGGTTTGACAGTTTGTAAGTTATTAAGAAAAAACATGAAAAATGTGGACATTTTTTAAGTTTTTCAAAGGGCCATAACTCTGGGAGTATTGTAGCTAGAGTTACCTAACTTGCCATGAAATTGTGTATTGATATTGTGACCTTATATTTAAAGTTTGAAGTTGATGCGTCTAACAGTTTTTAAGTTATTAAGAAAAAACATAAAGAATATGGATGGACAGACAGACAGATGGACAGACGGACGGACAGACAGGGTGATTACTATAGGGCACCCGCAAATAAATTTGCGGGGCCCTAATTATATAGAGTTATAAGGAGAATGTGGTGTACTTACCATATCCCTGTAAAGGTCAGCAGCACTAGATTCTTCTATTGCATACACATTCCACACCAGAGAACTGTAAGATACAGAAAACTTTATAACAGCAGTATTTGTTCCCTAAATATTAACCATTCATCATGATAACGAGTCCGTGAAATGAACATCCCCTTAAACCCCACCTCATATAGAGAAAACTGCGGCTTAAAGGGGTTTACATTATTTGTCTCATTTCTCCTTCAAGATATAGGTTGTGGGTACTTGTTAGAATCGCCTCTATGGGGCAGTTCTAACGAGTACCCAAAACCTAGGTTTGGAATACAAACAAAAACAAGAGGCCCATGGGCCACAATTCTCACCAGAGCTCAGGGGGCCACTCCCCACTGGCAGCAATGTATTTTAATTAAACATGGAAGCCCTGCACCGAAGGCTGCTAAAGATAAAATTTGGACCCAATCAGACTAGTGGCTTCAGAGGTCTGATGTTGCTTGAAGACAACAGATGACAATTGACAATTTCCCATCTGTGACAACAAATAGGCCAAAAAGAACATTATTAAAGGAACATTTCTATGATAGTTTGACAAAATATCGAGAGGCAAAAATGTCATTTTTTCAATTTTCCCCATTATAAGTCAATGGAAACTCTTAACTTGCCATAGCAAACAAACCAAAGAACCAAATTTCATAAACCTGAGCTCAGGTAGGCACAGCCCAATGGAGCCCTGATTGGTGTCATTAAATGGGTCTTATAAAAAGGAACAGAGACATATATGGTTTAGCGGTGGGGATATGTATGGTTCCTGAGACGTAAGGCCTTTTAAGCAAAGGATTGATTCAGCATGGCAGATCCCAGAAAAGCCCAAGATTGTTGTCACTGAATATATCTTATCATAAAGATCAAGAATATATAGGGTTAAATGGTGGAGATCTGAACGGTTACTGAGATATGAGGCCCTTTTATGAAGTGGAAGGGAGAGAAATGGCCCATGCGGACCCCCCAAGACAGGGTTGACTGAATGTGTCTAATAACAATGAACAAGAAAATATGTGATTATAGGATGGGGATTTGAATGGTTTCTGAGAAATATTGTGGCAGAGTTTATTTTGCTTTCGCCCGTTTGTTTCTCTGCCCCAATATATTGTTCCCCAGTTCGGCTTGTTTAATGTGAAATAAAACTATCTTACCAGAAATTCTAGCAGTATAGAAATCACAAATGCACGGTTTTCCAAATTTAATAATCCAATGAATTTCACACATAATTTCACTTTTACTTTTGTTTCAGCCCTTTGATGGAAGTTGGGGTTATTTATACCTATGCGGACTCAGTCTGATAGGCACGAATTCCATGAGAAAATGGAAAAAATAATAGCAGTGAGCTTTACTGGTCCGTCGGAGGGATCCGCTGGAACTATCCGACGGAGAAGTAAATCTAAAAAATATCGTGAATCACGACACTCCCCAGCAACATCAAACAAGGAGAAAAAAGTCCTATTGCCTTTCGTTAACTATATGGACTTAATATTCTTCAAAGTGGACTACACAGCCAAGATTTTCCACTGTCCTGTGACCATTGTTTATGATGATTTTCCTTTTGAATGTCATTGTCACCACTTGAGTCTTTTCTGTTTGATTAGACAAGATAATGTCTCTACAATTATTATCTTCGTCATCACTAATAACGATCACCGCTTCATTACCAGCAATGTCAAATGCAGATTCATCATTATCGCCCTGATCCGCACCATTACCGCACTGCCCCATTACGTCACTGCTTTGGCCTCCAACATCTCTCCCAGACACCGATACGTCACTGACGTCCGACACAGAAGCATAGTTGACTTCCAACAAAGAATTATCGCTGTCATCTTCAAGCACAGACACATAACTGCCCAGAACCGGTTCGTCACTTCTCTGAGCAGTTTCACTACCATTCACTGTCGATACATTACTGCACGTCATCTCGACGTCGACGTCACCATCAAGTACCGATGCATCGTTGCCAAGAACAGATGCACTATTGTTCAGCATCCGTACATCTCCACCCGAAATCAAATCATCGCCTCCTGGCATTGAAATATTACCGCTCTGCTCACTGCTTAGCATAGCCAAATCGAATGTGGCTATACTGGAATCTGCTTTATACTGATCAGCGTCAATAAGGTCTTGTAGCACGTCCAGAACGGAATCATCGTCACTTATGTCCTCATAATAGGAATTTTGATCAACAACATCCCCTCGCTGTGCTACAAGTGTAGCCTTTTTTGCAGTTACTTTGTCAAGATTATGGCACAGAATTAAATGTCTTGACAAATAGTCCCTTCTTTTAACTTCCCGGAGCATCCGTTCACAACACAATTCCAATGTTGCAGAGCACAATGCCTTGTTTCAGAATGCCTAGTAAGATTCCTCTTATACTTATAGCTTCTGTTACAAACATCACAGACATACATTTTCACTTGTACATGTACTAGCCGAATCGCAAGAATTCAATGAAGAGTTTTGACAAATAGCGACACCTTTATACAAGTCGATACATACTGCACGTGCTTAACTACTCCGTTACACGGAATTTTGCTTCTCGTCCACGTAGTAAGTGCATATTTCACGAGAATTTTGTGTTGATAACGGAGAAAAACTGCTTGCTCCGTTAAGTATAATACAAGAAAAAAATTATGACCCTCACTAAATAAATGTAGAAACAGTTTAAAAATGTAGATATCACCAATTAACACTACAGTGAAAATTAATTATTATTATATACAAACTGTATATTGTCTCTGTATATTTCACTATTACTGTTCTAGCTGTTTTCTTACTATCTGACGTTTAGCTTTAAAGTAGCTGATCTAACTGGGCGTACAACTGGGACCGGAGGAGTAACTGGCCTCTTTACAGCTGTTTCATATTCCTGATTTCTGTTTGAGACCTCCATGGGATATAACATATTTAAAGGACGATTTAATACTTTAGCGGGTGATAACTGCACTCTAGCAGATCTTATTTGGCCATCACTACTTTTCCTTAAATGTATTATTTTTGCAAGTTTCCAACATCCACGTGACAATTCGTCCTTCACAATCACTATGTCACCAATCTTTGGCACGCTTGGAGAGTGGATTCTTCCTGTTTTTAACTGAGTTTGTGTTCTTTCCCGTAAGCTTAGTAAATATTCATCCCGCCATAATTTCCAGAATGAATTCAATAACTTTTGTCCTTTCTTCCAGATCTTTAACAAACTTTCAGTGGTGCTTTCATAAGGTGTGTAATCGGGATCATGTTCATCACACTCCATCATAGGAATTTCAACGTTTGGATTCAGAGAGAGAAAGTGTCCTGGGGTGAGAGCAATGTTTGAATTGATGTCATCACCTATGTATACAAGAGGCCGTGAGTTTACAACTGCTTCTACTTCTTTAATAATTGTCAGCAGCTGTATAAATGTCAATACTCTACGACCAAGACACTTGCGCAGGGCTCGCTTTATAACACCCACGAGTCGCTCATAGAACCCTCCCATCCAGGGAGCAAGTTCTACAATGAAGCGCCACTTTATTTCACGGTTTGCTACATGATTTTGTATTTCCTCACTGTGTAACACACCTCCCCACACCACATCCAAAACTTTAGACGCTGCTTTAAATTGTTTAGCATTGTCAGACAAGATTTCATTTGTCTTTCCTCTTTGAGCGATAAACCGTCGTAATGCCATAAGAAACTCACCAGTTGTCATATCATTAATTATCTCTAGATGTACGGCACGAGTACACATACACGTGAATAAACAAATCCACACTTTTTTCATTTCACCTTCTGTCTTAATGTAGAGAGGTCCAAGATAATCTAATCCAGTATTAGAAAAAGGTACTGACTCAGAAACTCTTGATTTTGGTAATGAGGCCATAGGTGGCATTCTATAGCTTCCACCTTCATGACGACGACACACTATACACATACGTAACACAGATCGTACTGTAGCCCGGCCGTGGGGAATCCAGAATTTGTACCTCACTTTAGACAATGTTTGTGACACTCCGCTGTGCAGATTTTGTTTATGGATCTTTTCTACCAATAACTCTGTAAATCTATCGTTTCGAGGTAACAGCACAGGAAATCTTGAACCTTCACTTAACTCTGCATGTTGCAATCTACCTTTACATCGTAGAATTCCCGAAGGATCAATGAAAATTCCTAATTGGCGTTGTAAATTGTTTGATCGTCTACTGAATATAGCATCCAATATATCAGAGAAGTGTTCCCTTTGCAAATACCGCAACCACAGTGATTCTGCATCCTGTAACTCTGCACTAGTCAAATGACAACACTGAACAGGAATCTTGCGTAATTTATTGACAAATCGAGCTGCTAATGCAGTCACGCGTATTAATTTTGTAATTGATGAATATACACGTGAGTCAATTCCAAACGGAGCACTAACGGATGTTTTGAACTGCTCCGCGTCAGTTTTAATTTCAACACATAACACTTCAGTCGGTTTCTCTTTAGATTGTTTCTTCAATTCCGACTCGAATTCTACATCAGTCACTCTTTCTTTTTGTCGAGTTGGCCACTTCTCTTCTGGTTCTGACAGCCAAGCAGGTCCATGCCACCATAAGTAATTGTTCACAAGATTTTGCACACTGCATCCACGACTGGCAATATCTGCTGGGTTTTCCTTTGACTGAATATATCCAAAGATGGTATCCTCGTGAGTTTTTATTTCGTTCACACGGTTTTGTACAAACACAGACAGGGCCTTTTCTGTTCTTATCCAACCAATGACACACTGTGAGTCAGTCCACAAATAAACACTCTCAATGGGAAGTCGGAGCTGTTCTTTCACAAATTTAGTACAACGCACACCAATAAGCACTGCGAGCAATTCTAACCGTGGAATAGTCATTCCTTTTAGTGGAGCAAGTCTTGTTTTGGCAAATACCAGATCTACTTTAGATGTTACGTTATAACTCTGAATTAAATATACCACTGCAGCATAAGCACTTTTTGAAGCATCACAAAAGCACACAATCGCATACTGTGTATAAATATCATATTCAACTGTGAGACTTCTGCAAATGTTCACATCGGGCAAACTTGAAAGATCCGATTTTAAGGAGAGCCACAGGTTAACAGACTCCTCATCAATTTTGTCATCCCACTCAAAATTACTCTTCCACGCTGACTGAAGGAGCAACTTGCCTCGAAGTATATTTGGAGCAAACAAGCCTAAAGGATCGAACACTGAAGCAAGTTGCTTCAATATATTTCGTTTTGTCACTTCTAGTGTGTCCTGTTGCAACACTGAAGATGAAGACACAGAAAGAGTGTCACTTTTATGGTTCCACTGGTATCCTAATACTTTAATAACTTCACTCTTTGCTCTATCGGATTCAGGAATGTAAACATTAATCTCTTCTTTGTTAGAGACAAAGTCTCGAAGGTTCATAGACACGTCATGAAACATTGTTTTGGCTTCATTGTAGAGAGTTCTTGCTTCCTCCATCGAACTTACCCCAGTGACTACATTATCAACATAGATATCATTTTTCATCTTTTCAGCAGTATCTGTTTTATATGCCGTCAGATGATGTTCAATCGTTGCTCCAAGAAGAAATGGACTGGATATTACTCCAAATGGGACGCGACAAAAACGGAACTCCTGCAGATTTTCATTTGAGAACATTGGATTTTCCCGGTCTTTTATCCAAAAGAATCTTGTGACGTCCCTCTGATTTGGTTGCAAGCCAATTTGGAGAAATGCCTTCTCAATATCAGCTACTAAGGCTACCTCGTGCGTTCTAAATCTCAATAATATTCCACACAAATCATGAATCAGCACAGGGCCACTATATAAACACTCATTTAGACTCTGGTGTCGGGGTCTTGTTTTAGCTGACGCATCATATACAACACGTATTTTTGTTGTTGGTTTTGTGGGGTTAATCACAGCATGATGTGGCAGGTAATGTTTGATGCCATCTTCTTTCTCTGGTTCAACCTTTTCAATCACACCTTTGCTTAGCTGTTCTTGTATCACGCTATCATACTTCAGCATCAAATCTTTCTTGTTTCTCAGACTTGAAAGGCATGATTTAAGGCGACAAATGGCAAGTTCACGGTTTTGAGGTAAGTCTGGATTCGTTTTCTTCCATGGCCAAGTGACTTGGTACCTATTGTCTTCAAATTTCACTGTTTCTTTGAATTGTTTCATTACAAAATCTTCGTCTCTACTCTTTGGCTTGTCTGTCACTCCTATGGACTCAATATTCCAGAAGTCTTCTAATTCTGGCTTTGTAGGTACAGAATCATCAACACAAGTGAAAGTGTCCGTAGTAGCCCGCGAACCATAAGTTAGTATCAACATACTAGGATCGTTTGTCTGTTCAACCAACTCTGATGTCCGACCTGTCAATATCCATCCTAATTTTGAACTGAGAAAATAAAGGCCATTTTGTACTTCAATCTTTTGTGGGAGCACAATATCTAGGTAATAATCATTACCTAGCAACAGTTCTATGGTAGCAGATTTTGACTCCAAAGGAATAGTATCAGCTAGGTCCAAACTATTCATAAGATAATTCATATTTTCTGACCGAACAAATGGTTTTCTATGAATGGTTCCCGTTATATTTGGTACAATGTTTGCTACAATATGAAACAACTGCCCATCTTTCAGTCTTATACCTAGTTTTGTTGATGATGTCCTAACGACCTTCGGAGTGGTGCTTCCAAAAGTTACTATCTTTAACTCCGTTTCATCTTCCGCTTCAAGTTTAAGTTTCGAAGCTAAGCTTTCTGTTATATAGGTTCTTTGGGATCCACAGTCAAGAAGTAACCGCACATTGTAACATTTAGATTCATATGGATTTGTTACTTCAGCAACCGCGGTCTGCATTAACACAGATTCCCCAGCCGAAATCAACACTTTCTCTTCAGAATTTTCAAATATATTCTCATTCACACCAACTTCTTCTGTCATCTGAACCTGTTCCCTAGTGACTCCTTTTGGAAATTTCTTGGAACACAGACTCCGATGGTGATCATTACTAGCCCCACAATGGGCGCAAACTTTGCTCCGTTTACACTCTTTTGATTTATGGCCGACTTTTAAACATTTATAACATGAATCTTTCAGTTGTTTCTTTCTCTCTTCAATCGTCTTGAATGTTGTGCATTCGTCACTCCAGTGATGTTGTCCGCAGTACCTGCACTTATCAGAATATCCTTTTGCTGAGGCTACCAACGCCTCTGCTGAATGGCTTGTCAAGAGACTCTGTGGAGTAGGTTTCTCGAATTTTCTTTTCTGAAGACTACGCATATTACCAACAAAAGAATGCGAAAAGGGCACTTGTTGTTTAGAATCCTGTTCCGCTCGTTCACTGGCAACTATATATGAACGTAAACACTTACGTAGTGAATCAACAGTCCACTCCGTGTCAGGATCCTTCTTCAATTCCATTTGTAGAAGGACATCCTTTGGTAATTTAGACTTTATCATAGAGATGAAAACATCTTGTTGTATGTTTTGTTCCAATACTTCTAGGCTCCTGAGATGTCTCTCTACTGTATTTAGAAACTGTCTCAGATTTTCAGTTCTATTCTTAGGTGGTGAAATGTTAATTAATTTGCTGTAATGCAAATCTATCACTTCTTGTTTATTTCCATATCTTTCCTTCAGAAGTTTAACTGCCACTGCGTAATTTTCATTGGTAAGTGCTAGGCCAGCAATAGTACCCCTGGCTTCTCCTACTATCTTACTTTGAAGATAACTAAACTTTTCTATATCGGAAAGTTTTTTATTTAAATGAACCGTGCATTCAAACGAGTCCCAAAACTCTTTCCATTTGAGCTTATTACCATTAAAAGGCATTAGTTCTAACTTAGGTAGCTTCACTGATGGCGTATTTGTTTCTTTAGTTTCTTGCCTGTCTACAAATTCTCTTTGCTGTCTCATTTGATCTATCATGAAAGATTGCATTTGCTTTTGTAATGTAACAAAATGTTGACTAAGCAATACCTCTGGGCTCGCTTCTTTCTTAATTGTTTTTTGGATGTCTTTTTCTAATTTGCTTCTTTCACTTTTCAGATCAAGGTAACGCTCCATTGCTTCTTCGCAAAGAGTGGCATCTTCTTCAACAATTAATTCACAGTTTTCAGGTTCAGTTTCACTTAAAGCAGACGCTAACTTTTCTGACTGATTCTCCAGTTTTTCATGATATGATAGAATTGTGTCCATGTACCTTTCAAACTTTTCAAGGCAATTTTCTTTATCAATTACAACACCTTCATTTTCGGCCGTTTCATAATATTCAATCAGGTCTTTAGCTGCATCAGTTTCTTTCTTAAGTGTGTTCCGAAATCTTGTACGAACAGATTTTAAATGTTTAGTAGCCATTCTGTTTGGTTTGTTTTAGTAGCACTTCTTATTTCCCGGGTTCCAGCACCAAATATTGTGGCAGAGTTTATTTTGCTTTCGCCCGTTTGTTTCTCTGCCCCAATATATTGTTCCCCAGTTCGGCTTGTTTAATGTGAAATAAAACTATCTTACCAGAAATTCTAGCAGTATAGAAATCACAAATGCACGGTTTTCCAAATTTAATAATCCAATGAATTTCACACATAATTTCACTTTTACTTTTGTTTCAGCCCTTTGATGGAAGTTGGGGTTATTTATACCTATGCGGACTCAGTCTGATAGGCACGAATTCCATGAGAAAATGGAAAAAATAATAGCAGTGAGCTTTACTGGTCCGTCGGAGGGATCCGCTGGAACTATCCGACGGAGAAGTAAATCTAAAAAATATCGTGAATCACGACATATATGGCCTATTATTAAGTGGAGTCTTACCATCAGGAACAAGGTGGACCGTCCATGCTAATAAACCCTATTGGTTTCATTGGGCATTAGGGCTTGAGATGTCATTTCATCTCAATGTCGGGTAAAAGTCCCACAAAATTGGAAGCAACGTCTCCAAAATGACCTTTACAGTGTTGACGGGGACGTTAAACATCAATCAAACAAACAAACCATCAGGAACAAGAATATATATGGTTTAGGTTGATATATGGATTTTAATGAAGTAAAGGGGTGGGGAATGGCCTGTGGCACCTCGGGGGGACCCCCATGCTGGTGTCACTGTTTGCATCTTATCATAAGGGACAAGAATATATATGGTTTAGGGGTGGGCTCTGAACAGTTTCTCAGATATATGGTCTTTTGTGAAGTCGAAGGGTGGAGTATGGCCTGGGCGCACCTTGGGTGACCCCTAGGTTGGTGTCACTGAATGTGTCTTATCATAATGAACAAGAATATATATGGTTTTGGGGTAGGGATCTGTAAGGTTTCTGGAATATTAAGCCTTTTATGAAGTGGAGGGGGTTGGGCATGGCCCCCGCACATCCCGGGGGACCCCCAGGTTGGTGTCACTGAGTCCATCTTATCACAAGGAACAAGAATATATACCGTTTAGTGGTTGGGATCTCAATGGTTTCTGAGATAAATGGCATTTTATGAAGTGGAGGGGGTGGGGCATTTCCCCGGCACATCCCGGGGGACCCCCAGGTTGGTGTCACTTAATGCATCTTAGCATAAGGAACAAGAATATATAAAGTTTAGGGGTGGGGATCTGAATGGTTTCTGAGATAAATGGCATTTTATGAAATAGAGGGGGCAGGGCATGTCCCCGGCACATCCCGGGGGACCCCCAGGCTGGTGTCACTTAACATCTTATCTTAAGGAACAGGAATATATATGGTTTAGGGGTTGGGATCTGTAAGGTTTCTGAGATATAAGGCATTTTATGAAGTGGAGGGGGCGGGGCATGGCCCCGGCACAACCTAGGGAACCCCCAGGTTGACATAAAATCATATGGCTGAGAGAAGTTTACTCAAGGAACATGTCTATGTAAGGTTAGCAAAATATCTGCAATGACTTGGCAGTAAATGCAATTTTTCAGTTTTCCCAATTATAAGTCAATGGAAACTCTAAGTTGCCATAGCAACAAAACTAAAAGGCCAAATTTCATAAAAAACACAAAACCTGTAAAGGCAAATATGGTGAATATTTTCAACTCCGTCTCCGAAGTTTACTAAGTTTCAACCCTCGTACTCAGCTCCAGCCCAGTACCAAACAGAGTAACAATAAGAAATTGATCTGCATGAAGGCTACCTAGCTCAAAAGTGGTTCATAATAAAATACACAGTAAAATTATCATGTATAGATTAATACAATCATGAATCAGGGTTGAGAATAAAACAAAAAACCAACGTCAGAACAGAAGAAAACCACTAGTTAGATCATGGAGGGTCAAACCCAGGAAATATCAGGCTCCACCCCTCTTGAATTTGAAAGATTTAGGATGGGGCCATCATGGAGTCTGAAGTCTGGACCACTGCCACGCAACCGAAAAGTGAAGCAAAGCTGTCCACTGTAAAAGGATAGAAAACCAAACACGCAGTCTGTCCCATAACATCAAGGCATTTCTGGTATTTCACAACACAAACCTTCAGCACTAGCATTTTTCAGATGAAAATGTTTGGTATTTTTTGGGGGTATTTACTTTTTTTTTAATTTTGATTTTACAAACCCTATAAGATTATTTCACTTATTTCAAGCCGTTCATTAGCCCGGAAACCATGTGACCTTCGGTTGCAGAACATGGCATCCCATATTGTCTTAATTCCTATTCATTCTAAATATAGATTAAGTGTTGGTGCTCGTTAGAACTACCTCATTGGGGTGGTTTTAATGAGTATCCACAATCTCTTATTGAGCAAAAATAAGGGAAGCAATATATACCTCTGTAAACCCAACTTGTCACTATATAAAATGTGGTTTACAGGGGTGTTCATTACACAGACTTGCTTACAAAACATCATGAAAAAACACCTATATAATTTTGACCCCCTTGAACCCCACTTTTATAAAGTAAAACTGGGGTTTCCGGGGATATACTCGTTAGAACCGCCTCGATGAGGCGGTTCTAAAGAAAGCCCACAATCTATATTTGGAGCAGAAATAAGAAAAATATCACAATTTTAGACCATGTGAACGGTCAACTGCAATAAAACAGCTTTCTAGAGTCGCATGTAAAAGAAAGTCAGATTTATTCCAGCTTAAAAGCAAATGATAAAACATATTCATGATCGATTTTCTCCGTAAAGTAAAATCATTCAAAGACCATGTGCGCCATTACAAATCGTTTCAAATAAGGGTAAGACATTCCAAGGGAAGTAATTCAAATTTCTCGTAAGCGTTGACCATGGTCAGGTTCCGAACCCTGACTCAGGAATTTTATCATTGAAATCTATTAACGGTCCTGTAGTTCTGTACGGTCCGGGACCCTCAGTTACAACAAAGACAGCCAGCAACCAGCTATCAAAATAGCATCATACTAGTTGTCAGATTGGGTGATTTTCTGGATATAAACGTGGTTTATCAGCTGGTTTCAATAAACGAGACTTGTTTGACTTGATGGCCATGGTATTTACTGCCATTTATAAGTTTTAAACCCATTTTAGTCGGGTAATAGGGTTATTAACCGGACCGCAGATCACCTTGTTTGGAAAACTATTGATCACTATAGCGTCAATGTCAATGGTTGATCTGTGACAAATACAGTCGGCATTTATAACACAATTCGGTTAACTAACATGGTCCGTTAGTTGGACCCGGAGTGTTCCGTGTTATAATTAGGTTGAGGTGTATTCCAAATAGAAGTAGAGGCAATGATCTGGAATCGATACAATTAACCCACAGCTCCCATCAGAGACACCAAAGGGAAAGAAACACAAACATGAAGCAACAGCAGAAAGCCAAAGGGACAGTTATTTTCCCACAAAATGGCCAAAAGGCTATCCAAAATAAAATAATATAAGCGACACAAACACCCAAAGACAAACCATAACAAAAATAAACCGCAACAGAAGAACCACCTTGGAAAGGTCAGCGGAAATGAATTCCACTTGGGGGGCTTAAATCAATTTTACATGGCCACAATCCTCGCCGTTACTTTCGTCCCGATTAAGAAAAATGAAAAATAATTTGTTCAGGCCACATGAAGGCCTCCTAACTCATCAGTGCAACATCTCCGTGAACACAAAAATCAAACAACCACAGAGATGAAACAACGGTGAGGACTCAACAGCAAGAAACAACAGAAATGCTGGAGCAAAAGAAAACCAACAGTTAAGACTCCGATGGGCCAGAACAGAGACAGAGTGTCAGGTACCAACCAACATAAGCCTATACGTTGGAACAGTCATAGAATCAGAGGCCTGACCGACTGGCGTGCAATTAAAGAGGGAAGCAAAATTGTCAACCGTGATTGGGTTAACTACCATGCACTCAGTCTGTCGTATAACGTTCATGTTGTACCCAATCTTTTTATATCGAAGAATGATTTTACGAAATTGGGTGCTGAAGTCATTGCAGTTATAATTTTTTCTAAATTTATATACTAAGTCACCATAAAATTCGGGTTCTGATAGACCTTGTTGCAGAAGAGATTCAATATTGAATTTTGAAATTAAATCAGAATGACATCTATAAAATTTTGAAACGCTGTACTGATAACCCTGATTAAGAAGTTTAGCAGTTAACAATTTATTACGAGTGTTGAAATCAGTTACATGACTACACACTCTGGCAAATTGAATAAATTGTGAAATATAAACGCCATAGGATGGCACACGTGGAACATCACCTTCCAAAAAAAGAAATTTTACAATCTCAAAATCAAAATCATCACATTTATCATAAATTTTGCAAGAAACAAACCATCCACAATAGATAGATGTAAATCCAAAAGACGGGGCCTCGGTATCAGAAGAATTTGCTTAATTAATCTGAAGTTCTGGGGTGTAAATTTGACTGATCAAACCATCGAAATAGGTATTAATAAATAATTTAATAAATCATCCAAATATCTAGAAGTGGAGTTAAAAGCTTCAATGATTTCAGACTGGTTATCAGCAGAAAGGGACATCATGAAGTCTCTCTCATAACAAAACAAGAGGGCCATGATGGCCCTGGGATCGCTCACCTGATCCATAGCGTAATAAGTGGGCCCCGGGGAGGACCATTATTGACTCCAGGGCTATAATGTGCATAATGTTGAGGGAGGTCTTAAAAGGTGAAGCTTCATACCAAATATCCACAAAGGCTATAATATGAACAATCTTGGCAAAATTCCACTAGATGACGCTAATAAAAGACCTGGGCCTTGCGGTTTCAGCGAAGAAGAAATTTTTTTAAAGATATTCCCTACATAAGCCTATGTAAAACAAAATGGCCCCGGGGTGGCGACATTTTTGGCCTCAGGGGTTTAATTTAAACAATCTTGATAGTTTTCCCTTGAAATGTCTTACCCTTAATATTTTAGCCATTTGAAACGATTTTTAATGACGCACATGGTCTTTGAAGGGTTATTTTACCGCGAAAATCGATCTTAATTATGTTTTATCATTTGCTTTTAAGCTGGAATAAATCTGACTTTCTAGAAAATGAGTTTTATTGCAGTTGACCGATCACATCGTCTGCATTCTGCTGAGCAGTGATCCTTAACAGAGCGTGATAAATATTTTTTCCGGTTGCTTAACTGAATTCTTTAATCTCTTTATCTCACTAAGCCAACACTTTTGATTGCGCCGATGGCAGTTCATGTTTATCATGCGTGTCAAGCTAAACAAGTTTATATACTGTATATTCAACTCTGCTGGAGGCCTGCAATAAATATCAGAAAGTACCGTTATAAACCGTGTTAGCTACCGTGTTAGCTACAGTATTACCGCAGTCAAAGGTGAGAGGAAAATAAAGTTGTTGTGCTTAAAACCCAATACAATCCTTGGATAATATTTATAAATGTCGGTTGGGGAAAATTTGGGGTCCAAATCAAAACCGTGTTATATCCGAATTCGTGCTATGACGAATCGTGCTATAACGAATCATGCTATAAGGAGGTCCGTAGGACTGCCACGATACGCTTACCTCACGATACGATACGTATCGCGATACTTGTCTCAGGATACGATACGTATCGCGATACGTTTTATGAAGGATCACTGGTTCAAAAACAAAGGTGAAAGTGAAACAAAACTAAATTTAATGTAACAATAAACTCGGATAATAATGTTTGTCAGATCTCACGTGTATAAGCTAGTCATTGCTAACTTTTATAAGACAATTTTCAAATTTATCCTTCAATCATCACCAAATACCCATACTTACCTATAGAATTTTACTTAATTAAGTTTTTAAAGTTTAACCCTTTACCACTCAGAAAATTATCCAATACAGCATCTTAACAGAACACTGATATAGGTAAATCAATAACCAATAGTCCATATCTGGCTGATAGGCCTGACAGTCTTATCTGAACAGAGATATTGGCATTTTTGTGTGATTTTCACCCTTATGTTACAAAAATGATTATTTTAGTATTTTCTGTACATTTGACAATATTTATGTAAATGTAAAGTTTCTAGGAAATTAAATTTTCTTTCCAATGGTACTAAATTTATTATAGTTGCTCTTTGCGTTTTGAAAATATGAAGTGTCAAAGTAAGCAAAATATTTTCGTTAGCAAAAATTTCTGTTTTGGGTTGGTCAGAGAAAGTATTTTTAACCACCATAGCCCCAGAAAAGAGGGGGTATCCACGTATTATTTTTCTTATTTCCGCACAAAAACGTATTTGTAGGTAATCATTAGGGCATGTCACTGAGGGTCTTCCAACAAGTTTCCATAACATACTTTTTATGCAGAAATAAGATCATGTTCATAAGTCTGTGAAATGAACATCTATCTGAACCCGGTATACATTATTTTACTTATTTCTGCACCAAGACCAAGGTTGTGGGTACTCGTTAGAACTGCCTCAATCGGCACCCACGACCTATGTTCTGAGTATAAATAAGAAAAATATAAAAGTTTTCAATGGAAAAGTAGCCATTTTGGAGAAATTAAAGAATGTGCTATGACACATGGGTGTGTTTTGTTTATGAAAAAATCAGTACTTTTGCATAAGATTAAAATAACTATTACAGCCTATCTATCCTTTTTTGAACCCCCATCCCCAACTTTACCTTTTTTTTTTTTTTTAATAAATGTATCAACCAGCCCATAGCCAGCTCACCCCAAAGAGCTGTCTCTGTATTTTTTTTTTTTTTTTATAAATAAGATTTGTTTAGTTGATTAGAGGTATAACATCCCCATCAACACTATTTAGGACATTTTGGAGATATTGCTTCCAATTTGGTGGGACTTTTACCCAACACTGAGGTGCAATGACATCTGATGCGCATGGTCATTGTACAGCGTCTGGTCTGGGTCTGTGCCATCGCATGTGCTGTCTACAACCCTGTAGAACCTGATCAGACGCCTTATAATATTTGTCTGGGCTCTGATACCGATCTGCACTGTTTGCACCTTTGTGTTCTGTCTATTGTCATACAGACTAATGGGTGGATGACGTCAGGTTGATAGCTACTGGTCTGGGTCTGTGCCGTCTACAATCCTGTAGACCCTGATCGGATGCCTTATAATAATTTTCTGGGCTCTGATCCCGAACTGCGCTGTTTGCACCTTTGTGTTCCGTCTATAGTAATACACACAGACGGGTGGATGATGCCAGGCTGATCGCTATATCCCCCAAACATGTTGAGACTAGGGATAAAAAACACCACCGTCGGCAATGAGTCCCTGATCAGACGCCGCATTACCTTTGTGCAGCGTCTTGTCCTGGTCTGCGCCGACCCATATGCCGTCTACAAACCTGTAGACCCTCATCAGACGCCGTTTAATAATTGTTAAAGTCTGATTCGAATCTGCATTGCTTGCAACTGTCTGTTGTGTCTACGGACGGACGGACATGTGAACGGACGCCAGACTCAATTTTGTTTGCGGACGGACGGACGCCAGGCTGATTGTTATATCCCCGAACCTATTTGGTCAGGGGATAAAAAATAAAACGCACCGGCGGCGGTCAGACCATGATCAGACGTCGCATGGTCTGTGTCGTCGCACATGCCATCTTCAAACCTGTAGACACTATCCAGACGCCTTATAATCATTGTATGGCGTCTGATTCAAATCTGCACTGTTTGCACCTTTGTGTTCTGTCTATTGTTATACAGACGGTTGAGTGGATGACGCCAGGCTGATCGCTATATCCCCCGAACATGTTCAGACTAGGGATAAAAACACCACCGTCGGCAATTAGTCCCTGATCAGACGCCGCATTATTGTTGTGTAGAGTCTTATCCGGGTCTGCGCCGACCCATATGCCGTCTACAAACCTGTAGACCCTCATCAGACGCCGTTTAATAATTGTACAGGTCTGATTCTTATCTGCATTGCTTGCATCTGTCTGTTGTGTCTACGGACGAACGGACGGACATGTGAACGGACGTCAGACTCATAATTTTGTTTGCGGACGGACGGACGCCAGGCTGATAGTTATATCCCCGAACCTATTTGGTCAGGGGATAAAAATAAAACGCACCGGCGGCGGTCAGACCATGATCAGACGCCGCATGATCATTGTACAGCGTCTGGTCTGGGTCTGTGCCGTCGTATATTCCGTCTACAAACTTGTAGACCCTATCCAGACGCTGTATAATAATTGTATGGCGTCTGATTCAAATCTGCACTGTTTGCACCTTTGTGTTCTGTCTTTTGTTATACAGACGGTTGGGTGAATGACGCCACGCTGATCGCTATATCCCCCGAACCTGTTCAGACTAGGGTTAAAAACAAGAGGGCCCAATGGCCCTATATCGCTCACCTGTGTACCAGAAAATCATTAGTGTAGGAGACCACTTGACATTGCTACATACTAAATATCTAAGCTCAGGCAAAGCGGTGTCCATGCTTATAAACCCTACTGGTTTCATTGGGCGACAGGTCTTGAGATGTAATTTCATCTCAATGTCGGGTAAAAGTCCCACAAAATTGGAAGAGACATCTCCAAAATGACCTATACAGTGTTGACGGGGATGTAAAACCTCAAATCAAACAAAATCTGTGCCTTATGGTTTTGAAGAAAAAGATTTTTTTAAAGTTTTTTCCAGTATAAGTCTATAGGAGCTAATGAGCCCTGGGGCTTGGCCAATTTTGACCCAAAGGGCACGGTTGGCAGGATTTATGTAGGCGACCATTGTGTGTTGCTATATACTAAATATCTCAGGTCTGTACTTCATGGTTTCAAAGAGATGATTGAAGCTTGTTTCCATTATAAGTTTGTTGGAGTTAATGGGCCACAGGATTTGGACCCCAGGGGCATGATTGGCAGGATTCATGTAGGTGACCACTCGACATTGCTACATGCTAAATACCTAAGCTCTGGGACTTATGGTTTCAGAGAAGAAGATTTTTGAAGATTTTTTTCCCCAATTTTTTTTTTTTTTTTTTTTTTTCATTATAAGGGCCCTGTGGTTCCAGAGAAGAAGATTTTTGAAGTTTCTCCAATTGTAAGTCTATGGAAGCTAAAGAGCCCTGGGGTGTGGCCAATTTGGATCCCAGGGGCATAACTGGCAGGATTTATGTAGGTGGCCACCTGACGTTGCTACATACTAAACATCTAAGCTCTGGACCTTATGGTTTCATAGAAGAAGATTTTTTAATTTTTTTTCCATTATAAGTCTATTGGAGGAGATGAGCTCGGGCGTGGCCAATTTTGACCCCAGGGGCAGGGTTAGCAGGATTTATGTAGCTGGCTGTTTTATGTTGCTAGACACAAAATATCTAAGTTCTGTGCTTCACAGTTTCTGAGAAGAAGATTTTTGAAGCTTTTTTCCATTATGAGTCTATTAGAGCTAAGGGGCCCCGGGGCATGGCCCATTTGGATCCGAGGTGCATGATTAGCAGGAAATATGTGGATGACCACTTGCTGTTGCAACATGCTAAATATCTAAGCACTGGGCCCTGTGGTTTAAGAGAAGATATTTTTTTTTAAGTTTTTTTTCCATTATGAGTCTATGGGAGCTAAGGGGGTCCCAGGGTGTGGCCCATTTGGACCCCAGGGGCATGATTGGCCGGATTTATGAAGGTGACCACTTGTCATTGCTAAATGCTAAATATCTAAGCTCTGGGCCCTGTGGTTTCAGAGAAGAAGATTTTTGAAGCTTTTTTCCATTATGTGTCTATGGGAGCAAAGGGGCCCTGGGGCATGGCCCATTTGGACCCCACGGGCATGATTGGCAGGATTTATGTAGTTGACCACTTTCCATTGCAACATGCTAAATATCTGGGCGCTGTGGTTTCAGAGAAGAAGATTTTTTAAGCTTTTTTCTATTTCTATGGGAGCAAAGGGGCCCGGGCGTATGGCCCATTTGGAACCCAGGGGCATGATTGGCAGGAATTATGTAGGTGACCAATTGCCGTTGCTACATGCTAAATATCTAAACTCTGGGCCCTGTGGTTTCAGAGAAGAAGGATTTTGAAGTTATTTTTCCATTATGAGTCTATGGGAGCTTAGGGGCCCCGAGGCGTAGCCCGTTTGGACCCCAGGGGCATGATTGGCAGGATTTATGTAGGTGACCACTTGATATTGCTACATGCCAAATGTCTCAGCTCTGGGCCCTGTGGTTTCAGAGAAGAAGATTTTTGAAGCTTTTTTCCATTATGAGTCTACAGGAGCTAAAGGGTCCCGGGGCGTGGCCGGCTTGGACCCCAGGGGCATGATTGGCAGGAATTATGTAGGTGCCTGCTTGCCATTGCTACATGCTAAATATCTTAGCTCTGGGCCCTGTGGTTTCCGAGAAGAAGATTTTTGAAGCTTTTTTCCATTATGAGCCTATGGGAGCGAAGGGGCCCCGGGGGCGTCGCCCATTTGGAACCCAGGGTCATGATTGGCAGGAATTATGTAGGTGGCCACTGGCCGTTGCTACATGCTAAATATCTAAGCTCTGGGCCCTGTGGTTTCAGAGAAGAAGATTTTTGAAGCTTGTTGTCCATTAAGAGTCTATGGGGGCTAAGGGGCCCTGGGGTGTGGCCAATTTGAACCCCAGGGGCATGATTGGCAGGAATTATGTAGGTGACCACTTGCCATTGCTACATGCCAAATATCTCAGCTCTGGGCCCTGTGGTTTCAGAGAAGAACATTTTTGAAGCTTTTTTCCATTATGAGACTATAGGAGCTAAAGGGCCCCGGGGCGTGGCCCGTTTGGACCCCAGGGGCATGATTGGCAGGAATTATTTAGTTGACCACTTGCCGTTGGAACATGTTAAATATCTAAGCTCTGGGCCCTGTGATTTCCGAGAAGAAGATTTTTGAAGCTTTTTGTTCCATTATGAGTCTATAGGAGCGAAGGGGCTCATGGGCGTGGCCAATTTTGACCCCAGGGGCATGATTGGCAGGAATTATGAATGTGACCACTTGCCGTTGCTACATGCCAAATATCTCAGCCCTGGGCGGTGTGGTTTCAGAGAAGACGATTTTTGAAGCTTTTTTCAATTATGAGTCTGTAGGAGCTAAAGGGCCCTGGGGCGTGGCCCATTTGGACCCCAGGGGGATGATTGGCAGGAATTATGTAGGTGACCACTTGCCGTTGCTACATGCTAAATATATAAGCTCTGGGCCCTGTTGTTTCCGAGAAGAAGATTTTTGAAGCTTTTTGTTCCATTATGAGTCTGGGAGCGATGGGGCCCCGGGGCTTCGCCCTTTTGGAACCCAGGGGCATGATTGGCAGGAATTATGTAGGTGACCACTGGCCGTTGCTACATGCTAAATATCTAAACTCTGGGCCCTGTGGTTTCAGAGAAGAAGATTTTTGAAGCTTTTTTTTTTTCCATTATGAGTCTATGGGAGCTAAAGGGCCCCGGGATGTGGCCCATTTGGACCCTAGGGTCATGATTGGCAGGATTTATGTAGGTGACCACTTGCTGTTGCTACATGCCAAATATCTCAGCTCTGGGCCCTGTGGTTTCAGAGAAGAAGATTTTTGAAGTTTGTTTCTATTATGAGTCTAAAGGAGCTACAGGGCTCCGGGGTGTGGCCCCTTTGGACCCCAGGGGAATGATTGGCAGGAATTATGTAGGTGACCACTTGCCGTTGCTACATGCTAAATATCTAAGCTCTGGGCCCTGTGGTTTCCGAGACAAAGATTTTTGAAGCTTTTTGTTCCATTACAAGTCTATGGGAGCGAAGGGGCCCCGGGGCGTCGCCCATTTGGAACCCAGGGGCATGATTGGCAGGAATTATGTAGGTGACCACTGGCCGTTGCTACATGCTAAATATCTAAGCTCTGGGCTCTGTGGTTTCAGAGTGGAAGATTTTTGAAGCTTTTTTTCCATTATGAGTCTATGGGAGCTAAGGGGCCCAGGGGTGTGGCCAACTTGGACCCCAGGGGCATGACTGGCAGGAATTATGTAGGTGACCACGTGCCGTTGCTACATGCCAAATATCCTAGCTCTGGGCCCTGTGGTTTCAGAGAAGAAGATTTTTGAAGCTTTTTTTCCATTATGAGACTATAGGAGCTAAAGGGCCCCGGGGCGTGGCCCATTTGGACCCCAGGGGCATGATTGGCAGGAATTATGTAGGTGACCACTTACCATTGCTACATGCTTAATATGTAAGCTCTGGGCCCTGTGGTTTCCGAGGAGAAGATTTTTGAAGCTTTTTGTTCCATTATGAGTCTATGGGAGCGAAGGGGCCCCAGGGCGTGGCCAATTTGGACCCCAGGGGCATGATTGGCAGGAATTATGTAGGTGACCACTTGCCATTGCTACATGCCAAATATATCAGCTCTGGGCCCTGTGGTTTCAGAGAAGAAGATTTTTGAAGCTTTTTTTCCATTATGAGTCTATAGGAGCTAAAGGGCCCCGGGGCGTGGCCCATTTGCACCCAAGGGGCATGATTGGCAGGAATTATGTAGTTGACCACTTGCCATGGCTACATGCTAAATATCTAAGCCCTGGGCCCTGTGGTTTCCGAGAAGAAGATTTTTGAAGCTTTTTGTTCCATTATGAGTCTATGGGAGCGAAGGGGCCCCGGTGCGTGGCCCATTTGGAACCCAGGGGCATGATTGGCAGGAATTATGTAGTTGACCATTTGCCCTTGCTACATGCTAAATATCTAAGCTCTGGGCCCTTTGGTTTCAGAGAAGAAGATTTTTTAAATTTTTCCCTTTATAAGTCTATGGGAGCTATATGTTGCCATGGCAACCAGAATTCCAATCTGATCAGACCAAAAACCTTATGCAGCCTTTCCCCCTACCTGATGATGCTTCACATGAAATTTGATCAAAATTGACCGTGGGGTATTAGAGATATACTTATTTGAAATTGTTTACGGACGGACGCACTGACGCACGGATGGACGCACGCACGACGGACAAAAAGTGATCCCAAAAGCTCACCTCGTCACTACGTGAGAGGTGAGCTAAAAACACCACCGTTGGCGATAAGACCCTGATCAGACGCCGCGTCATTGCGCAACGTCTTGTCCGGGTCTGCGCCATCTCAGATACCGACTACATACATGTAGACCATCATCAGACGCCGTTTAATAATTGTACATCTGATCCGGATCTGCATTGTTTTCATATGTCTATTGCGTCTACGGACGGACATTTGAACGGACGCCAGGCTCCGAACCTGTTCAGACTAGGGATAAAAAACAACACCGTCGCCAATAAGACCCTGATCAGACGCCGCATAACCGTTGCGCAGCGTCTTGTCACTCATAATTTTGTGTCTACGAACGGGCGAATGAACGGACGCCAGGATCCGAACCTGTTTAGACTAGGGATAAAAAACACCACCGTCGCCGATAAGACCCTGATCAGACGCCGCATAACCGTTGCGCAGCGTCTTGTCTGGGTCTGCGCCGTCTCAGATGCCTTCTACAAACATGCTGACCCTCATCAGACGCCATTCAATAATAGTACAGCGTCTGATCCGAGTCTGCATTGTTTGCATCTGTCTGTTGTGTCTACGGACGGACGGACATTTGGACGGTCGCTATATCCTCCAAACCTATTCGGTCGCGGAAAATAAAATAAAATGAACCGTCGGCGGTTGGAGCTGAATCAGACGTCGCGGCAATAATTGTGGAGGGTCTGATCCGGGTGCCGTAGCATTATAAGGTCCAAAAACCTGAAGACCCTGATCAGGTGCCGCTTAATAATTGCATCTGTTTGTCTGTTAACGTGTCGGCGGTGAGACCCTGATCAGAGGTCGCATATTTTTTTTTTTTAGAAATTAATATTCATTAAAGGGGCTGAAACTATTGACCAATGAAAGACCTTCTACCCATCTGTGGGTTTTATTGCCCTTCCGATGACCACCTGGGTACACTTTTGGGTACTGTTACGTAATTTATTGCGGCTCAATGCTCGGCACGCTCCGGGTGGCATCCGCTATATAAACATTCCTAGGGTATCATAATCCCCAATTAACTAATTATCTTGAACCATAAATCCCTTGAATCTAACTGATTATACAGCGCTAATTGTCTCTACCTAAATCATGCAAATCATGCGCGACCGACACACAAATATTGCGTCATTCAGTAACTCAACACAGTAATTTTCCATTACGGTCAGGCAAGGTCATCGTGATTCAGTAGAAGAAACCCCTGGTGTGTTTGGTTGTAAATTACACAAAAACTTTGTATAGAAACATATTTGTTTTTTTCGCAAATATTGTTGGCAAAAGACCAAACTTAACATTAATAAATATCCGGCGTTTTTATATTTAGGAAAAAGGTAAAAATGACGCGATTGATTTTGAGACACGGGAAAACACGTATTTGTTCAAATGGCCGATATACGGGCAAATACGGATTGGAGTGGTAATGGATAGACACGTAATATACGGGTCAGTGTGGTAATGGATAAATACGGGGAAACACGGGTCTGAGTGGTAAAGGGTTAAATGTGTAAACATGTTTGTTGTTGTACCGGTAGCATAGGATATATCAATTTTACAGATTTTGCATATTGTTTTAGTTTTATCCACAGACTTGACCCCATTTTGTTCTTTTTTTTCGAATCCGAAATGCTGCCAGACAACGGATTTAAACTTTGCTGGCGCATCTTCTATTTCACGAGTTTCCCTCACTCCCCGGTCGGCCATTTTCCGATTTGAATACCACTCATGTTACGAAAAAATCGAAAAATATTTTTTCTTTTTGGACATAAATTTTATAAAACTGAGCCTTCTTACATCAAAAATATATAAGAAGATCGACAAACATTATTATCCGAACTGTTTCGAAGGCAGATTTTCGCTAGATTTATTTCTTTTTCTTCCACTAATTGATTTAAGCGGCCGGACATTTCGGCCCTGACATTCTAACCGAATCGTACCAAAAATTAAGAAAACAATATCGTGAATCGAACCGAAGCCCTTGTACCGCGGTGAATCGAGTTTTCGGTGAATCGTGACACCTCTAGAGGTCCGGGTGTATAAGCCCATGTAAAACCAAAGGGCCCTTGAGCGGGGACATTTTTAGCCCCAGGGCTATAATTTGAACAATCTTGGTAGAGGTCCACAAGATGAAGCTTCATACCAAATAACAAAGACCTGGGCCTTGCAGTTTCAGAGAAGAAGATTTTCAAATATTTTCCCTATATAAATCCATGTAAAACCAAAGGGCCCCGGGGCGGGGGCATTTTTGGCCCTAGCACTATAATTTGAACAATCTTGGTAGGGGTCCACTAGATGAAGCTTCATACCATATATCAAAGACCTGGGCCTTGAGGTTTCAGAGAAGAAGATTTTTAAAGATTTTCCCTAAAAAACCCATGTAAAATCAAATGGCACCGGGCGGGGGCATTTTTGGCCCCAGCACTATAATTTGAACAATCTTGGTAGGGGTCCACTAGATGAAGCTTCATACCAAATATCAAAGACCTGGGCCTTGTGGTTTCAGAGAAGATTTTTTTAAGTTTTTATTAAAAAAATCTATTTTTGGCCCCTGTGACCTTGATGTGCAGCAGACCGGAACCATTTGAACACATTTGAAAGGGGACCACCAAAGGATCATTCCAGTGAAGTTTGGTAAAAATCCGATCAGTAGTTTAGGAGGAGATGTCGTTTGAAGAAATTGTTTACGGACGGATGGACGACGGACGAAAAGTGATCCCAAAAGCTCACCTCGTCACTACGTAACAGGTGAGCTAACAAAAACAGATCAGCCACAAGTGGTGCGCAAATAATACCCATTGGAATAAAGGACGTTGTACGAGGATAGGCTGAAAAGTTCTGAGCCTGACCAAGATCCAATGGTTTGTCCATGCTGAAAGTGCCTTATTTTTCAACATAGTCTCCCTTCCTGTCCACACACTTCCTCCAGTGATGCTGGAGTCCTTGGATCCCAGTGGTATAGAAGGTCTCATCTTGGTCCCTGAAAAACTCCTCAACAGCAGCAATCACCTCCTCGTCTGACCGATAATGCTGCCCAGCCAAGTGCTTTTTCATGTTTGGAAATAATCTGATGGAGCAAGATCAGGTGATACGGAGGTTGATCGACAAGTGTGAAGCCACAGTCATGCACAGCAGCCATTGCGACAACTGATTTATGAGCAGGCGCATTGTCCTGATGAAACAAGACCCCTTTTGTCAATTTTCCGGGTCATTTAGCCTTAATTGCTTTTCACAATTGTTTTAGCAGATCTGCATAATACTCCCCATTAATTGTTCTGCCCTTTTGAAGGTAATCTATGAATATTATATCCTTGGCATCCCAGAACACTGATGCCATCACCTTCCCTGCAGAGGAGACGACCTTTGCCTTCTTTGGAGGGGTTGAGCCAGGGTGCTTCCATTGCATGGATTGTCTTTTGGTCTCTGGCTCAAAGTGATGAACCCAACACTCATCCTGAGTGACAAAACGGTCAAGAAAACCATCTTCGTCTGCTTCAAAAATAGCCAAGTTGGCTTGTGACAGGTTCAGTCTGGTCAACTTTTGGTCAGGCATTAAAAGCCGTGGCACCCATCTGGCGGAAACCGTCGACATTCCTAATTCACTGTGTAGAATGTTTTCTACTCCTTCACGGGAGATGCCAACAGTGTTAGGTAACTGATTCACAGTTAAACGCCTGTCATCCATCACGGCCTGTGTACTTGGCTGATGGTTTCCTCAGTTGTTGCCAAAGGTCAACATCTTCAAGGCTGTCCTTGCGCATCTTAAAATATGCTGCCCACCTTTTCACGGTTGCATACGAAGGAGCATCATCCCCTACTGTGGCAACCATATCGGCATGAATGTCCTTAGGAGCTAACCCCTTTTTATAGAGGTTTTGTTTGTTTGATTTGAGGTTTAACGTCCCCGTCAACACTGTAAAGGTCATTTTGGAGACGTTGCTTCCAATTTTGTTGGACTTTTAACCGACATTGAGATAGAATGACATCTCAAGCCCTGTCGCCCAATGAAACCAAAAGGGTTTATTAGCATGGACGGTCTGCCTCGCAGTTTAAGCAGTTTATACTTGATGACACCACGATGCTAGATTTTGTCCATTTTCTCAAAAAAATGCTAGTATCAATTTTCGAAGTCTAGAAATTCTACGTTATTGCAGGTAAACTTGAACACATTTGAGTCAAAACAAGTAATAAAGGTTTGGATTTAATGAATACAAAATTCATGGCTGTTCAATGCCTGCTTCTTGGTCAGGCTAAGAACTTTTCAGCCTACCCTCGTATGTGTAACATTACAGGGCATATCTAACTAATCTGCATATTTAATCCACTAGTGGATTACCAAATTTATGACATGGCGTTATTACATTCTCAGACGGCCGGTATTGGTAGCTCAGTGGGATGCTATTCTGACTGGTGATCAGGAGGACGGAGTAGGCAACATATTTTCCTGGAGATTGATCACGAAATCTTTTCTAAGGTCATTCTCTCCCTTCCGATGATTCAAGAAATGCAGTTGTCAGTCTCTGGCAAAATAATGTGCACTGTACTGGTTAACCGCTTATGTATAAGCCTGCACAGGAAAAGGGTGGATAGATAAACTGACCGGCTCAAAAATGACCTAAAAAGAGCTGATTGGGCCATTAAACTCCGAAACAAACAAAGAAACAACTAGAAATGTGTATAGACGACACAGATGCCCCCGCCAAGGGCCCTGCCTCATCCCGAAAATCCATGTTGCAACAAAATTTTCTAAGTGTGTGACCTTGTCATCAGGAACATTTGTGAGAAGTTATATTGAAATTGGTGAAAAAATGTAAGCTCTAGAGCAATGACAAAGTTTTTCTAAAAATAGCCACAGTGACCTTGACCTTGAAAGTCGACCTCCCTCGAGGTATTGTCATAAGGAACATTTGTGTGAAGTTATATTGAAATCAGTGAAGAAATGTAGTCGCTAGAGCGATGACAAAGTTTTTCTAAAAATAGCCACAGTGACCTTGACCTTGAAAGTCAAACTCGCTCGAGATATTGTCATAAGGAACATTTGTGTGAAGTTATATTGAAATCAGTGAAGAAATATAGACGCTAGAGCTATGTTGTGCGAGGGGATAATTAAAAATTTGTAAAAGTCTGTGACCTTGCCCTTGAGCTCATGGGCATGGGTGGGGGTATCGCTGAATAAAAAGGACAGGTATCTAACATCATACCAAATATCAACTCAATCCATCGCACGATTTGGAAAATATCAACTCTTAAAATATCTAATTAAAAATTTCTAAGTCTGTGACCTTGACCTTGAAGCCATAGGCATGAGTGGAGGTATTGCCAAATAAACATTTGGACCTGTATCTATATCATCATAGCATATATAAGCCAAATCCATAATATAGTTTGGAAAATTTGAGCTCTTTAAAATCTTTCACATTAAAATTGTCTAAGTCTGTGACCTTGACCTTGAGGTCATAGGCATGGGTATGGGTATTGCCGAATAAACATTTGGACCTGTATCTATATCATCATAGCATATATAAGCCAAATCCATAATATAGTTTGGAAAATTTGAGCTCTTTAAAATCTTTCACATTAAAATTGTCTAAGTCTGTGACCTTGACCTTGAGGTCATAGGCATGGGTATGGGTATTGCCGAATAAAACATTGTACCTATATCTATCATCATATGAACCAAAGCCATCATAAAAGTTCAGGTTCTACCAGGTACAAATACCTTAACTGGAGTCTTTAACATGGAAAATTTCTAAGTCCATGACCTTGACCTTGAGGCCATGGGCATGGGTGGGGGTATCGCTGAATAAAACTTTGGACCTATATCTATAATCATACAAAATATGAACCTATTCCATCAAATAGTTTGGAAAATTTAAGTTCTAAAATGTTCAAGTCTACCTGTTACAAAAACCTTAACCTGAGTCTTTAACACTGAAAATTTCTAAGTCTGTGACCTTGACCTTGAGGTCACAGGCATGGGTGCGGGTATTGCTTAATAAAACTTTGGACCTATATCTATCATCATACCAAAGATGAACCAGTTCCATCAAATGGTTAGGAAAATATGAGTTCTAAAAGTTCAGGCTCTACCTGTTACAAAAACTTTAACCTGAGGTTACAGGATCACGTACGTACTACGTACGTACACACACACGTACAGACGGACGTACACATGTACGCACGTACGGAAAACCGAAAAACTATATGCCCCCGGCATCATATGATGCGGGGGCATAAAAACATTCTCAGAGGCGTCTTCATATGATAAATCAGTGAAATGGTTACCTGTCATGGTCCATCAACTTTGTCAGAAGAATAATATGATTTCCAGACATGGTCATATGTTTGGCACCAGGGAATTGTTGTACACCACACATACATGTATCAACATCGGAAGGTGGACAAGCCTGTATATATGTTAAGAATATACATTATACAGAGATTTATCATAAGATGTCACGTCATAGAAAGTAATAATGGCATGTATTAAATTTGGTAATCCACAAGTGGATTGAACATGCAAATTAGTTAGATATACTCTGTAACATTACATGTACGATGTCCTTGATGACATTGCATTTACTAATGCCAAAACATTATTTTTGTTAAAATATGTTAACATAATGCATTTTAAATGTCATATGATAAAAAGAATCTTGCATTCCTGCTCATGTATTATTAAATTTATAAACTCTTTGAGGAAGAGGGATAAAATACTCAGCAAATCCTTGCATTTATCCCTTTTCCTAAACCCATTTAATAAATTAAATAATACGTGAAAACTCAAGTGAGATCCTCTATTTATAGTTTCATAACTGTCTGGAGCATTAGGACTACATGTCCATAGAATAAAATATATTCCAAGATTATAACACATTTGTGTGACATAGCACACTCACTCATTTCTCAAATACAGTAAGACTCCTATATTAAGACCACCTTTGGGACTGTTCAAAAGTGGTCTTTAAGACCACTTTTGAACAGTCCCAAAGGCGGTGCCTAACCAGAGGACATTGTGTGCAGAAAACACGAAGAAAGAATAACTGCACCCTTCTATATAAGCTTTTTAAAGCAGGATTAGTCTTCATTTTAGGTGGTCTTAATAGCTGAATTTCACTGTATTTTCCCTTTTCTTAGATGAAAATTCTTGGTTTTCTTGTCTATACTCCAAACACAGGTTCTTGGTGCTTGTTAGATCTAGAACCGCCCTCATTCTGGCAGTACTATAACATACTCACAAGCCATGTCTTGGAGCAGAAATATGAACAATAATGCAGCAGATAACATAAACAGACTACATTTTCAGATGTTGTTTTTCTTGGCATCTTAAGGGTTAAGGGAATGTATGGCAGCCATAAAACGCATCACGAAAACACGCCTATATAGTTTTGACCCCCTGGAACCCCACTTTTATATAGTAAAACTGGGGTTTCCGGGGATATACCTTATTTTTCTTATTTCTGAAATAAGAAAAATATCACAATTTTTCATCTTCAAATTTTCATTTTTTCGGCGATAAAGGTGGTAATGTATTTGTATAGGCGTGTTTGCGTAACGGTCTTAATTTTGCATGGAAACATATGTTATGGGTACTCATTAGAACTGCCTTGAAAAGGCACTTCTGATGAGTACCGCAATATATGTTTTCATGCAAAAATAAGAAAAATAAAACATGGATTCACACTCTTATCTAGGACTATGGATCCCGACACCCTAAATCCGAATGGGACCCATGTTCAAACAAGAAGGAAGATTCCTTTCAGTACAAAATTGGTAAACACTATGGACGAGTTGTTCAAAGCATTGTTAGCTTAACAAGCTCATTAATGATCAAATTGTTAACTGTTCTAGCAAGTACAATATCTAATATAGTGATATTTTTGCTGAAAAAAATGTGAGCAGCTTCTGACATTTGCAAAAGCTGCTCACATATTTTCAGCAACAATATTAACATATTTGCCATATTAAGTGATCAATTTTTAACAATATGTTTAACGACATCGTTAGTTTTGAACAACTGGCCCCAAATTGTTAACTGTTATAGCAAGGACATTTTTTTCTGCAAAAATATTAAAATATTTGCCATACTAAATGATCAAAATTTTAACGATTTGTAAACTAACGCTATTTTTAGTTTTGAACAATTGACACTTTATCCAGTATCCCCCTTATGGTGTGAGTAGTATGCACTCATAAACTTTACACTTAATTTTCATTTGTTTGATAGATGCTGCCAATGTGGGTGTTATACCCCTTAATGTTCTTTCCTACAGGCAAGGAAAAACAGATTAAACAATACCTTAGTCACATTATCAAAGGTCTGAGTATTATGTATGGCCATTATCTGACATCTAGCTGTGTAAGTCTCCAGACTGTTTTCCAACATAACATACAGCAAGCTTCCATTGGTGTGTATCTGTGAATAAAAGAGAAATCAACAAAATCAGTTAGCCATATGCTTACCACACCACAAATTATAAGTTTTTGCGTGCTTGGCTAAATTACCAGTCCCAAAGTCATGTTTTCTATGCTCAGGACTCAGCTTGTAAAAATTTTCCCATGTTAGCACCCCTGCCCATCTGGGTCTGGAGAAATAGATTGGACTGCAGTGCTTCTGCTCAGAGCTGAAATAGATTGGACTGCAGTGCTTCTGCTCAGAGCTGAAACCGACCGAACTTGAGTACTGGTAAACAGCTTAGGTCTAAGCCTGCCCAGGAAAAGTGATTAGAGTCGGACCGCTCCTTAAACCCTAGCAGTTTCTTTGGATGGTAGGGCTTGAGATGTTATTTCATCTCAATGTTGGGTAAAAGTCCCAAAAAATCGGAAGCAATGTCTCCAAAATGACCTTAATAGTGTTGATGGGGATGTAAAACCTCAACTTAAACAAACAAAACTAGGCTATAAAATGAGGCCACAAGAATTATAACAATTTTCCATGCTAAGTTACCAGTCCCCACGATTATAATGCTAAGCTAAGTTGACTGGCTCCAAGGTTATATTACTTTTTCCATGCTATGCTAAGTAACCGTGCCCAAATGTAATAATTCAGCGGAGCAGAGCCATTTCAACAATTTTGGTAGAGATTCATCTAAGGAACTTTTCTGTGGAATTGTTTCGAAATTTGCTCAATGGTTTATGAGATGTCATTTGAATAAATTGTTGACGGCAGACGGATGGATGGACGATGGATACAAAGCAATAACAATTGCTCACCTTGACAACTTCATGCTCAGGTGAACTAAAAAAAGGTTCTGGTGTCTCTGATGGGAGCTGTGGCTTGATTGTATCAATTCCTGATCATTGCTTTTACTTCTATTTCTCCTAAAATGAAGCATATAAATCATCACGCTAACCAGTCAGTGAAATGAACACCCCCTTACACCCCACTTCATATAGAGAAAACTGGGGTTTAAGGGGGTAGAAATTATTTTTCTTGTTTCTGCTCCAGGACATAGGTTGTGGGTACTTGTATGAACCGCCTCATTGAGGCAGTTCTAAGGAGCACCCACAACCTATGTTTTGAGCATTTATAAGAAAAATATCACAGATTTTCCTCAGAAAAGCAGCCATTTTAGGGATGTTAAAAATGCACTATGTCGCACATGTGTGTTATCGTAATGTTTTTCAGTGCCTTTCTGTTATACAAAGGTTCTAACCTGTGAAACATCTGTAGTATATTTATAAGTAGATAACAATACAGACTCTGGTAGCAGAGAATACATGAAGCCGGTTCTCGAACCACTTATCATACAGCACATACCACAGATACTGTGCCGGCGACCAGAGTGAACAGGGATAGAGAGATCTGATTGGATGCTGACATTATCAGTGCCTGAAAAGAAATAAAACCTATTCCACACTAGAGCTCTCAGTGGATCTGACTATAGCCCTGCTGCAATACCATTGGAGAAGAAAGACCCATAGTGCTGAAATATTGCGAATTTGTGCTTACCAGATAACATCACTGTTGATCATGGTATATGACAACAAAACAAGAGGGCCATGGTGGCCCTGGATAACTCACCTGATCCATAAGAGTAATGAGTGGGCCCTGGGGAGGGCCATTATTGACACCAGGGCTATAATGTGCATAATGTTGAGGGAGGTCTAAAAAGATGAAGCTTCATACCAAATATGAACAAAAGCTATAATTTGAACAATCTTGACAAAGGTCCACTAGATGAAGCTACACAGCAAATATCAAAGACCTGGGCCATGCAGTTTCAGAGAAGAATATTTTATAAAGGTATTCCCTACATAAGCCTATGTAAAACGAAATGGCCCCTGGGCGAGGCAATTCTGGCCTCAGGGCTATAATTTTAATAATCTTGATAGAGGTCCACTAGATGGAGGATCACACCAAATATCAAAGACCTGGGCCTTGCTGTTTCAGAGAAGATTTTCTAAGATTATCTCTATATAAGTCCATGTAAAACCCAACGGCCTCAGGGTGGGGTCATTTTTGGCCCAAGGGCTATAATTTGAACAATCTTGGTAGAGGTCCACTCGATGAAGTTTCATACCAAATATCAAAGACATGGGCCTTGCAGTTTCAGAGAAGAAGATTTTTAAATATTTGCCCTATATAAGTCTCTGTAAAACCAAAGAGTATCGGGGCTGGGGGCATTTTTGGCCCCAGGGCTATAATTTGAACAATCTTGAAAGAGGTCCACCAGATGAAATTTCACACCAAATATCAAAGACCTAGGCCTTGTGGTTTCACAGAAAAACATTTTTCAAGATTTTCCCTACATATGTAAAACCAAAGGGTCCCCGAGGCGGGGGCATTTTTGGTCTCAGGGCTATAATTTGAACAATATTGGTAGAGGTCCAATAGATGAAGCTTCAAACTATATCTGAAAGACCTACGCCTTGTGATTTCAGAGAAGATTTTTCAAGATTTTCCCCATATAAGTTTATGGAAAAGTAAAGAGCCCCGGAGCGGGGGCATTTTTGGCCCCAGGGCTATAATTTGAACAATCTTGGTAGAGGTCCACAAGATGAAGCTTCATACTAAATATCAAAGACCTGGGCCTTGCTGTTTCAGAGAAGATTTTTAAAGATTTTCTCTATATAAGCCTATGTAAAACCAAAGGGCCCCGGGGTAGTGGCATTTTTGGCCCCAGAACTATAATTTTAATAATTTTGGTAAGGGTTCACTAGATGAAGCTTCATACCAAATATCTAAGACCTGGGCCTTGTGGTTTCAGAGAAGAAGATTTTTTAAGTTTTTGGTGAAATCTATTTTGGGCTTCTGTGACCTACATGTGCAACGGACCGGAACCATCTGAACAACTCTGAAAAGGGACCACCTAAGGATCATTCCTGTGAAGTTTGGTCTAAATCCGAACAGTGGTTTAGGAGGAGATGTCGTTTAGAGAAAAAGCTTACACACACACTGATGCACTGACGCAGGCAGTGACACATGACGGACGAAAAGTGATCCCAAAAGCTCACTTCGTCACCACAGGTGAGCTAAAAAAAGAAGTGGCGGCAATGATCAGGAATCGATACAATTATCCCACAGCTCCCATCAGAGACATCAAAGGGAAAGAAACACAAACATGAAACAACAGACCCTAATGGAAACGCCAACAGAGGAAAGCCAAAAGGACAGTTACTTTCCTATGAAATGACCAACAGGCTATCCAAAATAAAACAATACAAGCGACACAAACACCCAAAGACAAACCAAAACAAAAATAAACCGCAACAGAAGAAACGCCTTGGAATGGTCAGCGGAAACGAATTCCACTGGGGGGGCTTAAATCGATTTTACATGGCCACAATCCTCGCCCTTACTTCCGTCACAATGATAAATAATTTGTTCAGTCCGCATGAAGGCCTCCTAACTCATCAGTGCTATCAAGAGATTAAAGTCCATGCATTCAGCCCCATAAGCCCCTGATTATGGAATACATGATTCATGAAGCCACTGTCCATGTGTGTACCAGGTTTCAATTTTTTTATTTTTATTTGCCTTTACTGCAGCTGGTGTTGTGCCGTGTGGCGGCCGTAAAACGTCTCCCCGTACATCAACCATAGTGCAGTTTATATTTTACTTTTGGTCCTTTGAGATCAGCTTGGATATTCTGAGGAATCGGAAATAAATTATTGGTTTAGACTCATATTCTAAACAGGTTTTTAATTATTGGGACCCCATTTTGATTTATATCAGTCTTTGAATCGACTGCTTATTCGAAATTCGCAAATTTGCAGTATGTTTCCTCTGGCTTTCTTTGCCGGATCATTACAGGGTCACTGATGAGGCTTTATTAGCCAAAACTACGTAGTATGATCCATCTTCTTTCTTATGAATGTTTCCATTGCTCTTAAAGGAACTCATTTTTGATTTTTATTCAACATTGTTCAACATCTCAGTTTTTGAGAATAGATACATGTATAAGTTTCATTGAAGAAGGACAACAAACATGTAAGTTATTAACTTATTCACCAACATGCATTTTAATTTTTTGAAAAAGGTACCAATGGACATAACTCAAAGAGTTATGAACCCTTGGTCCCTATTCTGGTATACACCAAACAGCCAATCATTGTCAAGTATTGTAGAATCTTTCAGCATTCTATCTTTTATATTTCCTGAGAAATCTAATACATAAAATTTTCAAGAATGGCAAAATTTGTAAACCTAAAAAGGAACATAACTTTGAGTCTAATTGGCCCTTGGTCACTATTCTGCTACTATTACAGCACCAGACCATGTTTTCATATTTCTATCTTCTACAGAATAAAGGTTTGTTTGTTTGTTACACCCGCTTTTTCGAAGAAAAATCAGGTATATTGTTTTCATATCAGAGTCGAGTGTCTGTCAGTCCATGGGTCTGTATGTATTTTTTGTATGTATGTATGTGTGTGTGTACTTGCATCTGTCAGGTTTCTATGGAATGGATCTCCTCTGAAACCGGTTAAGGTACAGTTTTCAAACTTTGCCTGTGGATAGTACATGGGATGTAAATGGCACTGGGCTAATATATGCATGACCATGACCTCAACATGACCCCAAGGTCAAAGTTCAACAGTATGATTTTGCCATATTTTCTGAACTATTGGAGTTACATTTCTAAAACTTTGGTTATTGGATGGCTCTTGGAATATAGAATAAATTGGGCCACTTTTGGTGTGACCTTAACTTCAACATGACCCCAAGGTCAGAGGTCAAAAAGTATGACTTTGCCATATCTTCTAAACCATTGGAATTACACTTCTGAAACTTAGGTTATTGGCTGGCCCTTGGAATATAGAATAAATAGGGTTAATTTTGGTGTGACCTTAACCTCAACATGACCCTTAGATCAAAGGTCAAAAAAGGTCAAAAAGTATGACTTCGCCATATCTTTTAAACTATTGGAGTTACACTTCTGAAACTTGGTTATTGGACGGCTCTTGGAATATAGAATAAATTTGGATACTTTTGGTGTACCTCAACATAACCCCTAGGTCACAGGTCAAAAAGTATTACTTTGTCATATCTTCTCATCTATAGGAATTACACTTCTGAAACTTTGCTTATCAGTTAGAATGTTCTTTGCAACTTTTTTAACTTACATGTAGTTTTGGCTAGCTAATACATAGTCATTACCGGTAGTGTTATTTATAGAAAAAGCGTGTATCTGCAATAGTATATCATCAACTGCGCAATTTAGTTTTTGCTTACCGGTAATCATGAAAACACGCCTATATAATTTTGACCCCCCTGAATCCCAATTTTGCATAGTAAAACAGGGCTGGTGTAAAACTTATTTTTCTTATTGCTGCTCTAAAATATAGATTGTGGGTACTCGTTAGAACTGCCTCGATGAGGTGGTTCTAACGAAAACCCACAATCTATACATGTATTTTGAGCATAAGTAAGAAAAATGTCATACATTTTCATCTTAAAATTTTCATTGTTTTCGCAGTTAAGTTTTCAATGCATTTATATAGGCGTGTTTTAGTAATGCAGAGTTACAGCCACTATAGTGTCAGTGTAGTGCGCTTAACCCATTTAGTACCAGAAACCCCAAAACGGGTACCCTGGCAAACATTGCAGGCCCAGATCAGACACCGCAGAACGCAGCTTCTGATCAGGGCCTACACTGTTTGCAAAAAGTTAAGCGTTTTCCCGAATAAATTTTGAAGAAATTACAACCTGCCACCCCTAAATTTCAAAACGGACTCCTTCGATATATAAGGTGAAAGATTCCATTTGGTACAAAAAAGGTTAATACAAACCTGTGAGGTAAGTAGGAATAAGCTGTATGTGGGTCCAGGAGTGATCACTCTGATCTAGATACTTGAACAAGACTTGTTTCAGAGTTAACTTCCCTGAGGTCTGGTGCATTCCTCCTAGAAAACGAGATAAAGTAAACTTCTTGATAACGCTGCAGTTGGTGTCCAAAGATGAAACACTGCTAGTTTAACAACCATGAAAAGACTGGACAAAAAAATAAGACAGGGCTTTATCCAGGTATTTTGGGAAAAGGCCCCTGACTTAAATTGGGGAAAAATAGCAAGAAAATTACTAAATTTGGGAAATTAAAGACAAAAGTAGTGAACTTGGGAACAAGAATTACTGCTTCATTCAAGCAACCATATCTTTCTTCTGTGACTGTTTACTGGTCTGATGTTTCAGAAATGACTGTTTGAAGTTTCAGTTAGCAATGCAGTGTCTCAGAAGATGTTTCTTTGTGTTGATTTTTTTTCTCTCATCAATTTGGGATTTTTTTAATTAAATTGGGAAAAAATAAAGGCTATTTTCAGTGGGGAATGGGGCCCTTTTTCGGCCCCTGAGGAATAGTAGAAAATCGCCTGTAAGAAATTGACCCAAAACAAGATCCTGGACCCCTACATTGTGCAATGCTGAAAGCATGTGCGAAAAAAAATATTTGTAAAAGATCAAAATTTGATTGTCATCGTAAAAATCCCTGTCAAAAGAAAAGTTGTTTTGGTGTTTGCAAACAACAAAGGTGCAGATCAGCCGGCACGCACCTTTGTGTTCTCTATACACATTACGCAAACACGCCTATACAAATACATTGCCACCTTTATCGCCGAAAAAATTGATTATTTTATGATGAAAAATTGTGATATTTTTCTTATTTCTGCTCAAAATATAGATTGTGGGGACTCGTTAACGAGTACCCACAATCAATATTTTAGAACAGAAATAAGAAAAATAAGGTATACCCCGTAAACCCCAGTTTTACTATATAGAAGTGGGGTTCAAGGGGGTCAAAATTATACAGGTTTGTTTTCGTGATGAGATAGTACAAAACCGCAATTTTTTATATCTAATATTTCATAGGAATAGAGGATATTTGATTTTTTCAGTGTAAGATCGATGTTTATTTCACCGAATGAACACCCAAAGAAGTATTTTCACTCGTGGCGAACCCGAGTGACCACGAGTGAAAATACTTCTTTTGGTGTTCATGAGTGAAATAAAAATTGATCTTACACTGCAAAAATCAAATGTTCTGTTTCTTTTATGCTTTCAATTGTAATTTGTAACACAATTTCAAAGTGTCAGCCATCATCAAAGAGAACAAACTTTTTCTAGGGAGATTTCGTGTCGATTTAGCTGTGTTCAGCATACTGGTTATAATGTTGGTGTAAACTGAAAGTTTGCACCTGGAAAACAGCTTTGAATGTATTTTTTTATCATATGACGTCGCGTCTGAGAGTGTAATAATGCCATGTAATATTTTCGATAATCCACTAGTGGATTAAATATGCAAATGAGCTAGTTACGTTCCGTAACGTTACATGTACGACCTCCTTAACGACGTCGCGTTTACTAATGGCGGAATATTGGCATTTTTGTAAACAATAGTGAATAAAATGCGCTTTAAATGCCATATGATAAATAGAATCTTGCATTCGTGCTCATGCATTACTGAATTTATTAGACTCGTTGAGGAAAAGGAATAAAATGCTCGGCAAAGCCTCGCATTTTATCCCTTTTCCTCAACTCGTTTAATAAATTCAATAATACATGAACACTCATGTAAGATCCTCTATATCAAATGGTTCTCTTGAAATTTGCATTTAAATAATGTCAAAGTTGCTAATTGGTGCGCCGCTTGCATGAGTGAAATAAAATTGATCTTACACTGAAAAAATCATTTTTTTTTTGTTCATGCTTTAAATTGTAATTTGTAATGCAATTTCAAAACGTCAGCCATCATTACAGAGAACAAACTTTTTCCAGGGTGATTTCGTTTCAATTTAGATTGGGTTAACAGGGTATAATATTGGGTATAAAATGAAAGTTTGCACCTGGAATATAGCTTCTTGCACACCAGACAAGGAAATCCGTGATTTTGCCCTGGGATAGAAATTTATGTTCTGACCCTTGTGTTCCGACCCCAAATCGACTATAATCGCGTGTTTGATAAATGCACTGGTTGATTACAACCTCATGCCCGGTGTCGTCATGCGTGACTTCACTAAACATTCCTGTTGTGTCATCACAAAATGGCGGACGTCAGTAACCGAAGTGACAGCAGCATTAAAAATTCGCAATAGAAATGGAAGGTATGCAAGAAAAGAATCCAATATGGGTGTGAGGGGTGGATAGAAAAATCCGTCCCTCAGGATCACTGTCCTGCATCACTCGGCAAGCCTCGTGATGCCGGACAGTGTCCCTCGGGACGGATTTTTCAATCCAGCCCTCACACCCATAGAAGATTCTTATATTCCAAGACATGTAACTTTATCCATTTGTTCTCTTGAAATTTGCATTTTGTTTGTTTGATTTGAGGTTTAACGTCCTGCCAACACTGTATAGGTCATTTTGGAGACGTTGCTTCCAATTTTGTGGGACTTTTCCCCAACACTGAGATGAAATGACATCTCAAGCCCTGTAGCCCAATGAAACCAATAGGATTTATAAGCATGGATTGTCTGACTCACACCGCTTTGCCTCAGTAAGCTTAGATCCTCTAAGCGGTTTACCAGTACTCGTGTGCGTCATGCAGCCCATGTATTTCTTCAAGCCCTGATGGGCAGGGCAGAAAAATTTGCGTTTAAATAATGTCCAGAGTTGCTAAGCTTGTCTGGCGTTGCATGCATTATTTATGTTGCATAGGTGGAAAAAGTGACGTTATCAACATCAGAATGACGAGAAAATGTGCTTGACGTAATTTCTGTCACACAAAATAATGTTTTAATAGCTAATTACCTTTTCATGAACAGATAATATGTTTTTTTTTGAGGATACATCAAATTCACAAACAGTAAAAAATAAAAATTGTATTTTCACAGTGAATATATTGATGTAGATTTCACTGAGAAATCTCTATCGTTCATTGAAAAGCATGTAAGAAAAAATGATATACTAACCCCTGAGGTCTTTCACACTCGGCAATGAAGGTTCTTCTAATTTGACTTTTCCATAGTCAGTCAGTCCTGGCAGTGTGACTGTATTTGATGAGGAGGATCCAAGTGTCTGTTGATAAGGGTTGACACTGTTTGATGTAGTTTTCTCTGAGAAGCTCCACTGTATAAAGTCAGCATCATCTTCAACTGAAGATGTTCTGTCCTTTAACAAATAAAATGGAGAATAACCACATTTGTACTGATTGGAATCTTCCAACTCATTCAGTAAAATTCCTATATTAAGACCACCTTTGAGACTGTTCAAAAGTGGTCTTTAAGACCACTTTTGACCAGTCCTAAAGGTGGTCTCTAACCAGAGGCCATGTATGCACATCACGAGACCAAGTCTGTGAAATGAACACCCCCCTAAACCCCACTTTATATAGAGATCAAAGCACTGGTGGGTCAATCGTCAGTGAGTGTAGGTTGGGAAAATAGTCCTGAGCTGAGAATCGAACTGTTCGTTTAACTTAAGCAAGCACAGTAGAGCTGATCAGACATCGCGTTATGTGGTGTCTGATTATGTAGATGCCCAAGTGTACGAGCACAGTCCACCCGCCCCAGCCCATCGAGGCTTGAATACATAGATGGGCTGCATGATGCTTCCACGCAGAGCTGAAAGTCCCGTGACATTGGAAGTAACATCTCCAAATGACCTATACAGTGTTGACGGGGACGTTAAACCTTAAATCAAACAAACGAGCACAGTCCAGAATTTTCTTCTTACGCTGCGCTCTGATGTCTTAGGGTAGTACTTGGATTTTGTTCAACACAGTGGGGAGGTTACAAACGCAGCGCCCTCTCATCTTTTGTAAATTATTTCAGATTCATACAGTTTTTCACCCTCTGCAAAATACCTGAAATTCGCATCCTCAACCCACCGCTTTTCAGAGTCAGCCTACGGCCCTGAATCATGTTCAAAACAGTTGTTGCATACATATGGCGAACAGTGCCGACCTGAT
Organism: Lucinisca nassula; assembly: GCA_963580285.1. Taxonomy (NCBI): domain Eukaryota; kingdom Metazoa; phylum Mollusca; class Bivalvia; order Lucinida; family Lucinidae; genus Lucinisca; species Lucinisca nassula. The sequence goes on along the minus strand of OY757023.1, from coordinate 113,465,587 downwards.
CAGCTGATCAGAAGCAGTGTACTCTATATCTGATCTTGGTCTACGCTGTATGTCTAATACGGTACCACCTACAATGTCTGGGCTACCCATTTTTGCACTTAAACATTTCAGGGTTCTAAAATTAAGTTTTTAGCAGGAGTGCCACAAGTCTATTTTTACTCGACTTGGCATACATTTGGGTAACAGTTTTATAAATAGAATGTTCCGAAAGATGTCACGTTACCGTGATCGTGGCCTGGATTAAGTTCATTACGTGAGCAACCTGGCATTCTTATACTATTTCGTTTAACCCTCAAATGCCACTATTTAAGCAAACAGTGAAGTTCCTGTGCAACCTGCTGATCAGACGCCACATTCCGCGGGGTCTGATCTGGGAATTATCCAGCACATGATTCCTGTCAAGACTTTATAGATAGCTCTTGTTGCATTGATAAAAATAGCTCAACGTTTCAAGTTCTATTAATAAAACATAATATTGTTTTTTCCCAAATCAGTGATGGTCACGTGGACAACTGCATGAATTCCGTTTGGACATTTAGTAAAGACCCAAAAATTGGGGTTTACGGGGTGTACATTATTTTTCTTATTTCTGCTCAAATACATAGGCCTCACTGAGGTGGTTCTAACGAGCACCCACAATCTCTGTTTGAAGTATAAATAAGAAAAATATCATAAATTTTCATTGGAAAAGTAGCCATTTTTGAGATATGAAAGAATGCACTATGTCACACGGGTGTGTTATCGTAATGGAAAACAAAAAGAAAGAATAATTGCAACCTACTAAATAAGCTTGTTAAAGCAGAATTAGACTGAATTTTAGGTAGTCTTAATAGCGGAATTTTACTCTATATAGCGCAAATGTCCATTTAAAAATTAGGGTTGTCAGCTTGTGTTTTCTTCAAAATGTATTTGAAAAATGGCTGACCTTTTTGCAAACAATGCAGGCCCTGATCAAACACTGCATTCTACAGGGTCTGATCTGGGCCTGCACTGTTTGCCAATACCTGTAACCAGTTTTGGGTTCCGGTACAAAGTGAACTAAATGCGATATACAAAGAATTTAGAGTGCATTTCCGTCACAATGCCCACTCAAACACATCCCAGTTTTATTATGACACTGTCATTACATGATTTTGGATATTACTTGGTTAAAAGATGGATCTCAAAACTCTATAGACAATTTACATACAAAAATGGGCGCTTGGTAGCTCAGTCGGATGCGGGTCTGTCTGGAGATCAGGAGGATGCGGGTTCGATACCTGCCGGGGTTGGCAACATTCCTTCGTGCAGATTGATCATGAAATCTTTTCTACGGTCATTCTCTCCCATCCATTGATTCAAGAAGAGCAGTTGTCAGTTTCTGGCGAAAGAATGTGCACTGTACTGGTTAGCCACATAAGCCTGCCCAGGAAAAGTGTGGATAGGTAAACTGACCGGCTCAAAAAGGACCTAAATAGTGTTGACTGGGCAGTTAAACTCAAATACAAACAAACAAACAAAACAAAAATTGCCCATTTTTACCTAAATAACCTATATATTTTGTTATATCCAAACAAAAATGTATAGCTTATATACGGTTCTTAAATAATCTAGTATATATTTAAAGGTGCATCTTTAACATGTTTAAATGGTGACCATGTTATGAAAGTGTAACATTCACAATAAGTTGTGGCTTAATGGAACTGGGAACACCTTCAGGGGAGGCAACTCCTGCAAAATTATTTTTGTTTCCCATGTCATAGGGGATAACTCTTAAATGAAAGAATTTGCTCCTGAGGAGCAAAATTTTTCCTTTAAGAGCAGACCCCTTTTTCAGTGGGACAGAGCTTATAGAAAAGCAAACAGGAAGTACTGAAAGTTGTCTCCTTTTGAAAAATGGTGCAAAAATATGCTAGGTGTTCCCATTCCCCTTAATACTTTTATAAATGCTCACTCACTCTTGATGGAGCAGAAAGAGCAGGACTGGGTGTTGATGATCCCCTGGAGCCTCCTCCTCCAATTAAAGAGTATCTCTGGTTTCCTGGCTGTTGCCTAGCAATAAGAATCTTGTCATGGTGTCTGGTTCCTAGCTCCCTACTGTCCTGGTGTATAAGGCTGGATGATACTACACTTGACAACCTCTTTTTGAAGTCTAAGCCTGAGCCCCGACCTGACTGAGAATCAGCTGTCTTTGTCCGAGGTTTTGCTACACTGTCTGTGTAGCTAATCTGAAACACCTAAAAGAGAATAAGAACATTCTCAGAGCACTAACTGTAAAAAAATCCTACAGTTAACTACTGAGTGGTAATGTTGTTCATACTCCAATGAAATAATACAACACCACATGTCATTCAATTTTAGCAATCAAACTTCTCATATTACTGGTCTTTTTTTTTGTTTTGTTTTGTTTTTTCCAAGGATCTCACTGCACCATTCTACAGCATGGTGGTGCTGAGTATGGATTTGTCCGTTTTGCCTATTAGATGGTCTGACATCAATTCCGACTTTTCACTCTGGAAAGTCATGGGCATGCTGTTCTATCGAAGCTGTATGTTATTTCCAAAGTTCCCTCTTATAAACAGTACTTTCTAAACTTATAAACACATCTACAATTACAAGTACATGCATTTACTGCAACCTTCTTTCACCAGCTTCTATTCCATCTGTTTTCTACAATAAAACCACCTGATACAGTATACTGTGCTATGTATAATAGAAGTACAATGCCTGTATCCTAGACGATCAGTTTGGCACTGTTACTCTCTATTAACCCATTGCATGTGGGTACCTTGGCAAATGGTGCAGGCCCAGATCAGACGCCGCATAATGCGCCATTCGATCACAGCCTGCACTATTTGATATAAGAATTTTCCATCAAAAATAGAATAACAATGAAAAAATAGGCCTCACACCCCTTATATGAATAATGGACTTGTTCAACTTATAGTGATGGAATAGTCCACTGGTATACAATGGTTTAATTATAGTACCAACTAAGAGTGCAAATATAGGCCATGCCTCCACCAAAACTGAGTCACATATATATATTTACATATATATTGAATATATATATGTATGATGATGCATACAGTCTAACCTGTATTAAGCAAGCATCTAGAGGATAATCAAAATGTGCTTGATTAAGAGGTGGCCACTGTTACAGGTTTTTTTTTTTTTTTTTTTAATTCTGACGACACATACAATATAAACATATGCACATGTAACATAGCACATTTCACCCGTTCTGGGTTTTCCAGTACAAAAGGGGTTGAATAACATATAAAATGTATCTGCTAATCAGCATCTGCAATGCCTTTGATTAGTTCTGTACTATAGATTTAAAAAACTAGTTTGATTATTTAAACCTGCAGATATGATAATTCATATAGATGTAACCGTCTTGAACTGTTACAGGTTTTATTGTTTTTGGAAACAACAAATATAACAATCTAGTAATATGTGTGATCAAGGTAATTTATCTAACTTTTATTTAACCCTTTTTGTACCAAATGGAATCTTACTCCTTATATAAAGCAGAGTCCATTTCAAAATTTAGGGGTGTCAGCTTGTGTTTTCTTCAAAATTTATTGGAAAAATCACTGAACCTTTTGCAAACAGTGTAGGCCGTGATCAGATGCCCCGTTCTGCGGCATCTGATCTGGGCTTGCATTGTTTGCCAAATACCTGTTTTGGGGTTTCTGGTACAAAATGGGTTAAGTATGAGCAAAATTGGCTAAAGCACAAGTTTTTTATGAACACTGTCTGGGTTCTTTTAGTTTGCTCATGATTCAATATTTTTCATACCTCAATGAAAGTACAAAGAATTACCTTCTCTTTTTAAATTCATACACTTTCAAGCCAGCAATGTTTTCAGAACTATTTTGTCTCCCTTTTTCACAATCTGCTTTAAGCATCAACAAGGAAATTTATGTTTACCCTTGAAATTATAATACACACTTTCCTATATACAGTACAATTTTGCTATAAAGACTAAGGGTGACACGATTAATTGTATAATCGGTTTATCGCTCGATAAATTCAACAAAAATGATTATCATTTCTGATTTGCTCTTAATTGATTACTTGATAGGTACAATTTACTACCCAAAGTTATGCCTAAAATAGCTGGATGAGTGGCAAACAGTGCAGACCCTAATGAGACGCCGCATTCTGGGGCATCTCATCTGGGTCTACACTGTTTGCTCAGGCCTGTCTGTTCAAATATACATATGGTAAAGTGGAACATATGGTATGAATCATGCTCAGACAGAGAGCCAGACAGGTAAAATTATGACAAAAATCTTAGCGATTACTAATAGATTATCGACCGCAATGACGGTACTGATGATCGATTATCTTTTCAGCTCCGATTAGCCAACTCTAATAAAGACCACCTAAAATTAAGACTACATGTAATTCTGCTTTGAAATTCTTTGGTAGGTTGCAGTTATTCTTTCTTTGCTTTTTCTGCATAACAGTGTTCACTGGTCAGAGACCACCTTTGGGACTGTTCAAAAGTGGTCTTAAAACCACTTTTGAACAGTCTCAAAGGTGGTCTTAATGTTGGAATTTTACTGTATATTGAGTGTATTCATTGCAAGGGATTACAGTAACACACTAAAATGAACATGCATGTGAACTACACATTTTACAGAGAAAACTGGAGTTCACAAGAGTATACACAACTTTCCTTATTTCTCCTCTAAGACATTTATTGTTGGTACAGGTAAAAACAGCCTCACTAATCTGAGGCCGTCAGACTGCCACCAACAAACTACAGTCAAACTTTGATGGGTCTTTTCAGTTTTCTGTAATATAAATGTATGTTGCGTGTACTCATTAGAATCGCCACATCTAGGCGATTCTAATGAGCACACACGTCATACATTTGCAGATAAAGAAAATCTTCCAAGCCCATCTCTCACTATTTCGTATCTGGACGAATTCCCTAATGGCCACTGCCCATTGAGGTTTGAAGAAATAGATGGACTGCATGACGCTTCCAAGCAAAGCTGAAACCGATCCGCACACAACTTCTGGTAAACCCCTTAAAGATTCTAAGCCTGCCCAGGCAAAGTGATGTGAGTTGGACTGCCCATGCTTATAAACACTGTTGGTTTCATTGGGCAACAGGGCTTGAGATGTCATTTTATCTCAATGTCCGCTAAAAGTCCTTCAAAACTGGAAGCAATGTCTCCAAAATGACCTATATAGTGTTGATGGCATGTTAAACCTCCAATCAAACAAACAAAATGAATTCCCTAGGAACGCAACGAGCCATCAGAGTTTGAACCATCAATGTTCTACTATATGTTAGGAGTACAAATAAGGAAAATGTCACAAATTTTCTTCAGATCCTGTAAAACTGTATGTCTTGGAGCAGAAATAAGAACAAGAAAGCAGTCTGAGGGACAGCAAAACCTCCTGCTGCACTCTAATATCAAGGCTCAACCTTGTGACCTTCACCTGTGACCTTGACCTTGGGTTAGCATGGTTTACTTATGGGTTTTGCACATCAGCTCACCGGGGGGTTATTTCAATAATAATGAAAATCCTTCCAGGCATAAAAATGATATGGAATGAACACAAAATTCAAAGTTTCAAACTGGTGACCTTCACCTGTGACCTTGCACTGGCATGGTTTCTTTATGGGTTTTGACATTTGCACATCAGCTCACTGAGGGGGATATTTCACTGAAGTTTAATGAAAATCCTTCCAGTGGTAAAGGAGATATGGAACGGACACAAAATTCAAAGTTTAAAACTTGTGACCTTCACCTGTGACCTTGAGTCCGCATGATTTATTTATGGATTCTGCAGATCGGCTCACTGAGGGGCATATTTGACCAAAGTTTTACTTTGCTATCTGTTATAAAACTCTCATTCTATTATGCCGTAAACATTTTTCCATTGAGCACAGTATTCAACATAGTGCATGCAGAAGGGCATGTATGATGACATCACATGTAAACATGCACTTCTCACGACGTCAGCTACAAAAAATTTCTTTTGAAACCATTGCAACAATGTGCAAAATGTCACAGAAATGCTTGCGGTAAAAAAAAAACAGCTTGGGTAAATATTACTCTCATGTGGGAATGTGATCCCATGTTCCCTGTCAAGAATCGAAATAACTAATTATGTAACGCAAGTTTGTACTCTGGCATATTTTTTGTTTATATTTTCTTACTGCATTTGGTGATTCTAATAAGTGACACAACATACAGGTACACTACACCCTCTTTATAACACTATTAATGGGGTCCAACCCGGCTGTACAATTTGGACTGTTCAAAAGTGCAACAATGTACAAAATGTCACAGAAATGCTTGTGGTATAAAAAACAGCTTTGGCAAATATCACTCTCATGTGGGAATGTGATCCCATGTTCCCCGTGAAGAATCGAAATAACTAATTATGTTACACAAGTTTGTACTCTGGCATTTTTTTTTTCTTACAACATTAAGTGATTGTAATGAGTGACCCAACATACACCACAACCTCTTTACAACACTATTAATGGGGTCCAAAATAGAAACCATGTTAGTTAAACAACCGTGTTATATCCAAACAAAAATGTATTGAATCTGTGTTATATCAAATAATGCATTATAATGAACCGTGTTAAAACCAGGCTGTGGTGTATCTTTATTTCATAGCAGACTGATAAGAAATCCTTACGTCTCATGACCTGGTGCTATTATTAATATTCAGTAGCTAGACCCACCCTTGGCTAGAACAGAATTCCATAGTCCTCAAGGTGTTTGAGCCCTTGAAGTTTGACTGAGTAACACAAATACATGTATGAGGCAGATATTTTGAATTACAATTACAAACTACCACCCTTTGCAGTTAATACTGTCTACCAGCAGAAGTGTATTACCGTTTTTACCAAATGTTTTTGAACGTAACTGCCAGAGCAAATAGTGTCAACCCAGATGAGACACCACAGATTGTGGTGTCTCATCTGAGTCTACACTGTTTGCCACTCATCCAGCTATTTTTAAACACAAAATTTGACAGTAAAGTGTACTTATTCAAATTTTAGAACAAGTATGATTAGGAGCTGCGGTGTCCAAATACCTAGGGTAAACGAAAACAATGTGTCCAAGATTCAGTAAAATAGAAGTGAAGGCAAAAGCCTGCCTAAGAGCAGAGTGGTTGAATTATCTGAACAAGGGGTATATAACTTTATTAATAAATTACATGTACTTACCTGAGCAGTATCTACTGTACAGCAAGCAAAATAGTCTTCACACAAACTAGACATTGAAACAGGCAGCTCAAAACTCAGCTGTAGAAACATCTCTATGTCATGGAATGTTGTATATGAGTTTGGAATGGTTTTCTCTACAAGACGATATACCTTTACAGTGCCCCCTGTTGTGACACAAAGATTGCCAGTTTCTTGACATGTTGTAATGTTCTGGGGCTCCTCAGAGGGAATATCTATCACCTGTAAGCGTTCATTTAACAGTAGTATGAAACAGCTATGCAATTCTTTCAACATACAACACAACCTCACTATAACGCTGTTTGTTATAACAGGGTTTTGGTCAAAAATTATAACAGTACCTGATAGTATAGTATTGTGATAGTATGCCGCAACAGTGAAAGTATCATGATAGTAGTTTCCACGATAGAAATACTATCACGATAGTCAAAATTGGCCTCAATAGTCAGCCCCAGTTTTGGATATATAACACAGTTTCAAGATGGATCCCAAAAATGTATCGATTATAAAGAAAAATGACCATAAATGGTCATTTTTCTAAAAAATTTATCCCAAAAATGTATAGATTATACAGAAAATGACCATAAATGGTCATTTTTCTATACAATCTATACATTTTTGTTTGGATATAACTAACACAGTTTCTGCTTTGGACCTAGAAGCCTCCATGGTGCAGTGGTTATGCTACTCGCCTTGTAAACCAGGGATTGCAGGATCGATCCGGGGCTTCTCCAGACTTTCGGATGAGCCTTTAGACCGAGGTCCCATCTTCATATGACCTAAGCTGTTGGTGAAACATTAAACTCAAACACTCACTCTGCTTTGGACCCCATTACTAGTGATATAAAGAGGTTGTGGTGTACTTGGTTGTGGGAATGCCACTTTTCAGATCATATACTATAAGACGGAAGTAAGGGCGAGGATTGTGGCCACGTAAAATCGATTTAAGCACACACACCCCCCCCATAAGTGGAATTAGTTTCCGCTGACCGTTCCAAGGCGGTTCTTCTGTCACGGTTGATTTTTGTTACGGTTTGTCTTTGGGTGTTTGTGTTGCCTATGTTATTTTATTTTGGATAGCCTATTGGCCATTTTGTGGGAAAGTAACTGTCCTTTTGGCTTTCCGCTGTTGGTGTCCCATTAGGGTCTGTAGTTTCATGTTTGTTTGACTTTCCTTTTGGTGTCTCTGATGGGAGCTGTGGGATGATTGTATCGATTCCTGATCATTGCCTCCACTTCTATTTTACCTGTGTTCTACAATGACATATTTTATGATGGTAATACTAGTATTTGTTCAGATTGGCAAGCCAACAACTCCTTGTAATGAAAACTTCTCTAAACCCCACTTTATTATTAATATAGAGAAAACTTTGGTTTACAAATGCTTACATTATTTTTTCCAATTTCTGCTCCTAGGCAAAGGTTGTGGGTACTCTTTAGAACTGTCTCAGTGAGGCAATTCAAATGGGCAGACATAGCCTATGTTTGGAGATTAAATAATAGAAAGATCACAAGTTTTCATTAAGAAAAACAATCTTTTGGATATAAGAAAGAATGCACTTAGTCACATGATGCCACCTACTGATGCTTGTTTTACAGTAGCCAGGCGGGGATACCAGTATCATACCACTTTTCAGATAAAAAATGGCATATTTCTCATTTGTGCTCAAAACATATATTATGGGTGCTTATTGATGCAGTTGAGCAAAAATTAGAAAAAATAATGTATAACCTTGCACTTTATAAAGTAATGCTTACAAGGAATTCATTAATGTGATGACCACCTCTCTTTCCAAAATATAATCCCATTTGAAAATTTGCAGCCAATTTATTCAGATGTAAATGTATTTATCTGCCTTAAAGTAAATGCCTGTTGCAACTTTGGCATAAATGTCGAACTTATACACAAATGTTGACAGACAGACATGTGGAAAAATGGACGTCTAACTCACAGCCTGCTACAAGCAGGCGCGAAAAAAAACGTTCATTCCTAGTAGAAGCGAATTTTTTGTTCCTAAAAGACATAGTAATGATACATGTTATTGTCCATTGCCATGGAGGTATGGTGGCTGTGATTACAAATGACATAATTCTTTCACAGGGTGGTGGAAATACTGTGTCAGACTTGTCTGGCTTGACCTGTTTCACTTATTTGGACAATAATATTTTAGTTTACGAGATTTTAAAAATGTTTACCGTAAAGATTTGCAGGAATTTTAAGTCTTCCAAATGATAATATCAATATATGTACAAGTAAATGACTATTTTGGGCAGAAACGCATTTGCTACTGTTCTCTGCTTCTATTAGTGGTCACGGAATAGAGTTACAATTAAAGTAAAGATTTTTTCTCCCTATATTAAAGGAAAGAATTTTCTCCCTATGAAAGCAAATTCCTTCCTTCAAAAATAACCCTATTTGGAAAGAAATTCTAATAGTAAGGAAGTCCAATTTGCTTGAAACAGTTTTCTCCCTTCCAGTTGATGTATACATGTACATATAAAATGATATTTATTCATTTATTACTACCATTTGCCATAAAACATTATCATAACGTCTCTGACTGCAGTTGTAGCTAAAATCAATAAATTTTGTCCCATTGTAAGTCTAATTTTGGACAAGTGAAATTTCTTTTGGACAAGTGTTTTTTTTTTGTCCTTTACTTGTCTTTGGACAAGAGTAAAATGTTGCTATTCCACAGGCCATAATTATTATGGCGTCTTCACTTTTTTGTGCGGGCTTCACACATCCTGTGCATTACAATGACACACCCTTACGACATATAGTACATTTTTGCACATGTCCAAAATGGCTACTTTTCTGATGAAATACATGAGATTTTTCTTATTTATACTGCAAACATACGTTGTAGGTGCTGGTTAGAACCTCATCGAGGTGTTTCCAATGAGTACCCACAACCTATGTTTTGGATCAGAAATAAGAAAAAATATTGTATACCCCGTAAACCCCGGTTTTCTTACATAAAGTGTGGTTTAAGGGGGTGTTCATTCACAGACGTGTGCACATGATGGGTAGTTAATAGGCATACCTCCAAATGATTTCCCGTTTCCACATTACTGCTTCTGTAACCAAGTCCAGCAACTCTTACTCTAGTTCTATAATCAGACTGGGCATGGGCTATTGACCAGTTTAAGTACACTTTCACTGAAATAACATCCCACAGTCTGGATTTTCTGGACTTCTTGCATTCAAGAGCAGCAACATATCCTCCTATGAGAAGAAAGCACATAATACATGTTCATCCGCCCCCGCCCATAGGGGCTTGAAGAAATATATGGGCTGCACGATGCTTCCACGCAGAGCTGAATCCGGCCCGCACACTAGTACTGGTAAACCGCTTAGAGGATCTAAGCCTGTCCAGGAACCGCGGTGCGAGGCGGACCGTCCATGCTAATAAACCCTATTGGTTTCAATTGGGCGACAGGGCTTGAGATGTCATTTCATCTCAATCTCGGGTAAAAGTCCCACAAAATTGGAAGCAACGTCTCCAAAATGACCTTTACAGTGTTGACGGGGACGTTAAACCTCAAATCAAACAAACAAAAAAAATACATGTTCATGTGTTTCAACAGTAGTGGTAATAAGCTCTAAATAGTGCCAGATAACATAACTAACTTTAACCCTTATCCTGCTGCATAAATTAATTTAGCCACACCAATTGCTAATTATCAACCAATCAAATTACCTGAAATAATATATTTGTCCAATTCACAAACAAAGAACGACAAGCCGTGTAGATCCTGATTCTTCAGAAACCATCTGATCTGGATCTACACTGTTTTCGAAGGTAGGGCTTGTCATGTTCAGCAGGATCAGGGTTAAGAGGTAATTATCCCCATGCTTTTGGGATATTGTAAACACAGGACTGGAAAATTTCACACGTCCACTCGCCATGAGGAGAAAAAATATGGTGGAAAAGAAAAATTTGGTTGAGTCCCTATGTATCAAAATCTACATGCCCTTGGTCATACGGGACGAGTGAAATTTTGAAGAAGTCCATCCATCCAATAGGCTATCTTGTAGACCAATGAACAGAATACTTCCAAATTTGCTGGCATGATGAGAGCATGCAAGAGCAATTTTACATTTTGCTCTGCATAAGAGTGCCTTCTTAAGTGGTCAAAAAGTCATATTTGAACACATCTATCTACTGATACTATCTATCTACTGATACTGCATCACCCCCTCGCGGGGATTATGTCTGTCCATCTGTCATGCCATCTCCTAGACCACTGAATGAACTTTTGCACATGGCTTCCTTACATAAACATATAATGAGACCACGCTTGACTTCTTTTTCCACATAGTCACAACATAGTAACAAGGCAACGCATGAGATACAAATCCCCTCGCACAAGACAATTTCATGTGTGGAAAACACTGAAATGACAAAAGTCCAACTTGCTTGAGATATTATCATATGCAACATTTGTGTAAAGTTTGTTTAAAAATCCATCAATAAATGTAGGTTCTAGAGTGATGACAATGTTTCTCTAAAAATGGCCACAGTGACCTTGACTTGAGGCCATGACCGCAAAAGTAGATCTTGCTCAAGATATTATCATAAGCATCATCTGTGTGAAGTTATATTAAAATCAGTGACCTTGACCTTGAAAGTCGAACTTGTTCGAGGTATTGTCATAAGGAACATTTGTGTGAAGTTACAATGAAATCAGTGAAGAAATGTAGGCGTTAGAGCGATGACCAAGTTTTTTTTAAAAAATAGCCATTGTGACCTTGACCTTGTAGGTCGAAATGGCTCGGGATATTGTCATAAGGAACATTTGTGTGAAGTTATATTGAAATCGGTGAAGAAATGTAAGCGCTAGAGCGATTACAAAGTTTTTCTAAAAATAGCCACAATGACCTTGACCTTGAAAGTGGAACTCGCTGGAGATTTTATCATAAGGAACATTTGTGTGAAGTTCTTTTGAAATAGGTGAAGAAATGTAAGCGCTAGAGCGATGACAAAGTTTTTCTAAAAATAGCCACAGTGACCTTGACTTTGAGGCCATGACCTTGAGAGTCTAACACACTCGAGATATTTTTATAAGGAACATTTGTGTGAAGTTATATTGAAATTGATGAAGACATGTAGGCGCTAGAGCGTTGAAAAAGTTTTTCTAAGAATAGCCACAGTGACCTTGACCTTTAGGCCATAACCTTGAATGTCAAACTTCCTCAAGATATTTTTATAAAGAATATTTCTGTGAAGTTATATTAAAATTGGTGAAGAAATGTAGCCGCCAGAGCGATGACAAAGTTGTTCTAAAAATAGCCACAGTGACCTTGACCTTGAGGGATGAATGTCATAAACTTTAAAGTGCATCGTCCTTTGGATCGGGACGTTAACTGGAGGCCCCCTGTGCAGCGAGAAACACCCCCTGTGCAGGTTAAAGGGCCCTACCATAATTACATCAGGGATTTTCCTACCCTTCAGAATCAGGTTCCAGGGGCCTCTGGGTTTGGGAAAAACAGCTCGCTAATATTTATAGTTCCGAACTTAAATCAGCTGTAAATTTGTCAATTTTGGTTCAATTTTCATGAAATTTTTATCAAAATGTCGCACAACATCAGAAATTGGGAAATTTGTTATAAAATTTGGGAATATCTGTCTCTAAATTGGGAAAAATAGGGGCCGATTAACGGCCCCAAAGTTGCACTAGGAAAATCGCTGTACATGATTACTGTGTAGGCTTTCATCCTGCAAAAACTGGAGTGTATGTAATATACACCTGCCTAGATGGTTCGTAGAAATACCGGAACACACCAAAACACTGGAACACACAAAAACACCGGAACACACTGGTAATTACCGGAACACACTCAAAAAAAGTTTTTTTTGGTTTAATAAATGTTTTTGTGGGGGAATATGCTATAATATACATTTGATATGCGGCCTAAGGATAGCTAAGGGCCGCAACAAGAGAAGTCTCTTGTTAGACTATATGGATGCGCAGTCTGATCTGATTCTTCGCTGGGCGCACATGTAAGTTGTTGGAAATGCTGTGCCCCGGCTCATTTCCTTTTTCATTTTGTTTTACATATACCTTAAATGAAAAAGGTGTCAAAGGAAAATGCGTCTTTGGACATGCACAGAATAGCCATATCGGACTGTGCAGTCTGATTGGGGTCTTCACTATCTGCTAACAGACACAAGTTACAGTAACACATTCTTTAAAACTTTTTACGTTGGAGCCCCCCCCCCACAACCCATGCATCGCCAATACAAAGGTTGAGGGTCACTAACGATCACCTGCAACTTATATCGGGACTAGAAAAAAAAAAAGAACAATATTACAGCAAGAGTAATGAAAGGTGCCTTATTGAACATGTGTTTGAACATGTGTTATCATAATGAGAGTCTTTTTAGCAGACAGAGAAGACCTTGATCAGTCTCCGCAATCGGACCTATACCTTTGCTGGCAACAATATACATTTGTAGACATGTTTTCCAATGGCATGGAACATATCAGACTTAGCTAATTCTCTGCTCTAAGAATGAATCCAAGTATCAACGCAGTATGGACCGGACTGATCTAAGCTGTGGACTGTGCCAGAAATTATAATAAACAAACAATAAAATGACACAGACAGAGTTGCCACTTAGCAAACTTGGTAAAAATCTGATATTAAAAAAAAAATGAAATTTTTCAGAGATAAGGTTTTTGACATTTCATGTTTGTCTTCCAAATGGCGACACTATGCTGGAAATGGCAATCTTTTTTTTTTTATTGTGGCTAGAAGAATTGTCAAATTATATTCTTTTGATCATTAAATGAGTTATATCAGAGAGAGCAAATCTAAACATAAACTGCTCAGTATCAATTACTTGTATATATTCAGGACCGGAACACATTTGATAATACATTGAACTAAGAAATGTTTTCAACAACACCATACACAATAAAACAATGCAAATTAGTCATAAATAACATTTCTAATAAAAGAAATATAACAAATTCAAGTGTGTTCCAGTAATTACCAGTGTGTTCCGGTGTTTTGGTGTGTTCCGGTATTTCTACGAACCCCCTGCCTAGAATGTCCGTGAGGGCGTATGGCAGTATATAAAGAAAGAAAAAAGAAAGAAAAGGGATCAAACACGGAACATCTCAATTCCTGCGGCTCAAACAAACCAAAAGGGTTAATATATGGGGACTGGGCAGGCTTAGATCCCCTAAGAGATTTCCAGTACTCCTGTACGGTTGGTATCAGCTCTGCGTGGAAGCATCATGCAGCCCAACCTATTTCTTCAAGCCCTGTGGGAGGGGGGGGGGGTTGGTTCTCCATGAATCCTTGCACTACTAATATATACCTGCTTTGTTGTATTCAAGCTGAACTACATCAGCCCCTGTCTGGAAGGTGCAGTATTCCTCCCACTCCCCTTTCTTGCTGAGACAGAACACCTCAACATAACAATCGCATGTGGTTGTTGTTGTTGTTTCCAGTTTCCCCGGTCACGGGTCGTCAGCTGGTGGGGTCCCAGGGAACGAATCCATTCTGGCACTACACCGTAGCCGTTCGGTTGTATCCCCATTCCATGTTGCCGGTGAATGGGGAGACCATCGCTCGGCTCCAGCCCCGTCCGTCCGTGTCTATCGTAAGTCCGCTGCAGTCAGTCCATTTTGTCTTCTACTCGACGTTATAATTTTTTGCTTGTCAATATACCGAACCGTGTCAGAGCAGGAAAGGGTCAATTTTGATATTGGTACATGTATTTTTTTTTTTTTGTTTTTTTTATTTGATTTTTGTATATTTATGTAACGTATGTACATTTTTACATTGTTTGGTCTGTTTCCCCAGCTTGTTGAGTGGTCTATTTTTTAAGTTTAAATTATATATGCGGGCGGATGTGTTTACCCCACCACGGACCTGCTTTGTTTGTTTTCCTTGTGCCTTAAAGGTGGTGTTGTCCATTTTAGGGCAAGCCCACCCGCTCACAGTTGCTGGGGGTGACAGTTTTTGTACCTGCAAGATTGTGCTAGTGGTTTATATTTTGTGTTTTTTTGGGTTTATCTGTACATACAATATGTAACATAATAACATGAAGTGCCGGCCTACGCGGTCTCAGGCTTGAATTCGTATTTATTTTGTTAGTGAGTGACTTCTATCGCGGAGGATGTGCAAAGTAGGTCAATCCCTTTTTATGCATTTGCCGTTTTAAGTTAAGAAAAAGTGATGCCTTCCTCGAGGTAGGATGCCGCACTCTGCGGGACCATAAGTGGGCCAGTCGCCAAGTTTGCATATCATTTATGCATCCTACGTGAAGGAAGGCACCATAGGAGGAAAGTGTATTCCTGCCTAGCCATTTGGAGGTCCGAGACAACGTTTGCCGATCCCGTTTGTGTTGTTGTCCTTTTTGGGACAAGCCCATCCGCCCACAGTTGCTGGGAAGAACAATTTTTGTACCTGCAAGGTTGTGCTTGAAGATTATATTTGTGTTTTGTTTTTGTTTATTCTGTACATACAACATATAACATAGTAGCATGGTATGTTGGCTTCCGCCGTCTCGGGCCCAAATTCGTATTTATTTTAGTTAGTGGGTGACCTCTATCTCGGAGGATGTGGAAAGTAGGTCAATCCCCTTTTATGCTTTTTCGTTTGAAGTTAAGAAAAGGTGATGCCCTCCTCGACGCAGGATGTCGTATTCTGTGGGACCGTAGGAGTCATTTTGTGTCGCCATGTTTGCATATCACTATCGCATCCTACGTGTAGGAAGGCATCATAGTAGAAAAAAAAGTATTCTTGCCTAGCCGTTTGGGGACCCGAGACAACGTTTGCCAATCTCTTTAGTCAAAGTGGTTAGTGCAAATTGTTATATAATCATGTAGGTCGCATACAAGCGTCCGCCTGCACACGTGCGCAGTAGAGCGCTCCTATGCGATCTTGTTTTAAATGTTTCATATTTACACAAATAAAAATGTTTGAAATCGCTTTTTGAGAAAACTCTTCTTCTTCTTCTAACTCCAGGCTTTTGATCTCTCTTTTCTATACTATCCTCTCTACTGTATTCCTATCCTACAACTATCGCTATATCTACCTATCTAGTGTGGTTGTATGTTGTTTTAGTTTCGCGTGGGTGGTTGTGTGTGTTAAAAGCCTTCCTTCAGGTTGCGCTAAGTCATGCCCTAGCTAGTTAGTTAATTGCCCTTGTCTGTATTGATATGTGGCCATCTTGACTGCCTGTCTTTATTACGGTCATGGCGCAATTTGCTGTTTTTGGTGATTTTTATGTTATGCGACAAGGGCAGTACGGAGGGCTGTATGATATACTGGGCGAGATGCGGTTTTTCAGTCATGGTGGTATGCAAAAGGCCCTTTTGAGGGCCCCCAGGTCATTCCGTTTGGGTAACCTTATAATGTACATCCTTTATTTGAAAGCGAAAGTTACGAAAAATGAAAGAAAACGATGTGATAAGGCGTCTTGTTTCTTATTTCTGTCCCACTTTTCTATATGCATTCCTGAAGGAGAGGCTTTGTTTGCTAGTGTGCTGTTGTGCCGTTCTCCTTTGGGTTGTGTGGCTCTCGATCAGCCAGGCTTTTGACGCAACGCTCCTAAGTGCAAAGTCCGAGGACCACAACCACAGCTCTATGTCTTGTTCTGACTTCCCGTTTGCCTCACCCCCTCAGGAGGGGCTGGGCGACGGATTTTCCATGTGGGTCCATGCCCAGTCCCGGCATGCTTTCGTTTGGTCCTCTTTCGGGCTGTGTGGCTCCCGATCAGCTAGGGCTTTGGTGCAGCGTTCATAAGTGCAAAGCCAGTGGGCCGCAACCACAACGCTACACCTTGTCTTAACTTCTCGCTTGCCAGACCCTCTCTGGAGGGTGGGTCGGGGCCATGGATTTTCCTTGTGGTGAGTCCATGCCCCGTTCTGCTATGGTCATCTCACAGATCCAGGGATCGCTGTCACCGATAGGCACTCCTGAGTGCAAAGCCGAGGCCGCAACCACAGCGCCTATTGTTGGCTTTGTTCCCCTTTTCACTGTGAGACGGCCGCCCTTTGATCACTACGGCCCTTTTTGGTTGGTAGCGTCTAAGGTGCAGTTAGAATATTTATTTTTACTGTTCTGAACTCGGGTCTCTAGAGATTTTGGTTTGAAGTATGTATTCTCGTATGGGGTGTGTTTTACGGTACAATGCGATTAAATTTAGTCTGCGCCCTTAGTTTTCCCCTATATTTTGTCCAGGTAGTTTGTTTTTTCAAAGAATTTGAAGACCGCGTCCCTCATTTCCTGTGAATTTAGATTGAGCAGAGAAACCACGTTTATCTCCCCTTGGTATCCTAATGTTGTAAGTTCTCCCTTTAGTTCCCTTCTGGCGGGGCCGTGTGCAGGGCACTCTGCGAGGTAGTGTTGAACACACTCCACCCCGCCACAGTACCCGCATAATGGATCGGCCTCGCTATAGAAGATGTTGTGTGCATTTAGTCCATTGACCCCGAGTCTTAGTCGTGTATATATGCGATCGAGCTTTCCGCTGTCACTATATTGTACCAATTTCGGGGTCAAGGACTGACAGATCGAATGTCTAAAGCCGTGTTGTCCCTGCCATATGCGCGCCCATTCTTTTTTGATGCTGACCTTAATGATTGTGTATACTTCTTGTGGGGTGGGAAGGTAGTCAAGTGCCTTTCCCCGGGTCAGAGCTTCTTTGGCCAGTGTGTCTGCGTGCTCATTCCCCTGCATGTTGCAGTGGGAGGGGATCCAATCTATGTTCAGGCTGATACCTTGTTTTAGAATTTTGTGTATTAGGATATGAATGTCCTGCAGTATATCTGGTCTTGTAGTGCTATTCCCAGAGTTTATGCTTTGTATTGAGCTTAATGAGTCTGTTAGTATAACAACACTATCGGGTTTTTGTTCCTGTATCCATTCCAAAGCTTTTTGTATGGCTATAAGTTCTGCAGTGTAGACTGTGAGGTGCTGGTTAAGTTTGAATTTTTGGTCGAAGTTTAATTCTGGTATTGTGAAATCACACCCCGTTTTTTTTTTTGTCAGCATCTTTGCTTCCATCAGTGAAAATTTTAAGCGCTTGCTTATAGTTTTCACTGATGTGTGATTCTGCGATCTCATTGCATTTTTTCTGTGATGTTTCATTTTTCTTTATGACACCCGTTAGTGTTGTTTTTGCGCATAGGCTTCTTAAGTTAAAAACTTCCGGATATGTTTGTTCCGCTGTTTTGACCTGCTCGAGGTCATGGTTTTTAATCAGGTCCTGGACTTTGATAATATAGGGGATCTTTCCTCTTAACCTATCTCTTTTAACATGATTGGGCGTGTCGGCGATCATTTCGTTTATGGGGAGACTTTCCCTAAGACTGCTTGAGCGGGCCCAGTACTTGAGTTGCAGTTCATCCCTCCGCAGGTGCAGGGGCATGACGCTGCATTCAATCTCCAGGTCCAGGTTCCGCGTTCCCCTGTATGCCCCAGTAGCGATTCGGAGGGCTGTGGCCTGTATGCTATCTAGTTTTTTCAGGTGTGAGGGCGCCGCAGACGCGTATGCTTGGCAGCCATAATCAATTTTGCTTCTTATGAGTGCTGTGTACATTTTGATCAGGGTCTTCTTGTCTGTTCCAAAGTTTGCCCCCAAGTCAGCCCTTAGCACGGTAACTGGTCAACTTGTACCTAAGTCAACTCGTACCTGTTTTTGGTCAACTCGTGCCCGTTCTTTGGTCAACTCGTACCCCCCAGGTCAACTCGTACCTATTTTTAGTCAACTCGTACCCCAGGGGTAGGCAGGGTACTCTTTTTTTTTGCCGAACAATAGCTGAAATGGGTCATAACTTGCCCCAAGACATGTCTTGAGTTCACTGGAGGCCAGAGAGAAGAACTTTGGGTCCTTTTTATTGTAACATGGTTATCACAGCGTGGGGATATGCGATGGTGCGCCATCAACCTGCTCTAGTTATTATTATTTTTATTATTGTTATTATTATCATTTTATTATTATTATTAACTTTTAACCCATTCAGTATCAGAAACCCACAAATGGGTACCTTATCAAACACTACAGGCCCAGATCCAACGCCGCAGAACACGGGGATATGCGATGGCGCGCCATCAACCTGCTCTAGTTATTATTATTTTTATTATCGTTATTATTATTATTATTATTTTATTATTATTATTATTCACTTTTAACCCATTCAGTATCAGAAACCCACAAAGGGGTACCTTGTCAAACACTGCAGGCCCAGATCCGACGCCGCAGAACGCGGGGATACGCGATGGCGCGCCATCAACCTGCTCTAGTTATTATTATTTTTATTATTGTTATTATTATTGTTTTATTATTATTATTCACTTTAAACCCATTCAGTATCAGAAACCCACAAAGGGGTACCTTGTCAAACACTGCAGGCCCAGATCAGACGCCGCAGAACGCGGCGTCGTATGATCAGGGCCTACACTGTGTGAAAAAATTTTGCCACTTCCCGAATAAATTTTGAAGAAAACACAACCTGACACCCCTATATTTTGAAATATATACGATGGAAGATTCCATTTGGGTTGTCAAACACTGCAGGCCCAGATCAGACGCCGCAGAACGCGGCGTCGTCTGATCAGGGTGTACGCTGTTTGAAAAAGTTTAGCCACTTTCCGAATTAACTTTTGAAGAAAAACACAACCTGACACTCCTAAATTTCGAAATATATAAGATGGAAGATTCCATTTGGGTTGATTTAATTAACACTTTAGTTAATCGTGTATCGATTATTGTGGGTGTAAGAAAAGATTAACGGTACTAGTTTAATCTAATCGTCCTTCATTAAAGAATGTTTTTAATTGCTTTAATTTTGCCGGCGAGCGGCTGTTTTTGTTCTGACAAAATTTAATGACACGCAGGAATTTAAGGTCAATTATATTTTGTGTATTATTTTCTTTTGAATTGCCGATTAGTGGATATATAAGAAGTACAGAATCCTTGCAGTAGCATTCATCTTTGAAATCTCTTACTGAGAATCAAAGCTAAAAACTTTCATAAAAAAAATGTCTGATTTGTGCGTTGCATATGGTAAGGTTGTTGGTGGACGTCAGCATGCTTTAAGTTGCGATGTCTGCGACCGTTGGCAGCATCGTCTTTGTGGGACAGGTAATACAAATTTAATTTATTAGATACTCGAGTGATCAATTTATTTTTCTATTCTTTTTATTTATTTAATTATTTATTGCAATTAAAGGGGAAAATTATCCTGGCATTACGAAAACACGCCTACTCATAACGAACAATTCTTCAGTTGTGGATACTCTTTAGGCGTTATTACCGATGATGATGATGATAATAATAATATTAATAATAATTATGCAAATTGTGAGGTAAAATCGACGATTTGTTTTATATAGAATGTGTATTCACTATGATAATGTTTCAGGTCGCTTGAAGTTGCCGCTCCTAGCGAGTCCTTATAGGTTGAGGATACTCGTCAGAACAGTCTCAACGAAGTCGTTCCAACTAAAGATCACAGCCTATGTTTGAAGTATAAATAAGAAAAAAAAAACAAACGATTTTCGTAAGAAAAGTTGCCATTTTGGAGATGTGAAAAACGCACTATATTGCACGGGTGCGTTATCGTAAAGTAACAGTAATAAGGAATATGCAACATTTATGTTAGCCAGCATTTATGTTTTGAGCATATATGAGAACAAATTATAATTGTATAACTACATTTTATTTGCAAATGAGCATGAAATGTAAGTTCTACAATTATATTTTTCTCGTTATTTTCATTTACATATTTACATATGAAGTTCGTCTTATATTGAGCATGGTGTTATGTACCAATCACATCCCTCTGGAGCATAGATTGTTGGCACTCGTTAGAGCTGCCCCACAGGGATAATTCTAACGAGCACCCATAAATTATGTCTGGCTAAAGGGATATGGGGGTCATACACATGAAAAGCACCCGTGCGTAATGGGGTCATGCACACACTATGCATCGTCTTCGTCGTCGGGAAAAGGATCAGGAGTCTGCGTAGACCATAAAGTTGACCTGTATATATGTGTACTTAAGCCAAACTTACCCCAAAACAAATTTTACTTTTACTAAGGTACGAGTTGACTCAGGTACGAGTTGACTAAGGTACGAGTTGACCAAACTCGGGTACGAGTTGACTAAGGTACGAGTTGACTTAGGTACGAGTTGACCAGAAACCCTTAGCACATTTAGGTCCCGCTGGGACCTGGACACCAGGTTTTCAATGTGCAGTCTCCATGTTAGATTGCTGTCAAAGTACATGCCCAGGAATTTGGCATGACCGGCGTACTTTATTTCCTGCCCGTCATACGTCAGCCTGGGCATGCCCTTTGTATCTGCGAAATTTCTATTGTAAACTACCACTGTTGTTTTTTCAGTTGACAATTTGAAGCCCCAATTTGTAGCCCAATCATGTATGGCATTTAACGCTTTTTGTAATGCAGGAATGGCACTTTTCGGTTTTTTCGCGGTTTTCCATACTAAGCCGTCATCTGCAAACATGGATATTTCCAGCGGTAATGCATTAAGTGTTTCCTGCAGTGTGTTCAATAATAGGTTGAAAAGGATAGGAGATAGCACCGACCCCTGGGGGGAACCGTTCTCACATTCATAAAAACCAGACACCTTGCTACCTATTTTTATGGTCATTTTTCTATCAGTCAAAAAGTCTCTGATCCAGGTTAACATTTTTCCTTGAATTCCGAATTTGTTTAGTTTAGTTTTAGGAGGACCCCACTAGTCCATAGTAGGTCGAAAGCTTTTTCTAAATCCAAAAATATCGCTACCAGTGAGTGTTGCATTAGTTTTGCCTTTCGGATGGCGGATTCCAGTCTGGTGATTTGATCAATGGTAGATCTGTTTTCTAAAACCTGATTGTTTGTTTGCTAAGAGGTTCTCCATGAATCTTTGCACCAATATACCTGTTTTGTTGTATTCAAGCTGAAGTACATAAGCCCCTGTCTGGAATGTGCAGTATTTCTTCCACTCCCCTTTCTTGCTGAGACAGAACACCTCAACATAACAATCGCATGTGGCAATAAATATTTTATCTTTTCCCGAAGAAAGGACGAGCGGTTCTTTGCTGACTGGTAAGATCGTTTGTGATTTGAAATTGTGACATCGTAAAACTTTGACCATTATTCCTCCTTTTCATTTGAACTTAGATTCAATGCTACATTTACTTCCCGCTTCCGTGACAGCAGCCATCTTGTAAAGTCACATGATCGTATCCGAAAGCGGTGCATACTAATGTCCGGGAATTGTCCGGAAAATGACAAAAAATGTGGGTAGTGGTCCGGAATCGAGACCTGCACGATAGTCCTCTTAACGGGGTTGCTGCAGTATAAATAGATAGATAGATAGACAATTCATCGACAAGACAACTCATCGACATGGTTTTTGGAAACGATTCATCGACACAATTGAAGACAACTCATCGACACCTTTTGAAGCCAATTCATCGACACATTTGTTTGAAGGTAATTGGCAATCATGGGTAATTAAGGGTAATTATGGATAAGTGGTACGTTGTATTTGATTGATCTGTGAGGGGTAAAAATACAAATACACATGTAGGATAAAAAAAAATTGAGTAATATGACAATCGTTATGTTTGTAACATTATGGCACACTCCGATTAACAAAATAGTTCGAGTAATGATGTAATTGATTGTTTGTCCATGTTTTATATTAACTGGCATGTGCCATCAAAATAAGTATGAAATAAATAAATAAATAAATAAATAAATAAATAAATAAATAAATAAAGAATAAGATAATGTACCAGAATGAACGAAAGAAACAAGACACACAAAGTCTAAGAATGAATGAAAGACAGAAAAATAGATTGACAGACAGACAGACAGACAGTTTTAAAACGCATATAAAGACTCACCAGTATTACATACATACATACATACATACATACATACTTGCGGGCGGACGGACGGGCGGGCAGACAGACAGAGACAGAGAGAGACACAGACAGACAGTTTGAAAACACATATAAAAGCTTACCAGTACAAGCTCATTGTGATTAATAGTCAAATTCCCTATTATTATCAAAATTAGAACAACAAACATTTAGTGAGAAAATGAAAACATACATGTAACTCACATAAACGAATATCCAGCTCCACTTTCCATCTTTTTTATTTTAATTATGAAAGTTGGTAATATAATTTGACCAAGTTCCCTATATATTTTCTTCTATATTTTATTTACGCCAGCCATCCTATGCGGTTTAAATGGTGTCTTAATTGTCATCAATAAGCCAAACTATTGAATTAATATTTTCTAATTTAGTTATGTTGATCATAAACCTGATAATAGATCATTTTATTTTCAAAACATTGACTTCATTTTATCAGCTTGTGTGTAATTTCAACATAATAATGTGTCGATGAGTTGTCTTCAAAAAGTGTCGATGAATTGTCTCCAAAAACCGTGTCGATGAATTGTCTCCAAAAACCGTGTCGATGAGTTGTCTTGTCGATGAATTGTCAGTGGTGCGTTATCCCTAATATCTCGACCTCGGATGGTCAGAAATTAATAAAATTAGTATGAAATAAAATTCTATGCTCCATTCTGAAAGAATATATAAAGATATTTTTCATTTTTCACATTTTAGGGGTCCATTTTTGAAGTTAATTTATCCGGGAAATTTCCGGATTGTGTCCTGGACGTTGGGGTAGTGGTGCGTTATCCCTAATATCTCCACTTTGGGGGTTCAGAAATTAATAAAATTAGTATCAAATAAAACTTTATGCTCAATTCTAAAAGATTTTAAAATACTTTTATCTCAAACATTTTAGGGGTCCATTTTTTAAGTTTACTTGTCCGGGAAATTCCCGGATTGTGTCCTGGATATTGGGGGGAGTTGTGCATTATATCATACTATCTCGACTTGTGGTGATTGTTACATGTGGGTTTACGGCGTCCCGCAAACCCCCATGCTGACAAGACAACCGAGCGTGATCTCTGACAGGTGTACGGGCAGCTGTGGGGTAAGGCACAAGAAAGATATTAGATGAATGACATGAATTATTTACAGTATCTATATACAACACTTACTAACACAAAACATCACAATTAGTTGCTTCTGTAGCCAACTCACGACGTCCGCCCCGAAGGCAAAACAATGTTCTGTGCTCGGAACGGGTGACGTGAATACCTACAGAAGCAAACAACAAAAACAACAACAAAATAAAAAGAAACAACACAAGACGCGACTGGCCAGCTTATAACTTAGGATGAATCCCCCTCTCGCGTGAATCCCCCTCTCGCGCACTAGTGTAAACTAGTTTGTCGACATTGTTGCCGACCACAGGTTGATATGTACTATTTAGCGATCGCGCACTAGCTTGATTCGCCTGAATCGCCTGCAGGTTATTTATTGGACCTCTTCCATTTGAATGGTCTCACATTCGTTCACATTGGTATGAGCTGTTTATGTTGGTTCGCCCGCCCTTGCTGGACCCTAACCCACAGCATCGTACCAGTACCTGCTGCTATAATGCAGGGAGCAGCAGGTCACCACATATTGTTGTGCCTGCAAATTACGATAATTGGACTAAGATACTATCACAAAACATACATGCTATATCATGATCCCCCTCCCGGAGAAGTAAGAATATGTTCATGCATATACCGTTATTGCGCATGCGCCGACCAGACATACAGGCTGATAAGTGCATGTGACAAATAACCGTACAGCAGAACTCAACTTGACTGTGCATCAAATCATCAGCACCCAGCGCTTGACACAAGAATACACAAAGTTCATGATTCCTTACTGAGCACTACAGAAATCAATTAATGCTCACTACTACTGAGCATAATACTCATCAAATTTGTGCTCACTACATTATCACAAGTAAGAGGAAATTGAACAGACCACGCCTTTGCGCTACCTGGTCAGCCGCCAATTACAGGAAACATAACAATCTCTATTTCATATCCTTCTCCGCGACACGGCTCACAAATATAGCTATTCACAAATTCATTACATTAACAACAGATAGAAACTACAAACAGAAAGATTTTCATCTATTATCCACAACATTTGTTAGTGTCTCATAAGGGCCAACACTGTTTGCCGTAAATGCTCTCTGTATTTGGTAGGCACCCCGTCATAACCGTCCTCGCGACGCCGATGACGCAGCTGACGTCATCCCCGCCGCTCAGGCCGTTATGACGTGTGGCGACCAAATTCTCCCACTTATCATCATCACGTTCTTTATATGTACATACATGCACAAGTTATCAGACAAAAACGGCATCATTGCAAAATGAACTTATAATTCTTCTTGAACAAAATTATTTATACTCAACATGAACACGCTTGTAAAATCAGATTCATTACGGTTCATCATCACGGATAACCCGACAGGCTCTTGTAAGAGTTTGCCCTGATGATGAAGATATGGTTAAACCCGTCTTAATTTTACGTCCCCTCTACACCTAATATCATATAGAGACGGGACCACGGTTTTCTAACCACCGCTAGTCAAAAGTCATGGATCAAACAAGTGACCCGGCGTTTATTAATTACATTCTACAAAAGGGGTCTTAAAGCCTAAATGAATCTAGAATGAGCGGGTGTCCAAACTTTACGTCTCACCAACATCTAGGGTCAGAATGAGACAGTAAATCACATAGAAAGACTCATTCTACTACTGGAGAAGCCTGGGATCGATCCTGCGACCTCTAGCTGGCAAAGCAAGTAGCCAAATCACTACAGGCTTCAACAGTGAATTCAGAATAGGCTTCAGAAAATTGGGGTATACTAGAAGTAAACCCCTCCAAAACCTACAAGCATGTTCATACAAAAATAATACTAAACATAGATTTAACATACCTTTCAATATACTTTCACTTTCCCGTCTCAATGTTGTGGGTATTCGTTACAACTTGACCTGCTGCTAAAGAGTGATCGTTTTTTCAGGGTTTTTATATCTATGAATACTACCGGAAAATCATGCATACTCATATAAGCTTGCTAAAATCGTGACGAGGTGGAGATACCGTCCACAATTGAAGCTAGATAGCAAAAATCGAGTAGATAATGGATTTGCGTTCAAATAGTATATTTCCCATAGGAAAAAATAATGAAACGACCCTATAAATCAATGCCATGACTCCTGTCAAAACGAACACCAACACAACACGTGACGGGAATGAAAATCATATATGGCACAATTTGGCGGTTGGCGATTTTTAGGCAAATTTTATAGAACTCAGCCTTATAGCGGCCCCCTGTATTGTAAAAACAGATCTCCACAAACCACTCATGCATACATCGTATGATATGTGCATGACTTGTGCATGGAGCAGCACATTTTGCCTACCATATTTCACCTAAAATATTTCACTCGCATCGCCCTACCATATACCTACTAAAATAATTTAGATGTGCATAAGCACCAGAGAGGTTTCCTATTCCATCTCGTAACAAAGGTTTCCCCTTTTTGGAGAAAAAACAATCAGAAATGTTTTTTCTTTGTGTACAGAGATGGGATAGGATGAACCTATCTAAACAAGACAGCTATTTACACAACAACCGTGCGAAAATTACCTGCTAAGGTAGTCTGCCCCCAAAGGACTAGTCTCCATAAGGGGGTTTTCCTGGTACCTAAATTTCTCAATAATATTTTGGGAAAATGTAGCCACACAGAGGGGACATTCATCCCTGGTAAGTTTGAATCAAACAGAACTCTAGTTTTGTGATAAGGGTTTATCAAAAGTGGGTGGGGTAATTCCATATCAGTTCTACCAAGGACAATTAATCAGCAATTGACTATATTAAAATAGCGCACTGACAAAACGTTTTGAAAGGTCATGCATAGACTGTGGGTACATATTAATGTGAAATAGGGTGATTGTATATTTTATTGAACTTTGCTAAAATATAATAATTTATTTGCACTTTGCGGATTTTCATTAATTTTTCATCTACCAACTTTGCCAAAAAGTTGAACATTTCTCTATTAAGCAATACATTCTTACCTCTTTTCTAGAAAATACTTATCAATGCTTGGCCATTGCAGAATTGTAAGGATTTTTTTATAAATAGTCTTTGACATGAGTTACGTGCCCTTGAAAAGAGGAAATTGCAGTAAAATGCGATGAAATTATCAAAACTTTGTTTTGCCTTTTTGCTATAAGTTTACTGGCGAGAAATGCTTAGAGGAGTTAAATTCTAATGTATTTATCGTGTAAAAGGGTTTAACTATTGTAGCAGAGACTGAATTTGTATCAGTAAGGGTCAAAATTACTTGTAGAGGTTTTAAGAGTTGGATATAATTGACACACATTTGCTCATCTCATTTAGTATCACTTTCTTGTGAGGAGTCGCTGTTGGTATCCCAAACTTCAGCTGCAGCATCTGTTAGAAAATCCATGTATTTATTATGTATCTTAGGCCCTTTTGTTTCTGGCTGGTGTCGCTCAAATCCAAATACCATAAGACTGATGCAATATGGGCACAGCAGCCCACTACTCTAGCCCCTGATTTGCATGTGCAAAACCAACCGACGATAGGTTATAAGCATGTGCTGTATTCAATCCATAAATTATAGGTCTTGCTACTGGTATGCCTTGAACGTATTAGGGACTTGAGGACACCTTCTTGCTCTTTGTTTATAAGGATTTCATATTTGGCGTCATCTGTTTGGTGTTCTTTCTTGTAGGATTTGGCCTGGCGAATCTGATACCCTCCCATTGTCAGGTCTCTTAATTCTGCTTCGTTCAGTTCGGGGAAATCGGGCATTTCAGAAGCATCCATACTTTTCCAAATTGTGCACCGTTTGTCCCACTTATTGTCAGTCACCTTTTGTTGAAGTTTATTCGGTGACTTTGCTAAGGCCATCATTCGTTTGGCCATGTCAACATCTGATTCCAAACTAGTCACCAAGGGTGGCCTGAAAGCGTTGCAAATGGAGCACACAATTCGCACATAATTGCCAGCGAACGGGATTTGAGAGTTGGGAAGCACATTACTTAAAGCTTTCCATTGCTTTATACGCCCATATGCTGACTCAACAACCCATCTCACTTTGGTAACAATTAAAAATCAAAAATGAGTTGCTTTAAGAGCAATGAAAACATTCATAAGAAAGAAGATGGGTCATACTACGTAGTTTCGGCTAATAAAGCCTCATCAGTGACCCTGTAATGGTCCGGCAAAGAAAGCCAGAGGAAACATACTGCAATTTTGCGAATTTCGAATAGGCAGTCGAGTCAAAGACTGATATAAATCAAAATGGGGTCCAAATAATTAAAACCTGTCTAGAATATGAGTCTAAACCAATAATTTATTTCCGATTTCTCAGAATATTCACGCTGATCTCAAAGGATCAAAAGTAAAATATAAACTGCACTATGGTTGATGTACGGGGAGACGTTTTACGGCCGCCACACGGCACAACACCAGCTGCAGTGAAGGCAATTAAAAATCAAAATGAGTTCCTTTAAGAGCAATGAAAACATTCATAAGAAAGAAGATGGGTCATACTACGTAGTTTCGGCTAATAAAGCCCATCAGTGACCCTGTAATGGTCCGGCAAAGAAAGCCAGAGGAAACATACTGCAATTTTGCGAATTTCGAATAGGCAGTCGAGTCAAAGACTGATATAAATCAAAATGGGGTCCAAATAATTAAAACCTGTCTAGAATATGAGTCTAAACCAATAATTTATTTCCGATTTCTCAGAATATTCACGCTGATCTCAAAGGATCAAAAGTAAAATATAAACTGCACTATGGTTGATGTACGGGGAGACGTTTTACGGCCGCCACACGGCACAACACCAGCTGCAGTGAAGGCAATTAAAAATCAAAATGAGTTCCTTTAAGAGCAATGAAAACATTCATAAGAAAGAAGATGGGTCATACTACGTAGTTTCGGCTAATAAAGCCTCATCAGTGACCCTGTAATGGTCCGGCAAAGAAAGCCAGAGGAAACATACTGCAATTTTGCGAAGTATGGATTCATTTGCTTCCTCAGTGCTATGCTGTTTCTCTTTTTCTTCAAGAAATAAGGCATTTCAGTATTGATCCCACAATCATTAATTAAGTCTGTTACATCCCTAAACCCCCTATCAACAATGAGAACAACCCCTTCGTTGAACCGATTTCTTATATCTCACTGTTGCTCTTCAGCATATGCTCTGTTATTTTGGCATCTGAGTTTTTATCATCAGCCAGGTAAGGTCCAAGCACTGTAAGTATGTAGCCGTCAGTTGCTACAAGCATCATCGGTTTAAGCAATGGGCGACCTTTATGGACAGAATAAGAACGCCTTTGGAATGAAAAGTCACCGCTTTTCTCTATGTACACATAGGTACCATCAGCAACAGCAATAGCAACATATTTCTGTGAATAAGCAAACAGCACCCTTGCAAATTCTGTAGTGTAATTTTCAATTACTTTATTTCGTTCTATATGTGGCAGGCCAAGATATTTTGGAACGAAATTGGACATTAGACTTGCTCTGGCTGAATGGATTGCCTTACTGCAAGTAGTTTTCTTCACCCCAAACAATGTTGAAAGAACAGCCAAGGACAGACCAGTCTGTCAGTTTTACAAGCAACATGGCAAGGGCTGTACGAGTGCTCCTTGTTGACGTAGAACGCAACGAGGAGAGCGATACATGTACATCATTGAACTGATCCTTTGTTATGCCTGTCAGTCCTAAGTTTTACAAGCAACATGGCAAGGGCTGTACATGTGCTCCTTGTTGGTGTAGAACGCAACGAGGAGAGCGATTCATGTACACCATTGAACTGATCCTTTGTGATGCCTGTCAGTCTGACATAGTCTTCACCTTTCATTTCATCAGCGTTGTCAAAATTCAGTGCATTAGATTTCCTGTTTGCCGTTTCGAAATAACATAATTGAAGATCACACTACAGAATTTGCAAGGGTGCTGTTTGCTAATTCACAGAAAGATGTTGCTATTGCTGTTGCTGATGGTGAAGCGGTGACTTTTCATTCCAAGGGCGTTCTTATTCTGTCCATAAAGGTCGCCCATTGCTTAAACCGATGATGCTTGTAGCAAATGGCGGCTACATACTTACAGTGCTTGGACCTTACCTGGCTGATGGTAAAAACTCAGATGCCAAGATAACAGAGCATATGCTGAAGAGCAACAGTGAGGATAATAGAAATTGGTTCAATGAAGGGGTTGTTTTCATTGTTGATAGGGGGTTTAGGGATGTAACAGACTTAATGATTGTTTTTGTTTGTTTGTTTGATTTGAGGTTTAACGTCCCCGTCAACACTGTAAAGGTCATTTTAAGGACGTTGCTTCCAATTTTGTGGGACTTTCACCCGACATTGAGATGAAATGACATCTCAAGCCCTGTCGCCCAATGAAACCAATAGGGTTTATTAGCATGGACGGCCCGCCTCGCACCGCGGTTCCAGGACAGGCGTAGATTCTCTAAGCGGTTTACCAGTACTAGTGTGCGGGCCGGATTCAGCTCTGCATGGAAGTATCGTGCAGCCCATATATTTCTTCAAGCCCCTCTGGGCGGGGGCAGAATTAATGATTGTGGGATCAATACTGAAATGCCTCATTTCTTGAAGAAAAAAGAGAAACAGCATAGCACTGAGGAAGCTCGTTACCAAAGTGAGATGGGTTGTTGAGTCAGCATATGGGCGTATAAAGCAATGGAAAGCTTTAAGTAATATGCTTCCCAACTCTCAAATCCCGTTTGCTGGCGATTATGTGCGAATTGTTTGCTCCCTTTGCAACGCTTTCAGGCCACCCTTGGTGACTAGTTTGGAATCAGATGGTGTCATGGCCAAACGAATGATGGCCTTAGCAAAGTCACCCAATAAACTTCAACAAAATGTGACTGACAATTAGTGGGACAAACGGCGCACTTTTTGGAAAAGTATGGATGCATCTGAAATGCCAGATTTCTCCGAACTGAACGAAGCAGAATTAAGAGACCTGACAATGACAATGGGAGGTTATCAGATTCGCCAGGCCAAATCCTACACGAAAGAACACCAAACAGATGACGCCAAATATGAAATCCTTATAAACAAAGAGCAAGAAGGTGTCCTCAAGTCCCTATTACGTTCAAGGCATACCAGTAGTAAGACCTTTAATTTATGGATTGAATACAGCACAGGCTTATCACCTATCGTCGGTTGGTTTTGCACATGCAAATCAGGGGCTAGAGTAGTGGGCTGCTGTGCCCATATTGCATCAGTCTTATGGTATTTGGAGTTTGAGCGACACCAGCCAGCAACAAAAGGGCCTGAGATACATAATAAATACATGGATTTTCTTACAGATACTGCAGCTGAAGTTTGGAATACCAACAGCGACTCCTCAAAAGAAAGTGACACGGAATGAGATGAGCAAATGTGTGTCAATTATATCCAGTTCTTAAAAGCCCTAAAAGTAATTTTGACCCTAACTGATACCAATTTAGTCTCTGCTACAATAGTTAAACACTTTTACACGATAAATACATTAGAATTTAACTCCTGTAAGCATATCTCGCCAGTAAACTAATAGCAGAAAGGCAAAACAAAGTTTTGAAAATTTCATCGCATTTTACTACAATTTTCTCTTTTCAAGGGCACATAACTCATGTCACAGACCATTTATAAAAAAATCCTTACAATTCTGCAATGGCCAAGCATTGATAAGTATTTTCCAGAAAAGAGGTAAGAATGTGTTGCTTAATAGAGAAATGTTCAACTTTTTGGCAAAGTTGGTAGATGAAAAATTAATGAAAATCCGCAAAGTGCAAATAAATTATTATATTTTAGCAAAGTTCAATAAAATATACAATCACCCTATTTCACATTAATATGTACCCACAGTCTATGCATTGCATGGCAAAAAGTTTTGTCAGTGTGTTATTTTAATATAGTCAATTGCTGATTAATTGTCCTTGGTAGAACTGATATGGAATTACCCCACCCACTTTTGATAAACCCTTATCACAAAACTAGAGTTCTGTTTGATTCAAACTTACCTGGGATGAATGTCCCCTCTGTGTGGCTATATTTTCCCAAAATATTATTGAAAAATTCAGGTACCAGGAAAACCCCCTTATGGAGACTTGTCCTTTTCTTAAGTAAAATTTAGCTATTTAAGTTATGGTGGTTTGCCCCAGAATTTTCCCGTTCCCCTGACATTCTGTTGTTTGTTAGAAAACGGATATCGTTTTAATCTTACTGGCGGTGGCCTTGCTGGCTTAACTGATTTGATTGTTTTCACATGTTCTGACATAAATGTGGTACATATAATTTGGTCTGTCTGACATGTCAGTCCTGCAAGGCGCTGTTCTCTCAGCCCTTCTGTTTCCTCACTCGCCTCTGACGTTATTGTGTGTGGGACGCTAACGTCACTGTCACTTTCCGGTTGCTCTGCAGTTTCAAAACTGCTGTCTTCAAATGAAGACTCGTCGACGTCATTTCTGTCATGACTGTCTGTCGACATAATAGGTCTAGAGATCAGACAATGAGACGTCACAGTCTGACGCTCAACATACTGCTTTAGAATGTTAGCGTGATATGTGTTAACATTTCCATTGACGTCAATTTTATAATCCATTCTGTTTACTACCTCAACCACTTCATAAGGACCTTTCCATTGAAGCAATAATGTATTACTGTCTGTCGGTAGTAACAAAAGCACTTTATCGCCGACGTCAAATTTACGCGACCTCGCGCCTTTATCATAATAAGCTTTCTGCTTAATCTGAACCTTCTTTAAATTATCACGCGCTAATTTGCATGTCTGCTCTAACCGTTCCCTTAGCTCAATAACGTACTGATACGTCGAAAGAACTTGCTCATCGCGTACCTCTTCAGCCCATAATTCTCTTAATATTGCCATTGGACCTCTAACGTTACGTCCATATAACAACTCAAAAGGGGAGTATCCTAAAGACTCTTGTGGGACTTCCCTAACCGCAAATAATAAAGCTGGAAGATATTTATCCCAATCTTTTGGACGTTCAGCACACATGCGACGTAACATCTGCTTTAACGTAGCGTGGAAACGCTCAATCAAGCCATTGCAAATTGGGTGTCTCGGACTACACGTTAACTGTTGAAGAGAAAGAAGTCTGCTGACTTCTTTCATTACCTCAGCAGTAAACTGTGATCCACAATCAGTCAACATTTCATCAGGAATGCCAACCCTACTTAACATTTCAATAAGCGCTTCCGCGACACGTTCCGTCTCAATACTGGGTAAAGCTATCGCCTATGGATACCTTGTCGCATAATATATCATGGTTAAAATATACCGAGATTTCCTATCAGATCGAGGCTCAAATGGACCAACTATGTCCACTGCCACCCTCTTAAATGGCGTATCAATCAATGGCTTTTTTCCTAGAGGTACTTTAGTGACCCGACCTTTCTGAATGGTTCTCTGACAAATATCACAAGATTTACAAATTCTAGCGACATCACCGCAAATACCGGGCCAGTAAAACTCAGTTACAACTCTATCCAATGTCTTCCTAATACCCATATGTCCAGACATAAGCGTTTCATGAGCCAGTTTCAACACCTTTCCTCGGAAACTTTGAGGGACCACAAGTTGGAAAGAGACTTTGTTACCCTTGGTGAACTCCCTATATGCCAAACCCTTTTTCTCAATAAACCTAGTTTCACCTCGGTTTAAACCACGACTCACAGTCTTGTTCCCAGATACAACCCTTTTTCTGATGTTTTCCAAAGTTGGATCATCAACCTGAGATTGCTTAAAAGCCTCCTTGTCATAGTTAATGATCTGATCGGGAACCTTAAGTTTTCTGTAAGGCTTCTCATCCTGCCTAGTTTGAGACCTAGTTACAGCCGCAGCTGAGAAATGAGACATATCAGGAAGTTTTGATCCATCAATGTTACCGATAACCAAATCGTACAACGTATCATCCATACACAAAGCTTCAGTTTTCCCAGTGAAAAAAGGACAATCAATGTCAATCATTGCCAAAGGATACCTTTGTGTGGATTCATCAATCAACGTAACATTTGATTCCTTCCCTATTAACTGACTATCCGAAACCAAACTTCTCCGAACAACACAGCCTGTACACCCAGTATCTGTTAATACAACCACCTTTTTATTATTAACCAATCCTTGTGCCGTCGGTAACCTTGCCTTTAAGAAGTAACAGACACCTTCCCTAGTTTCCTTACTACACTCCTCCCTATCCGAAATCAAAGGATCACCAACCTTATTTTCAAAATTACTTCCAATCTCATCACCTTTCCTAGTTACTTCCGTTTGACAAAAACTAACTTGGTGTGCTGCGCCACGTGGTGTGCTATTATTTTTACCGCGTCCGCGAAAAGACCCTCTAAAATTACCACGACCACGTGTATAACCACGACCTACATTCTGCGTATTCTCATTGTTAACCTGAGAACCTTGAGTCGTTACGCGCGTGTTAAAATTTTCCTTAACACCGCTATCCCCAACTCCAGTTGCTCCTACCTCTGCGCTATATAATTGCTTGCTGTCGGGGTTCTTAAAACATTTAATTGTTAAATGCCCCTTACCGCATATGCTACACTTGATATCCGATCTACCACTCGGTTTGTTCGAGTCAACTTTGTCCTGTTTACCCTGCGCTATTATCGCGTTGCCCCTTATTAATGCAACTATATACGCCCCCGCGCGCTTCTGCAAACAAATCTGCCTCCCTAGCCATTTCATCTAAATTACCAAACTGTTTTGGCTTCGGATGTACATACAGTTCTCTATTACATGACTCCAGGAACTGATCCCTTGCCATGAAATCACAGACAGCCGGAAAAGATTTTTCTATCTTTGCCATATTAAGCCATTTTTCTAAATAACTTCTCAATCTACTACTGAACTGTATGAACGTTTCTGATTTCTCGGGCCTACTATAACGAAACTGCTTTCTAAATCCGCGCTCTGTCATGTCAAAATTTTTTAATAGAGCATCCTTTAACTTATCATAATCCGCCGCATCCTCATTTGACAACCGGTCATATACGTCAAGTGCGCGCCCTTTGAGCAATGCACTTAAATACGCGGCCCAAACACTCTTATCCCATTTATTAGCCGTAGCATATTTCTCAAACCTAGATAAATAACTATCCATTTTATCTTTACCCTCTTCAAAATAAGGTAACTTAGGATCCCGGGCATGAGCCACCTTCTCAGCTTTTTGCTTTTCAAATTCTAGCTCGAGCTTCGTTCTCTGCATTTCTAATTGGTTCCTTAATTCTTGGTGCTGTAGCTCAAACCCATGTTTTATTTGTTCTAAATGGGCCTCACTAATCTCTTTTGCCTCCCTTTCACTCTTAATGCGTGCCATTTCAAGTTCCTTATTAACATTCAACATAGCTAGTTCATGTGCCCTTTCCTTTTCCTTTTCCTCTAACTTAGCTAGTTCATGTACCCTTTCCTTTTCCTTTTCCTCAGACCTTAACCTTCTAAATCCCTTTGCTCTTGCCTTTCTGCCCGCTCAATATCTTGCTGCTCCTTAACAAAACCTTGTAACTCCTTCCCCTCATAACCTAACTCCTTTCCCATTTGCATTAAACGCTCCATTATTGATAACGTAAATCTCACGTTACTATCAAAACCACTATAAACTGATCAGTTATGATCAGTGATTATTGAATGGGCTTAACTAAAACGTTAAAATATGTGTTATACGCATTAATCTAACTAAAACGTTAGTTATTAAAGCACACGCGATTTGAAATGTCAAATGCTTTCAGCAAAGTATGACGTTGCGTACTGGTAGTCTAATATGACGTCATAAACTGACGACGTTTACAGTAAAATGCTACAATCCGAAATTTCATCACATTACAAAACTCCGATCATAACAAGTCACCATTAATGTTTCTATTACGTCATACCTAACCTCAAGCCACAGCGTAAATATTAACGCTATCGTTATGTCAACGTCAGTAAATTGTTAACGTCACTACGTCAGAACCATGTGTGGGTAAGATCAATTAGTAACTCCAGTTTAACTTAGTAGAATGTCAGGTAACACAATTAAGTGGGGTCTACTTAAAGTTTTCGTTACCAAGAAAAAGTGGGGTTTGCCTTGCCTTCCTGCTCAGAAATTATAAACTTGTCAGTATCCATTTAGTTGAATACATGGGTTTCGCACTTCATCAACGCAGGAAGGAAGATTCAAGTTAATTTCTAAATGTGGCTGTCAATGCATTTTTTTTTTTTG
Organism: Lucinisca nassula; assembly: GCA_963580285.1. Lineage (NCBI taxonomy): Eukaryota > Metazoa > Mollusca > Bivalvia > Lucinida > Lucinidae > Lucinisca > Lucinisca nassula. The sequence goes on along the minus strand of OY757023.1, from coordinate 113,429,161 downwards.
AAATTGATGTTTCAGAGCATCAATGTGCTGTTCCACAGCCGGGAACACCAGCCAGAGATCAAATCCTCACTTCAATGACACCAAATGTTACATGTGTGTTTACGGCGTCCCGCAAACCCCCATGCTGACAAGACAACCGAGCGTGATCTCTGACAGGTGTACGGGCAGCTGTGGGGTAAGGCACAAGAAAGATATTAGATGAATGACATGAATTATTTACTGTATCTATATACAACACTTACTAACACAAAACATCACAATTAGTTACTTCTGTAGCCAACTCACGACGTCCGCCCCGAAGGCAAAACAATGTTCTGTGCTCGGAACGGGTGACGTGAATACCTACAAAAGCAAACAACAAAAACAACAACAAAATAAAAAGAAACAACACAAGACGCGACTGGCCAGTTTATAACTTAGGGCGAATCCCCCTCTCGCGTGAATCCCCCTCTCGCGCACTAGTGTAAACTAGTTTGTCGACATTGTTGCCGACCACAGGTTGATATGTACTATTTAGCGATCGCGCACTAGCTTGATTCGCCTGAATCGCCTGCAGGTTATTTATTGGACCTCTTCCATTTGAATGGTCTCACATTCGTTCACATTGGTATGAGCTGTTTATGTTGGTTCGTCCGCCCTTGCTGGACCCTAACCCACAGCGTCGTACAAGTACCTGCTGCTATAATGCAGGGAGCAGCAGGTCACCACACATTGTTGTGCCTGCAAATTACGATAATTGGACTAAGATACAGTTCACAAAACATACATGCTATATCATGATCCCCCTCCCGGAGAAGTAAGAAAATGTTCATGCATATACCGTTATTGCGCATGCGCCGACCAGACATACAGGCTGGTTAGTGCATGTGACAAATAACCGTACAGCAGAACTCAACTTGACTGTGCATCAAATCATCAGCACCCAGCGCTTGACACAAGAATACACAAAGTTCATGTTTCCTTACTGAGCACAACAGAAATCAATTAATGCTCACTACTACTGAGCATAATACTCATCAAATTTGTGCTCACTACATTATCACAAGTAAGAGGCAATTGAACAGACCACGCCTTTGCGCTACCTGGTCAGCCGCCAATTACAGGAAACATAACAATCTCTATTTCATATCCTTCTCCGCGACACGGCTCACAAATATAGCTGTTCACAAATTCATTACATTAACAACAGATAGAAACTACAAACAGAAAGATTTTCATCTATAATCCACAACATTTGTTAGTGTCTCATAAGGGCCAACACTGTTTGCCGTAAATTCTCTCTGTATTTGGTAGGCACCCCGTCATAACCGTCCTCGCGACGCCGATGACGCAGCTGACGTCATCCCCCGCCGCTCAGGCCGTTATGACGTGTGGCGACCAAATTCTCCCACTTATCATCATCACGTTCTTTATATGTACATACATGCACAAGTTATCAGACAAAAACGGCATCATTGCAAAATGAACTTATAATTCTTCTTGAACAAAATTATTTCTACTCAACATGAACTCGCTTGTAAAATCAGATTCATTACGGTTCATCATCACGGATAACCCGACAGGCTCTTGTAAGAGTTTGCCCTGATGATGAAGATATTGTTAAACCCGTCTTAATTTTACATCCCCTCTACACCTAATATCATATAGAGACGGGACCACGGTTTTCTAACCAAAAGTCATGGATCAAACAAGTGACCCGGCGTTTATTAATTACATTCTACAAAAGGGTTCTAAAAGCCTAAATGAATCTAGAATGAGCGGGTATCCAAACTTTACGTCTCACCAACATCTAGGGTCAGAATGAGACAGGACCTCACATAGAAAGACTCATTCTACTACTGGAGAAGCCTGGGATCGATCCTGCGACCTCTAGCTGACAAACTAGTAGCCTAATCACTACAGGCTTCAACAGTGAATTCAGAATAGGCTTCAGAAAGTTGGGGTATACTAGAAGTAAACCCCTCCAAAACCTACAAGCATGTTCATACAAAAATAATACTAAACATAGATTTAACATACCTTTCAATATACTTTCACTTTCCCGTCTCAATGTTGTGGGTATTCGTTACAACTTGACCTGCTGCTAAAGAGTGATCGTTTTTTCAGGGTTTTTATATCTATGAATACTACCGGAAAATCATCATATTAGCTTGATAAAATCGTGGCGAGGTGGAGATACCGGCCACAATTGAAGCTAGATAGCAAACATCGAGTAGATAATGGATTTGCGTTCAAATAGTATATTTCCCATAGGAAAAAATAATGAAACGACCCTATAAATCAATGCCATGACTCCTGTCAAAACGAACACCCACACAACACGTGACGGGAATGAAAATCATATATGGCACAATTTGGCGGTTGGCGATTTTTTGGCAAATTTTATAGAACTCAGCCTTATAGCGGCCCCCTGTATTGTAAAAACAGATCTCCACAAACCACTCATGCATACATCGTATGATATGTGCATGACTTGTGCATGGAGCAGCACATTTTGCCTACCATATTTCAACTAAAATATTTCACTCGCATCGCCCTGCCATATACCTACTAAAATAATTTAGATGTGCATAAGCACCAGAGAGGTTTCCTATTCCATCTCGTAACAGTGATCACTTATTGATGTCAATTGTATTAGATAAAATTTTAAGCTCAATTCTAAAAGAACATTAAAAACATTCTTTTTATACACCTCATTGAGGCAGTTCTGATGAGTACCCAAAACCGGGATTGTGTCCTGGATGTTTGGGGTAGCGGTTCGTTTTCCTTAATATCTGGACTTGTGAAAGTCAGAAATTAATAAAAAAATGTGTTTGATAAAATTTTAAGCTCCATTCTAAAAGATAATTAAAACTAGTTTTCCTGTTTTACCTCATAGGAGTCTATCTTTGATTTTGATTTGTCCGGGATGTGTGGGGTAGTGGTGCATTATCATAATATCTCGACTTGTGGTGGTCACTTACTGATAACAATTGTATAAGATACACTTTTGAGCTCCATTCTAAAAGAATATTAACTATTTCTTTTTATACACCTCATTGAGGCAGTTCTAATGAGTACCCACAACCCTTTTTGATAAAGAAGTAGTTAAATATCATATATTACTTTAAACCACCTTTTCGCATTTGAGAACTCGCAAACCAAGTTTTAGAGCAAATATGAGAGAAATAATGCATACCCCTGTTAACCCTAATTTTGTTTATATAAAATTGGGTTTCACGGACTTTCAAGTTTAACATGATTTCACTCATGTTGCTTTTCACAAGATGGAAATCGCCAATTATTTTCTGCTGAATAATATGTATCACTGTAAACCCTACTTTTCTCTGTGGACAGAACACACTGAACCATTTTTTTAGGAAATAAGAAAGAAATAATGCACACCCGTGCAAATCATACTTTCTCTATACGGGCATCCGTGGCCTAGTGGATAAGAGCGCTGACTCTTAATCATTAGGTCTCTCACCACTGTAGGTTCGAGCCTGGCTAGTGTCACATGTGAGGCGCCAAGTTCTGCAACGGAAGGTCAGGTGTTTTTTTTTTTTCGGGTACTCCGGTTAACGATCTGTTCGATATGAGTGAAATAATCTTGAAAGTGCCGTAAAACCAAACCAAAACCTATCTCCTGTGTCATCTGCAGGAGAGTTCAGTTTACTTCAAGGCTTAAACTCAGTAAAGCCTTAGGCCTTAGGCCTGATGAACTTCATCCTGGAGTCCTGTTTCAACAGCCTCTTGATACCGGTGAAATTCCCAAAGAATAGCTCTTAGTAAACATATGTCCACTCTTCAAAAAAGGTGATGGGGCTCTTGCCCGTAATTATCGACCTGTGTCTCTGACTTGTGTTCTTTGTAAATTGCTTTGAACATATAGACTGCTCAAACATCATGGCCCAATTGGATGAACATAAAATGTGTTGATTGGGGTCAACACATTTCAGAGATAACGTCAAAAGCAACTAGGACTTTAGGATTTCTTAGACGAAACTTGGCTTTTGTACCTAGGCAGACAAAGAATTTTGCATATAAAATATTGTTTCGCCTTAAACTTGAATATGCAACACCCATTTGGCATCCCTATGAGAAAACTCAGATTCAGCCGGTGGGGAAGGTGCAGAGGACAGCTGCCCGATGGACCTGCCGACGATGGCGCAATAGAAGTAGCGTCGGTGACATGCATGACGAGCTAAAATGGCCGTCCCTAGAGGCCCGTCGTATGCAGTCCTCTTTAACCTTCTTCTATAAGATACATTCAGGTACAGTGACCATTTATAATGAAAAATACTTCACCACTGCGACAGTTTCAACCCGAACAAGGGCATCAAAAGTAAACAACTCACAATATCGTAGGTACCAGTCCTGTAGTGATGCCCTGAAAAATTCCTTTTTCCTAGAACTATTCCCCAGTGGAATAGTCTTCCTTCTTCTGTGGTGAATGCTAAGACTGCAGAGGAGTTCAGAGCCCGTACAGTGTAAGATAGAGATTCAGAGGTATGCGTTTTCGTAAACCTCTGTTATTCAGATTGTAAATAGTTTTAAGGACTCATCCAGTGACTTCTCTTTTTTGTTTTTTTTAGCTTAATTCTAAATTTAGCAACGCACCCAACTGAGGTAATGGTCAAATATGACCGATCCAGTATAAGAAGACAGATAAACTTTTCTTACATGCTTTTCAATGAAATATAGAGATTTCTCAGGGAAATCGGAAACGATATTGTCACTGTTTGGGACTACTTTTTTCTCGAAATCTAATTCTGTGGTCAGTTTTTCCATTGTCGGATGATTGAAAATTAATGAACTGAATTAGAATTGACGCTAAGCCCGTTCACGCGTCACGAGGACGTTAATGACGTCATTTTCGACGCTAACGTTACGTATTTTGTCGCGCGACGTTAGATCTGCCCGCACATTTCTCTCAATTATTTCAGTAACAATTCATAGAAATGCCATCCCAGGCTAATTCTCAGGTGCAAGGTTCAGTTTACACCCAATTTTATACCCAGTAAATACTTTGGACACCACTAAATTGACGCGAAACGACCAGGAACAAAGTTAGCTTTCTCTGAGACTGAGTGACACGATTAGTGAAGCTAAATATTGCCGTTTTAAAGCATGTAAGAAACAGAAAATTTGATTTTGTTTAGTGTAAGATCAAATTTTATTTCACCCTTGAACACCAAAACTGGTATTTTCACACGTGGCTACACCACTCGTGAAAATACTGGTTTTGGTGGTCATTCGGTGAGGTAAATTCGATCTTATACTGAAAAAATCAAATATCATCTATTTGTCAGACAGACTGCACGCATTTAGGAAAATGCATGTTGTCTGTCTAGTTGTGAAACTCACCTGAGCACAGTTATTAATGACTGGGCAAACATCTTGGACAAAGGGGGGCATGTGAGCACATTTATTCTGTGCTTCCAGAAGGCTTTTGACACCCCACCTCATGAACTACTTAAATCTAGGACATTTGGTTACAGAATTGGGGGAAAACCCTCAAATATATAGATTCCTTTCTTTGCAATAGAAAACCGCGCGTTGTTGTTGATGGTGAAGTGTGGAGTGGGCTCCAGTTTTGTCTGGAGTCCTACAAGGGGCTGTTCTTGGTCCACTATTGTTCTCCCTGCACATCAATGATATTTCCACTGACAATGACTCAGACTGTTCGCAGACGACTCTGTTTGCTACCGGGAAATTAGAAATACAGATGACTCACTGAAACTTCAGAATGACGTAGATAGATAAGAATGTTGGGCACGGAAATGGGGCATGAGATTTCAGCTAGTTAAATGCAATATTATGCAGATAACTAGGAAGAGATCTAATAAAATTTAGGCTTGTTATACCTTAGAGGAACTGTCCTCGAGAACGTGGATTCCAGTAAATACCTTGGGGTGACACTCACACAAGATTCGAGACGAAATACACATATTAGCAACATGTGCATAAAGGCAAACAGAACGTTTGGTTTTCTGAGGCGAACTCTTCATCAGTATCCTCAGGATGTAAAAGAGGCAGCATATAAAGGACTTGATCGCCCAATTTTGGAATATGGTATTTGTATCTGGGACCCCAGCGGAGTGGTCCTTAATGAAGAAATTAAAAAAGTTCAGAATAGAGCTGCTTGATTTGTAACAGGCAATTACTGCTTTAAATTTAAACTAAGAGCATAAATCTGGAATACTAGGAAAATTAAGATGGGAGTCTCTCATGAAAAGAAGTAAAGACAGTAGGTTCATACTTTTATACAAAGGTCTAAAGGGTGCTACCAGCATTGCAACAGATGACCTTGTTCCCCCCAGTTAGGTACTGTAGAAATCATCATTCATTGGCGTTTCAGAACCTTGCTGCAAGAACTGACATTTATAAGGAATCATTCTTCCCTCGGTCCTTCCCGATTCGATTATTTCAACGGCTGAAGGTGCTGAGGATTGTGTAGCTAATTTTACCTCTTTGGTGAGAGCTAGGGACTAACTGCCCAGATAGCCACTGTAGAAATCACCATTCATTGGCGTTTCAAACCCTTACTGCAAGAACTGACATTTATAAAGAGTCGTTCTTCCCCAGAACCATTAGAGATTGGAATGCCCTTCCCAATTCGATTATTTCGACAGCTGAAAGTGCTGATGATTGTGTAGCTAAATTTACCTCTTTGGTTAGACTAGGGACTAACTTCCCACATCACAGGTCCTGGTGTTTGAATGTCATTTGACGTGTCACCAGTAACAATTCTGATTCTGATTCTGATCGAAATCACTACAGAAATCACAAAAATCACCCTGGGAATGACACCCCAACCCAACCATACAATGGTGATGACTGTCATTCCCAGGGTGATTTCGGCGATCTCTGTGGTATTGATAGGCCGAAAACTTCAGACAAGCGAATCAGGACCAATTAGGCCATATCCAGCACAGACAAGACTAGTACTGCCCATAGGGTGGCACAGGTTGGATTCTACGGCACCCACGTGAGCCGTATAGTCAGGCTCGATCACTGGGATGCGGTTTGACTCGTGCAGCGGCAAACTATCTAAAGAGGTTGTATATTTTTAATAACAATTTTAGTTATGAACCACTTTTTCTCAAATGAATTGGGATTTTAGCCGTTTAAAAAGTCAAATTATAAAGTTTCTTAAATTCGGTCAACGATATGTTCACAATAAAGTATCAACATGTACATATACTCAGTTAAAATTCCTTGATCAAGAAACGAGAAGTAATTTCACACTAACAGCTAGAAATATGTCGGTATTTTGCTAAATTTTGATAGTTAGAAAATTACGCTACAATCTACTTGTTCGTTATACCCTTCCATAACATCACAAAAATCAAGAGACCCCATCTTGCAATGACAGAATACTTACGACGGGTGATTAAGCTGGGGGAAATGAGCATATGCTCATATATATTAGTAAGAAATGAATAGTTATTTTGAATAAAACTCAGGATTGGTTAGAGACGATAGAAACAGAAACAGTTTTCTGAAAATAAACAAACTTTCGTTTTGTTTTAAGAGAAGCACATAATAGCTAGATCACTTACGACTATTGCATTTGAACAGGTATTGATTGGTAAATAAGGGACACAAGTAATATTACATTGGATACACGATCAACATAACCAATACGTTTATTTGAATTATATGTGAAAAGTCGCGGACTTTACAATGATTTTGCTTCTGTAAGTCAAGTAGTTTACTAAAGTGATTAACTGAAAATATAGCTGTTACTGTCATATTCATACATTTTTGGATCTAACTAATGTAAAAGTGCATGTTCAGTCAAATGCTTGTAAAACTGGGTGTTGCTATTAAGCAAACAAGCATCGGTATATACTTGTATGCATAATAATGCTCTTCTGACAGATTAATTGCTTTCTTAATGCAGGTGAAACATTAAAAGACATATCTATCACATATAAACACCCAACAACCATATGACCTTAAGTACTCAGCTATCAAGCATTTAAAAATATTGATGCAACTGCGGGAATATAGTATCGAACATTACACGGCATTCAGTGTAATACTTTTCTACATAATAAAAATCAAAAATGAGTTCCTTTAAGAGCAATGAAAATATTCATAAGAAAGAAGATGGGTCATACTACGTAGTTTCGGCTAATAAAGCCTCATCAGTGACCCTGTAATGATCCGGCAACGAAAGCCAGAGGAAGCATACTGCAATTTTGCGAATTTCGAAAAGGCAGTCGATTCAAAGACTGATATAAATCAAAATGAGGTCCAAATAATTAAAAACCTGTCTAGAATTTGAGTCTAAACTAATAATTTATTTCTGATTTCTCAGAATATTCACGCTGATCTCAAAGGACCAAAAGTAAAATATAAACTGCAAAATGTAACCAATATTGTCTACCAGCTGGAAGAAAGTAACACGTCTTGAGAAGTTTGTAAATACGAGGACTGTTCAAATATGAATGCAAGTAGAACGTTTTCTCATGCACTAATGCGAAAATCACCTGGAAATAAATATCACAGCGTAGAAAAACATTTTACCTATACATTGATACCAAACCTGTTAAAATCCGTCCACTTTAGCCATGTATATCGTTCGATAAACACTGTCTATTCTTGTATATTAATACAAAACATGGTTGGAAGAAGGTCAGAGTACGCCGTTGAAATACGGTCCTATATTAAGAATCGTTGTATTCTTGGTATACGGTGCAAAGATATTTTTGATGAAATATGTTCGGTTTATGGGCACAATGGAATGTCTTTTCCAACAGTTTTTCGTTGGTATAAGAAATTCAGCTGTGGGCTAGGCTCAACAGAAGATGCACCACATGATCGTCGGCCGAAAAGAGCAACATCTGCCAAGATGGTTGCTAGAATGAAAGAAATAGTTGCTACCGATGTACGATACACCACTAGGCAAATAGCTAGTATGGTTGACATCTCATTAGGAGCAGCTCATACAATTCTGAAACGGGATTTGAAAATGAGAAAGATCTGTGCTAGATGGATTCCCCATCTGTTGACAGATGAGCAGAAAAAGACACGCGTTCAGTGCGCCAAGAAGTTGCTTAAAAAGTTTCCAAATTACAATGCACGGTCTTTAGCTAATGTCGTCACAGGTGACGAGACATGGGTTCACTTTTTGAGCCAAAACGAAATATTCAGAAATTCAGAAATTCAAAATATGGGCAACAAAGTATTGCAAAAGACCATGCATTCAAAGCGGACCATGAGCGTCAAGAAGGTAATGTATGCCATATTCTTTTCAAATCAGGGCCCTGCTATTCAGGTTGCTGTGCCTAAAGGCAAATCTGTAAATGCGAAGTTTTACAAGAATAAAGTTCTTCGGAAATTGAAGAAATATTTCAAAGAACGAAGACCCGCAACTGGTTTGGCCAATGTCAGATTGCTACATGACAATGTGTCATCGCACAAGGCGTTCATTGTGCAAGACTATCTGAAGCAGGAAAAGGTTGTTGAACTCCCTCACCCCCCGTATTCCCCTGACCTTGCCCCGTGTGACTTTTTTGTTCCTGCGGCTGAAAAAAATACCTTTCTTGTCGAAAATTTGTACAGCGCAAACACCTCGGTTCTGCAATATTCCAATGCCTTCATAGTATACCTCGAAAAGACTACCAAAATGCATTCAATGATTGGATCAGAAGACTGAAAGTTTGTATATCTGTTAAAGGGGAATACTTTGATGGGACAAAATAAATTTTTCATCGAAATCTATCACGGAATCATTTTATGTGCTTAGCTGCATTCATATTTGAACAGTCCTCGTAAGTTCTAAGAAATGTAAACAAATGCATGTCTGTTAGTGGCAGCTCTGATGGTCTCGGACATTTCCATACACGGTGCAGGGACATGCTATGCCACTTTACCATTTCTAACTGTCAAATTGAAAAGGAATCTGATATTATATTTGTTGTACCTAGCTTACATAATCAAGAGTAAACCAGCATACCATAAAATATAATATTTACTTTAGGTGGGGACGTTCGATATAATTTGTAATGTTCGATACCATAATTTTAGTAGCATAAACTGCACTTGCAATGTTTTTTTTAACATTAAAATATGCATTTTTAAATACAGCTTAGAGAGTTGAAGTGCCTTCTCAACATGGCACATTTTATATTGAAAAATATTCATTCTCGTAAATAATATTTGGGAAAAGATTATAAGCTATTGGACTCAAATCCAAATTCGAAAATAAGTAATATTAAATCAACTTTGTTACCTATTGCAGCTATTGGTAGAAATTTAGCAAAGGTGTATATCACTAAACCTGTTCATCTTACACAACTAAGGTTGCACATATCAAAATATTTCATTTATTTGCAATCATTATCCTTGGACAGTCAACATACCAAACCTGTCATGTCCGATACCAAATGTAGCGGATATTTCATCACATACACTCACTGCTTATTGCAATAGAATAATGATCTTGCAAGCATGCAAATGTTATTGATTTTGGTGGCATATTTTTAATTAAACAATATTAATTTGGAAAAAGGTAAAAAGTTTCAGTGTAGATATTTAAAAACAAAATAATGACATGTTTTTCCTTTACTGTGGTGTTGTCTGCCAACTCCCTTTCCAATCAAACACCAGAAAGGGCAACCATAACGTATGCAGATACTTCCCACGTGCGAGCAATGTGATCAAGTTGTTAGACTAGCATTTTTCGGCATTGAACATTACCAGTCTCGAACATTACAAAACATTGGAAATGAGGAAATTTTAAAATCAATATATTATGTTCTTTCTTTCAATCTAAAATCTTTTGTCGATACATATGCAATAAGCCTGGTATAATGATCGCGAACATTACATGCGTTTTTGCAACAAATTCATGCACATTTTTGTATGACATGTTTTTCAATTTCCTATTGTATAGGTAGCATCAAACGCCCTAATATGCTAATTATAATATAGAATCTCGATTTGATCACGTTTCCGTGTATAAAACCCGTAACGTTTTTTAAATATCAATAAGAAAATTGTCGTCTCGTACATTACAGTGCTTAATTAAATTTCGGCGACAGCCATAATCAGGGAGAAATTCTTAGTAAGACTCCATGTGGTCCTGATAAAGTTAGCTATTTCCCAACCCAGAATATGCTAATTTTATGGAAACCACCTAACCATTTCCTTTCTTGTGGAATTGCAAATTTGTAAGTGCACAAACAAAGAGAATTCAGAAAGCGACAGTCTCGAACATTACAAAACCGCGGCTCATTTTCCTTGAAAAGGTACTTTTCGACATGAGGTTTATCATGATATCTTTGGGACCTGTTGTTCTGTCATATAAACGTATGCATAGGGTAAAAATGACTGCTTCATTTCATAAAGTGTACGGCGACTGCAATATCCCGATTCATTTGAGAATGAGTGGAACACGAAATTCTCGTTACCAAAGTTTAAACATTGACAAAAAAAAAAAAAAAAAAAATAAATAAATAATAATAATAATTTAGCTAGAATGTAGTCATGGTGTGATCCCAAAGATGCTCCTTACCCCTTACAAAATTAAGATAAGGCAGGTTTAGAAAATTAAGAAAAATCTAGAGGAGCAAAAATTGTATTCTGCTCCTACGAGCAAGCTTATTCAGCACCTACGTGCCAGCGTCTCAATAAAAATAAGGGGACATAACTACAGACCTTGCTGTAGTCAAATGAGTTACAGTATTGTATCCATAGAAGCCCACTGTGAGAGATTTCATTAATAGTATTAAATAAATGATTGATTTGAAAAGTTTGCTAATAGTAGGATTGGCAGAATGAAGCGGGTTTCTAAACTTTAGTATCTAAAACACTTGAACTATACACTTTGACATTGTTATAAATATAATAAATAAGTATTATATTTATTAAATATACTCACCGGAAATAGAAACTATGCACTCATTTTTGAGTTGTCACTGGCAAAACATTTTAATGAAATTTGAATTACAATTATATAAATTATCATCATTGGCATGTCTGATTTATCGAATAAAATGTTTAATGATAGCTACGATTTAGCGGGTAAAGCCACGGGTTCAAAGAAAGGGTCCAAATCTTGCCGTTCAAGTTTCCATTGGGTCAAACATTTTGTGTCGAGAATGTGATTCCCATTTTTTACCAGTTATTACATATCAACTAACGTTGGAAATATTGTTTACAAAATGAAAATTTTCACAATGGCTGAAATGTTATCGACGTGTAAATATTGGACCAAACCACCGGAAGTGAGCGAAATGTATGACACTTCTGATTGCGGTTTTTGGTTTAATCAATATTTAAGACACAGCTGAAGATGCTAAAACGATTGAAGGCACTTTTGGGTCGATTTTTGGCTTGAAACATTATTTTGAAAATTTCGCTGAAAAAAGCAGTTTCTGAGATTTCAATAAAATGTTTGTTTCTCGATAACTTTTAGATGTTATGTTATTTTTTTATTCCTTGCTTTTCACTTGTTACCTATACGCAAAAATGTTGAAGTCAAAATTTGATCACAAACAGATTTTGCGAAAAATGCACTTTTTTACATTTTCCCCAAAAACTTTTATTTTGAACACCAGATTTTCTTAAAATTGTTACAGGATTAATGTCTACAGTCATAGTTAGTCAAATCCTTAATCAGTAATTTTTAACTGAATTATCCACTTTTTTGTCAGGCGAGACAATTTAAAAGTGTATAGTTTATATTTCCGGTAAGTATAGATAGCCCTAATATGTCAGAGGGAAAAATAAGAATTTAACCATTTCTAATACAAGTCATTATAAATAATATGTTCTATAAAAGGGTTATCCTTTGGAAGCAAGGAATACACCACAGAACTGAAAAATATGGAGTGTATATGTTTTCTGGGCCAGACTAGCTAGTTTCGGCCATTTAGGCCTCATCAGTGACCCTCAGATATTTTCAAAATTCCACAATGGAATCAATGATCCCAAAGGACAAGAAAATATAATCTACACTATGATGCCGCAAACAATGTGGTCGTTGTTTGACGGCTCCACTATTTAACACTCTTCAGCAAGAACTTGGTGGTACTAAGGCCTATGAACTGCAGCCTTTGGCTGTAGAGAGGGCTTTAGTTTATGATCACATTTGTCTTTCAGCCACCAAATTTGCCGTATGTGTTACAGAAGGCCAAGACAAGCTTCCTACGTTATAATGGTTGCCTAAACTTCATAAAACACAATACAAAGCACGGTTTATTGCAAATTCAAGCTCTTTTACCACCGCTATTAACGTCATGTTTTACTGCCATCAAAAAACATGTGATAAAATATTGCGACAAAGTCTTCGAAAGATCAGGTAGAAATCTGTTTTGGTCTATAAATAATTCTAATGAAGTTTTAAATAAATTGAAATCGAGGCGTTTTCGTGCTTCAAGTCTGTCTACTTATGATTTTTCCACCCTTTACACTACACTTCCTCATAATCTTATAAAAGAAAAACATAATGATTTAATTGAATGGGCATTTCATAGGGAAGACTCCCTCTATCTTGCATGTAAAGTAAGAAATGCTTTTTTTTCACTTCTGAAGAGCATAAAAATTATACTTTATGGTCATGTCAGAAAGTGTGTGAAGCTCTCACCTTTGTACTTGACAATATTTTACATAAGATTTGGTACTAAGCTATTCAGACAAGTTTTGGGTATTCCGATGGGTACTAATTGCGCACCATTTGTGGCTGATCTGTTTTTGTTTTGTTATGAGACAGACTTCATGATGTCCCTTTCTACTGAAAACCAGACTGAAATCATTGAAGCTTTTAGCTCCACTTCTAGATATTTGGATGTTTTATTAAATATTGATAATACCTATTTCGATGGTTTGATCTGTCAGATTTATCCCCAAGATTCGTGCAAAATTTATGATAAACGCGATGATTTTGATTTTGAGATTGTAAATTTTCCTTTCTTGGATGGTGATGTTCCTCGTGCGCCATCCTATGGCGTTTATATTTCACAATTAATTCGATTTACCAGAGTGTGTAGTCATGTAACTGACTTCAACACTCGTAATAAATTATTAACGGCTAAACTTCTTAATCAGGGTTATCGGTACCATAAACTACGCAAAGTCTTTTCAAAATTTTATAGACGCCATTCTGATTTAATTTCAAAATTCAATATTGGACTTAAATCTCTTCTGCAACAAGATCTATCGGAACCCGAACTTAGTATATAAATTCAGAAAAATATATAACCGCAATGACTTCAGCACCAATTTCGTAAAATCATTCTTCGATATAAAAAGACTGGGTACAACATAAATGTTATACGACAGACGGCATGCATGGTATTTAACCCAATCACGGTTGACAACTTTGCTTCCCTCTTTAATTGCACGCCGGTGGGTCAGGCCTCAGATTCTATGACGGTTCCAACGTAAAGGCTTATTGAGAATTAGAGAGATTTAATTCAAGGTAATATTGATTGGTGCCTGATGTTCTGTCTCCGGTTGGGCCCATCGGTGTCTAACTGTTGCTTTTCTTTTGCTCCAGCATTTCAGTGGTTTCTTGCGGTCGAGTCCTCACCGTTGCCTCACCTCTGTCGTTGTTTGATTATTTGTGTTCATGGAGATGTTGCACTGATGAGTTAGGAGGCCTTGATGCGGACTGAACAAATTATTTGTCTAAATCGCGACGGCAGTAAGGACGAGGATTGTGGCCACGTAAAATCGATTTAAGCCCCCCAGTGGAATGCGTTTCACTGACCATTCCAATGCGGTTCTTCTGTCGCGGTATATATATTTTTTGTTATGGTTCGGCTGAAGTTTGGAGGCCTTCACACGGACTGAGCAAATTGTTTGTCTAAATCGCGACGGGGATGAGGGCGAGGATTGTAGCCACGTAAAATCGATTTAAGCCCCCCCCCCCCCAGTGGAATTCGTTTCCGCTGACCGTTCCAAGGCGGTTCTTCTGTCGCGGTTTATTTTTGTTATGGTTTGTCTTTAGATGTTTGTGTCGCTTATGTTATTTTATTTTGGATAGCCTATTGGCCATTTCGTGAGAAAGGACCTTTCCTTTTGGCTTTCCGCTGATGATGGTGTTTCCATTAGGGTCTCTTGTTACATGTTTGTGTGTCTTTCCCTTTGGTGTCTCTGATGGGAGCTGTGGATTGATTGTATCGATTCCTAATCATTGCCTCCACTTCTATTTTACAGACAGATACACACATCTGTCTCGAACTATTATTTCTGATTCTTCCCTATGACGATTGTTCTTTGGAATAGGCTACCTGGTTTCTGATCTTGACTTTTTCAAATCAAGTGTCAGTTTCACCAGTCAAAGGCTCCCTTAAGGCTAAACTGTTTTTATCCTGCTTTTAAACTCTTCTTACTAACACCCAACTTCTTTCATCTTTGCTAACCTTTCTTGTATTCTTTAAACTCGGCACTAGCACTCTTTTTACTTCTCTTACTAGCACACCGTGCGCGAGCAACTATCCTAACAATACTCGGAAGAGGGTTTAGGATTAGAGTTTTAGGAATTGACTCATCCAGCGACCATTTTTAAGCTAAATTCTAAAGATAGATAGATAGATAGATAGATAGATAGATAGATAGATAGATAGATAGATAGATAGATAGATAGATAGATAGATAGATAGATAGATAGATAGATAGATAGATAGATACTGTCACACACCCTCGCGGACATTCTTGACAGGTGTGTGCTATCAGTGCTGAAAAATTATGAGTAATGCGATAAAGTAAAAGATGGGATAGTGAGGTGAGCAAAGACAAAAGGTAAGAGTAGGTGAGTAGAGGGGTTAAAAACAACTCAAAACACTACATTTGGATCTACGATCTAGAGGGGTGCAGCCTACCAACTGCTTCCTTGAACACATCGATGATTGGTAAGTGGGAGGGCATTCCGCTGTACTATTGCCAGAGGAAAATAGGAGTACTTATAAAAGTTCTTTGATGCGTGGACTTGGCGGTAAGCCATGGAATGACAATAGCTAGACACACGGGTTTTAGGTTGGATGTATACTGGCATAGGAATTGCCACAAGTCCATGAACAATACAGTAGAACACGCAGAGACGCGCGTCTCTGTTCTAGGGGTCTCTGACCAAGTCTATCAAGCATGGCTGTAACGCTTGACCTTGCGTCATAGACACTGATGGTCTAGCGAACAGCTCTCCTTTATATGTTTTTTTTTCTAACTGTAGAAATTTGGTTTGGGTAAAGAGGTCCCATATGGGGGCTCCATAATCCAGTTGGGGCCGTACCACAGTGTTGTAGGTAGTCCCTCCCACCCTTGATTATTTGGTTTTAATATTCTTTCTGTTTGCATTGCCAGTAATCCTGCCCACGTGGGAACTCCAAGACTGGCCAACGGGTATGTCCACCCCAAGAACCTAGCACATGTGACCACCTCCAGGACCTGTCCATGCTGGCGATACAGGGCGTTTATTGATCTCATGGAAGTAGTAAGCAGTACCACCTGGCACATTGAGGGGTTGAACTCTATATCCCATCTTGACTCCCACGCGTTGTTTCATAGCACCTGGCCACTATCCGCCCCTCAGTGGTTTTCTTACTTTCTTTCTTTCTTTTCTTTCTTTCTTTCTGTCTGCGGTAATGGTCAAATGTGACCGACGCAGTATCAGAAGATAGACAGTTACTGCGATCGGTTACATGTGTTCATTACTCGTAAGTGTATATTACATAAACACAAGGTTTGCAGGGCGAAAGACTATACAGTAATCATGCAATGACCGTAGCGATCCAAACACCTGCACAGGGGATGACTCTCCCTGCAAAGGTGGCCTCAAGTTAACGTCCCGATCCGACGGACGACGAACTTTCACACATTCATCCCTGCAAATGATGCCAATCTATCTATTTTCTCATACTGAGTCGGTCATATTTGGTCATTACCTCAGTTGTTTGGGTGGCTAAAGTTAGAATTTAGCTGAAAAAAGAAGAGGCACTAGATGCGTCCTTAAAACTATTTACAATCTGCATAACAGGTATCCTAAAACGCATACCTCTGAGTCTCAATCTTTCACTGTACGGGCTTTGAACTCGTCTGTGGACTTGACATTCACCACAGAGGAAGGAAGACCATTCCATTGAGGAATAGTTCTAGGAAAGAAGGAGTTCTTCAGGGCATCACTGTAGGACTGGTACCTACGATATTTTGAGTCGTGTACTTTTGATGCCCTTGTTTGGTCGACGCTGTTACAGGGGTCAAGTACCTATCTTTAATAATAGATACTGTATCAGAGTGTATCTTATAGACGAAGGTTAAAAAGGACTGATCACGACGGGCCTCCAAGGACGGCCGCTCTATTTCATTAAGCATGTCACCGACGCTACTTCTATTTCGCCATCGCCTGCAGGCCCATCGAGCAGCTGTCATCTGCACCTTCTCCACCTGCTGAATCTGAGTTTTAACATAGGGATGCCAAATGGGTGATGCATCTTCAAGTTGAGGGCGAACCAATGTTTTATATGCAACATCCTTTGTCTGTCTAGGTGCAAAGGCCAAGTTACGTCTATGGAATCCTAAAGTCCTAGTTGCTTTAGAAGTAATCTCAGAGATATGTTGACCCCAATCAAGATCGTCAGTGATGGTGTTACCAAGATATTTGGCGGATTGAATATGCTCCAAAATTTGCATTTGAAATGTATAGTCAAACTTAATTTGCTTCTCCGGAGGGTGTCATGACACCCTCATTGAATTACGTTTGGCCACATTGAACTTCATCTGTCAATCGGCCTCCCACTGTTCAAGTTGATCTAGGTCATCTTGTAAAATAAGACAGTCAGAAGGGGAATATATGTT
Organism: Lucinisca nassula; assembly: GCA_963580285.1. Taxonomy (NCBI): domain Eukaryota; kingdom Metazoa; phylum Mollusca; class Bivalvia; order Lucinida; family Lucinidae; genus Lucinisca; species Lucinisca nassula. The sequence continues at coordinate 113,411,371 of OY757023.1, read as the reverse complement.
CCTATACAGGACACAATCATCAGCAAACAAACGGACCGATGACCTGATATTATCGGGGAAATCGTTGATGAAAACCAAGAAGAGGACCGGTCCAAGGATCGAACCTTGGGGACTGCAGATAAAACAGGGACTGAATCAGACGCTTAGCCATAAAGTACAACTTGTTGTGAACGCCCAGAGAGCCATGAGCTAATCTACCTATGTGTGGATCCTCTTATCCAATAGTACTCCAGTTTATATAACAGCCTTCTGTGAGGTACCTTGTCAAAGGCCTTAGCGAAGTCCATGATGATCAAGTCAGTCTGTTTGTGGCCATGGGTTATGGCCCCATCCAGATTGCTCACAATGTCATGGTAAAATTGAACTAGTTGCGTTTCGCAAGACCTTTGACTCCGGAAACCATGTTTACAGTCAGCAAGTATACTCTCAAAGGCTAAGTGCTTGTTGATATTGCTTACTAATATATGCTCCAGGGTTTTGCAACAGATGCATGTTAGCGACACTGGTCTATAATTTGCTGCATCATATTTTCCCCTTTCTTATAGACCGGGGTAACATTTGCTTGTCGCCACTCATCTGGTACAGTGCCCTGGGCAAGTGATTCATTGAAGATAAAGACCAATACAGGAGAGATTCCAGCACTACATTCCTTAAATACCCTGGCATTCAAGTGCCTTACGCATTTTGAGCTTACCCAACAGTTAAGCGACCCCCTTGGGGTCAACTGTTATGTCCCCCATAGGAGGGAACGGACTTTTACCTTTGGATGGTAGCTCACCATCAGTTTCACGCGTAAATGGAACTGTTTATTGCATATGTTAGCCTTATCGCGCGAGTCTGTTTTTAGAATTCCATTTTCCCTTAGCGAAGTGATCCCAAACGCATCCTTTTTCAGGGACTTTACGAATGACCAAAACTTTTTAACTTTACCGTGCTTTTGGGGGCTATCGGGGTCTGTATTGTCATCTTCAAAGGTAAAGATGCTGGAAACATGCTTCCAATATGCATCTCTTATAACTTTTTGCACATGTGCTCTGCACCGTTTGTATTGGAGCGCGTTCGGACATCGAAATTATCCCCGCTGCCGGGAATCGAACCTGGGCCTCTAACATCAAAGGCAAGTGCACTTACCACTGAGCTATCACGCTTTCCCGGTGAATGAATGTCATTTGACGTGTCACCAGTAACAAGTCCGGTTCATTAATCGCGTAAACAAAGTGGTTAATTAATTGATTACTGCAGGTAAAACTTTATTTTATTTAATCAGAAAATACAACGAAACCGACATAAAAGTAACACATACGTATATTCTTCTGTTCATTCTTTCATTTATTCTTTCTTTTCTGTCTTCCGTCTCCATCGTATAAAATAACTTAAAAATGCTTAGGGGGCGAAACGAATAGGTGGGGTATGGACTTTCGGGCAAAACTCTCAAGGGTTAGACTACAGGCGAAAACACTAGGATGGGGACGTCTTCGGGGACTGACGACAAGCATGCAAGTGTCACTCCGATCTATAAGAGAGGTGAAACATATGATGCTGCAAATTACAGACGGGTGTCGCTCACATGTATCTGTTGTAAAACCTTGGACAATTATTAGTTAGCAAGATAAACAATCGCCTGGCCTTTGAAAGCCTTCTTGCTGACTGGATACATGGTTTCATAAGTCAAAGGTCTTTCGAAACAGAACTAGTTCAATTGTACCATGAGACTGGAGCAATCGGGGTGGATCCATTAACCGGGGACACAAAAAGACTGACTTAATTATCATGGACCTTGCCAAGGCCTTCGACAAGGTACCTCATAAGTACAACGTTGCGAGCGTCCAGAGAGCTATGGACTAATCCTTCTCTGTGTGGATCCTCTTTTCCATAGTAATCCAATTTGGATTTCTATGGAAAAAGAGGATCCACACAGAGGCTGATTAGTCCATAGCTCTCTGGACGCTCGCAAAGTTTTACTTGACGGACAAGCGGTCCGGTTCCTGTTTTAGTGTTCCAAAACGTTCGGTACTTGAACCAATCCTTTTCTTGGCATTTATTAATTATCTTCCTGATGATATATTAAGTATATATACTCTTTCTTACTACCCCAGAGCTGAAGGCTTCGAGGGATCTTATAGTATAGGCAGTGGTCCGTCGTCCGTCGTCGTCGTCTTCTGCGTCGCCAACATTTTCAAACGTACTCTCCTCTGAAACTACTTGGTCAATTAAAATCAAATTATATGTGGAGCCTTTATGGAAAGTGGGAACGAAAGTTTGTTCGTGAGGACTGCTTAACTTACCAGTATAGCCGCCATGCCCATATATGGTAAAAACCTTTAAAATCTTCTTCTCAAGAACCGAACGACCGATGACCTGGAAACTTGGTATGCAGCATCGTGTACTTGGTCCTACCTATCAAATTATGACCTTTAGTTGACCTTGACCTGTTTTACGTCAAGGTCAAATTTGGTCACAGAGACATTTGTATGGAAAAAGGCAAAACTGTGTATTTTTGATTGCATAGCTTGTCCACACCATATTTTACACCTGGTTAACTAGCAGTCTATTAGGAAAATACGAGGCTATGTCTAGACGCCAAAGTTAACTGCAGATAAACAAGGAGTTACCTATACTCAACTGTTTTTTAACAAACAATAGTTAACTCTATAGTTAACTAGACGTTAACACCTTGTCTGATAATAGTTGATTGCTAGTTAAAAATGGTTTGAACAGTACTGTAGGTTCAGTCCGCAATGACGATCGCTCTCGATTTTGGTCAGTATATATGAGCCGGCGCATAACAAAACCTACCATAAGATCGATCTGACCAGCAGAGACTCAAATCAACCTGCGCACCCATCCACTATGACAAATCCATTTGCTTATGACTCTTTGCAAATATGTTAGCCTATAGTAGGAACATGCGATCAGCGAAGACTCTGATTAGACAGCGCGAATGCGCAGGCTGATCTGAGTCTCCGCTGGTCGCTCAAAACGTCTTGTAGATTTTGGCATTCGCGGGCTCATATCCTAGATAATACCCAAAGTAACCAGGACGTTATGATTTCTTGGACGTAACTTATCTATTGTTCCTAGGCAGACATAGGCTGGTGCATAAAAAACATTGGTTCGCCATCAACTTGAGGAGCATGCAACACGTGTTTTCCACCCCCATGTTAAAACTCAGATGCAGTTGGCTGAGTAGGACCAGCGGACGGCTGCTCGATGGACATGGCGGCGATGGCGGAACAAAATAACGAATGTGACATCCATGGTAGCTTCGAATGGCTATCTCTGGAGACCCGTCGAGAGCAATACGTTACACTCTGATACAGTATACATCTCTTAGTAAATATATAGGTATAGCAGTCGCAGATAAAATTGACTAGGCGGTGCTATCATTTGCACCTACCTTTGGAATGTTATATTAACAAGAAGGAGCGGGTTCTATGTAGGAACCGTGGTCACCAACTAAAGTAAGATCGAACTGTATTTGGTTAGAGGAAATGACGCCAGCTTAGTTTCCACGGTTCAGCCAATGAGGATAGGTTGGTTCGAACCATGGACTAGTAACACTTGATCGTAGGCATTGATTGGTTGTTATAATGACGTAGCGGTAAGGTACAATAACAGTAACAGCAATTCAACTAATCTAAACTTGCCTACACTTCCTCAAGTAAATCCAAGTCACCCGACAAAGTGAAATCGACTGTAACAGAAACAAAGCTGTGGCGTATATGGACATTTGGTCCGCTTGCAGAAAGCTACTTTACCGAACCTTTTTGTAAACTCGGCGAACTTGGCGTATATTGACAACACCTGAATAGCTCTGCCTAGTCAATCTTATCTGCGACCACTATACTCGACGCCTCTGACTAGTTCAACTCAAATAAGGGCATCGAAATTAAACAGCAGGCAATACCGTAGGTACGATAATGTGCGTATTTTGTAAAAATTGAAGGATAGTTTTCCTTATTTCTCATAAATAAATCTATGTTGTGGGTATTCATTAGAACCACATCGTCGAACATCCACAACCTGGGTGGACGAAAACTATCCTTCAGTTATCACAAAATACCAAACTTATCTGTTGCCCTGTTCCAGGTCTAAAATGATACCCTGAAGAATTCTTTCTTTCCTAGAACTATTCCTCAGTTCAAAACCAGTATGATATACATTGGGACTCAGAGGTATGCGTTTTAGCATTACACAGACACTCCTATACAAATACATTGCCACCTTTATCGCCGAAAAAATGTAAATTTTATGATGAAAAATTGTGATATTTTTCTTATTTCTGCTCAAAATATAGATTGTGGGCACTCGTTAGAACCGCCTAATCGAGGCGGTTCTAACGAGTATCCACAATCTATATTTTAGAGCAAAAATAAGAAAAATATGGTATACCCCCGGGAACCCCAGGTTTACTATATAAAAGTGGGGTTCAAGGGGGTCAAAATTATATAGGCTTGTTTTCTTGATGATATACATTGGGACTTAGAGGTATGCGTTTAAGCATACGTCTGTAAACAGATTGTAAATACATGTACATGTAGATTTAAGTCTCATCCTCTGACGTGTTTGCAGAACTTAGCGCCCAGCCTAAATGAGGTAATGCCAAATGTGACCGAATCAGTATAAGAAGATTCAGGAGCACAAGCCCGAGTTAATAAATCGTTCTCCGTTTTATTATTCCTATTTGGGGGCATATAGTCCGGTCAAACTGTAAGGGGACCTAGACAAAATTGCAACACAAATGTCTTTTTTAGTTTTGACCACCTCTGATATATGTTAATAACATATAAAAAGTAGGACGGAATCGGAGAATATGAAATTTGATTTCTTCCTTCGTTTATATTTATGGGTGATTTTATCACTGTGAAACTATTATAACTGGAGTTGTAAGCTTGTATAGCTTACAATTTAGTTATGAAATGGATTCTATTGCATATATGTTGATAATAAAACTTTCCACCCCTGTTCCATCTATTAAGTCTATGTTTAGTATGAAAAGGAATGTGTTACAAGCCAATACTTTTAAATATTTGTGTTGGTTTACCCCACCCACTAACACAATTTGATTTTGCTTCGTTTCTTGGGCGGTTTTAGTGTCAGCTTTTTCACTGTGAAGAGATTATTATAGGTCCTTTAAACAAATTTCTCTCGTTCAGTATAAACATATTTTATTCCAACCAATACATGTGTACAATGGGGTTGGGTCACAAGTTCTCTCAACATTAGTTACGACCCTTCCCCTACAAAATGACATCAATAAAATATAGTCACGAGAAAATGATATGAACGAACAAATAAACAAATAAATAAATAAATTTATAATAAATAAATAAAGTGCGCCTTCTCGGGTGAGCATGAAGTAATTGGGATCTACTAAAATACTAATCAGAAAATTGTTTTGTGCTTTTAATGTAACTCCTGACAGCTCTAAAAGTTGTAGTATAACTTTCATCTACAAATAAAATCAGGTTGATACTCAAAGGATGGAACTCGCGCGTTTCATGGAGAAAGCTCAACCGTTCGTTTTCATATTTAGAGCATTGAAGGAAATAGTGCTCTGCATTTTCTCTTTCTTGATTACAGATACAAAGTGGATTCATTGTTAAACGGTCAATATACAAATCATTTTATAAGTTACTACAGTTGTTACTAATTCTAGAAGGCATAACTGACAAATATCTGTCACCATTAATATAGTGAGGCGGTACTCTTTGAACATCTAGATGGTGTCTTTTTGTCTGATATTTAAAATGAATTTAAGGAGGGGCTGTTGCGTAAGTTTTCGTCCAGAGAATTCCACAACGTTATTCCTGATGGAATACAAGATTTCCTAAATAGTTCCGTACGACAAAATGGTTGAGTATTATTTTTTTTTTGATTTCTCAGACGATAATTTGTGGTTTCCCTTATAACAGGAGGGATTAAATCAGTTATGTAGCTTGGAACTAACGCATTCGTTGATCTGTACATGAAATTCATTTTTTGTTGTTTGTGTCTATCTGCTAATTATGGCCAGGCACATTCCCTGTACAAATTATCCAAAGAAACCAATCTCGTGAGACCAGTTACTATTCTAGCAGTCTCATTTTGAAGCTTTTCGAGAGCATTTGAGTCTTGGAGAGAACATCCATCCCAGACGACAGAAGACTACTCAAGAATAGGTAGTACATATGATAGATGTATCTGGTTTAGTGTAACTCAAGTGAGCGTAAATTTTAATTTTCTCATTATACCTACAATCTTTGCAGCACGTGTTAATATGTTTTGTATGCGCTCATCCCACTGTCCGATTTTACTTAAAGTCAATCCAAGATGTTTATGAAATTCTTATTTCCGCGGCTTTTTCGATATTTGCATTAAAATTATTAAAGAAATTACTATCTGCTGTGGTTGGACTTTAAAATAAACCTATCAATAAGCTATCTTGATTAACATCGACTTCTGTCCAAATTGACTCTTCACAAAATATTTCCAAATTAGGTCTACGTCGGTGCCTGAGGCTAGAACTTATATTCAAGAGCAATCCACCTCCATACATATTCCTGTCTTTCCTGTACGGGTCACTAAAATAATTTGAAATAGTAAGTAGTTCAGAGGATACATTGACGTTGAGATGCGTCTCAGATAGGCAATTTTGTTTCGTATGCTCCTAATATTTAGATGAAGGATAGATAACGAGTGCTCATTATCTGGACCTGGATTCTATTCAACATCTCCAGCTTCAAATAGTAGAAGACACAAAACTAGATAAAAGTGTACATTAGATAAAGGAGGTTAAAACAGCTGCAGACACACGTAACTGGCGTATTTAGCTATAGATAAAAGCTTTGTCAAAAGCATCCACCAAAATCTCAGTAACCTATATCTAATCATGAAGGTCTGATAGCTGCCAATAGTGCAACAATGAAATAGGACTATGGAGACATATGCACCTGCAGAAAACTGGGCTTGGACAGTGAAAGAGGACAAATTGCTGGCGGTACATACAGATAAACCACCAGCACCTGTGAGTCTGCTCAAGGTCGTCCAGTGTAAATGTAAGACCGATTGCAAAACTCTTCTGTACACTTGTTGCACGCATGGCCTTACTTGCTCCCAAATGTGTGGAGTATGCAAGTGAACTAGCTGTCTGAATTCCATTCAGTTGGATAATGCAGATGGCACTGAAGACTGTGATTAGAATAAAGCTTTAGCAGATCAGTGTATTGAAGGAAAAGATGTACATCATGTCTGTATTGGTGTTTTGACATAAAAGGTCTAGTAATATGAACATTCATGTAGCAAAACCAACAATGTGGTATGTGTACCCACTAAAGCATGACATCTCCCCAGGCATCTGGCCAGTCTTATCACAGTCTTGGATGTGCACTAAATGGGTAGCTGAGGATCCTAGCTTACTTCAAGTGTACCCTGATTTTGTCTGCTTTTAGGTTTAACGTCCCCGTCAACACTGTAAATGTCATTTTGGAGACAATGCTTCCAATTTTGTGGGACTTTTACCCGACATTGAGATGAATTGACATCTCAAGCCCCGCCGCCCAATGAAACTAGGGTTTATAAGCATAGACTCGCACTGCTTTGCCTGGTCAGGCTTCGATCCTCTAAGTAGTTTACCAGTACTCGTTTGCGGGTCGGTTTCAGCTCTGCGTGGAAGCATCATGCAGCCCATACATTTCTTCAAGCCCCGATGAGCGGAGGCCATCAAGTGTACACTGAAGGCTGTTTAGACAAGATGGATGACCAGGCTTAGATTAGTCTGATTAGCTTTTGATTGCATTATGTTAAACCCACCACTGGGTTATCTGTATGTGAATTATACACATAAGTATAAGGATAAGAACCTTGAGATTATCATTCTGGTGATCTAATTATGACTTCAGTCCAATTTTGGTGTTATATGATTTCAGCGAGTAAAGAAACATTGATCATGACAGTTCGTTTTTGTTGTACCTTGGAATTTCCAAATTTTAGCTACTATTTGTATCGGTAGAGAAATGTTTTCTGTGTTCAAGTGTTTCTTGGTGTTTTTATCCTTTAAGTTTCAATGCAGTAGTCTTGCTAGTTTAAGGTATGCATTTGATAAGTAACATCATCATTAGTCGATATAAATTGTTTAGAGTTCAGTCACAAGGGCAAAAAAGTGGGTGGGGTAATTTTACCCCTGTTTTATCCATATAGGTCATCATGTAATTAATAAAAACGTGTTTAACCATTTTACATGAAAAAGTTTCCATTCTGGTGTAGACAGATTAGATTTGAAGAAATAAAACTCAACGATACCTTGTCAGATAGCAAAATGTTGAATTTAAACACTAATTTGCTTGCCAAACCTAGGTGCTTTCAAAATGTTAAAAAAACAAATTTCATATCATCCGATTCCGTCCTACTTTTGATATGTCTTTAAGGGAAGGTGCTCCAGAACAAAAATGCTGAAAACATTTGTGTTGCAATTTTGCTTGGGTCTAATCCAAATATCGCTAGTTTGCCTGGACTAATATAGATTTTGGACTGTCTTTCTGTTTGTCTGTATGTCCGCAAAAACTTAAAAAATTGGGAATAATTTCTGAATGGGAACTGATAGGACTTTTATATTTCACATGTGAATTCCTTTTCACAAGACCTTTCCTGTGGTACCATAATTTTGAACTCTTGACCTTGACCTTGGTGTTTGACCTACTTTTTAAAAAAGCTTTAACGCTTGTTGGTTAGTGATAGGACTTTCATATTTCAGAAGTGCATTCCATTTCACAAGGCCTTTCCAATGGTACCCTAATTTTTGACCTTGTGACCTAGACCTTAATTTTTGTGTCCTACCTTTAAAGGTGCATTATTGAGCTACAGGATCTCAATTTTTTTTTCTGGTTTTTATCTTCAATGCATACTCCTTTGTCATGTGTACACTTTTGGAGCCAAATACAGCTTCAGAAATTTGTGAAAATGGTCGTTTTTATTCGTGTTTACCCTTCGTTCTGAACATGTGTTCGGAATTTCTGTTCTAAAAATAAATCTGTCACTTTACACATACATGGCGACAGTATCGTCTCTGAGTGTCGCTACTATGGCATGGTATTCAGCGTCATATTTCTTCCGATTCAGGCATGGCCTAAGCAAACAAGGCCAAAAATGAACGTCGCATAACGTCATATATGGGGATTCTATTTTTATCACGAACTTAAAATAGATCTAACTAGTGTACGAAACCTAGTTAGGGAATCCCTCTCAAACTCGTTTACCGGTCATCATAATTGTTCGCATTTTTGCATAAATGCATTCATTTGTATTGTTTTAAAGAAAAATTCCGGCTATATGTATTTTATTTTTGGAAGCATTTTTTCCAGATAGCTCAATAATGCACCTTTAACATTGGCCATAATGATTGGTTGGTTGGTGATAGGGCTTTCATATTTCACAAGTGCATTCCATGTGACAAGATCATTCCAGAGTTACAATAATTTTTGACATTGTGACCTTGACGTTTGACCTACTGTTTTAAAAAGTTTACTATTGGCCATAATATTGATTGGAAAATGATAAATCTTCCATATTTCACATTTTCATTCTTTCTTTTAAGACCTTTCCAGTGATATTATAATTTGTGACCTATGACCTTGACCTTTGACCTACTTTTTTAAAAGATTTAACATTGGCCATAACTTTTGACTGGAATGTGATAGAGCTTTCATATTTCACATGTGCATACCTGATCACTATGTATTTCCAGTGGTACCATAAGTGTTTACCTTGTGACCTTGTCATTGTCGCTTGACCTACATTTTAAAAACTTTAACATTGGCCATAACTTTGACGGGGACGTTAACAGGTTAAACCTCAAATCAAACAAACAAAACGAATGTCACTGAGACCATGAAAATTGTTCGAGATGGGGCTAGTTCGAACCACTGGGGTTAATCGTAGCGCCAGGTCATGAGACATAATGGGGATGACGTAACCAAACCATTTTTGGATTTTTTAAAATGAAAAAATGTTGTGTGTACTCATTAGAATCGCCTCACTGAGGCGATTCTAATGAGTACACACAATAATTTTTTTCAAGAAAGAAAAAAATCCCAATTATCTTCGAAGAGCAATTACACATTAAGCATTGTGAAAGCTGACACAAAGAGGGCCGTTTTATTGAATTCGCAGGATAACTGGGGCTCTGGAAAGAGTTGTCAAGGGACCCGACATACCTTTTCTATAATACTTTTTTAAAGATAGAATCAGAAAAAGTCTTCCCAAATTGTCCTTAATATAAAGATATCTGAAACTCTGGAAAGAGTTTTCAAGGGACTCGATTGCAACTTCGAATTTTAGATGGTAAGCGAACCATTTGCGAGTTATCGAAATTTCACTGTTTTACATGTACGGAACTGCCAAGTTGCAGTCGGCCCCCGCCCATCGGAGCTTTGAGAAACAGATTGGGCTGCATGCTGCTTCCACGCAGAGCTGAACTTGCCGCACATGCGTACTAGTATACCACTTAGAAGGACTAAGCTTGCCCAGGCAAAGTGGTGTGAGCCCAATGTATTTAAGCCCTATTTCCAACAGAAGTGGAAGCAACGTCTCCAAAATGACAAAATTTAGTGTTGACGGGGATGCGATTCAAACAAACAAAATGAAGTTGCAGCGCCGATTGATGTCACACCATATGGGTCGCGTAACGCTAAATCGTCACACCTGTATAGGTTGTCTACTAGACTAGCTACTAGTCTGATAATAAAAGTCTAATCATTTTTTTTTTTTTTTTTTTTTTGTATTTTGTATTGGTTTACAAATTTATCGCCTTCTTAGTAATGGCAAGTCCATTTGGTAGAGTCTCAAATCTTAGGATTATCATCGTTAAAATTGAGCCAGAGAGACTAGAATAGCTAAACTTTTATACACTGTTCATTTTTGTGCAAAAGATGATTTTAATTCCATATTATTCATTTTAACGCCTAGTGGCTAGGCTAGTTATCTATATACATGTACAGGTTATACATAGCGAAGAATTAGATCACCCTGTGCATCCACGGATGTGTAGGCTTATTTTTATTCGTCACTGGGCCCATATGCTATGTACTTTGTGCATCCATATGCTATGTACTTTGTGCATAACACGGCCAATGATAGCATTTTTTCGATATAGGATGGAGATCGACTCTTAATAGAGAAATTAATACATAATGCATATTGCTCATTTAAGAAAACCAATCCTTGCCTTGGTTAATAAAACGATTATTATAAATCTCTGCATGATTACACAAAACAATTTCAAAAACAAAAGATAGTTTTTCATGGAAGAATGAATACGATGTAACTGCTCTGAGTGCCATTTGATAACCAAAACAATCGAATAATGATAAAACACCAGGCATGGGAGAGTCAAATGAATAATTTAAACGGACAATCCCTGTGTTTTTTCTGTTGCACAACATCTGCGAATATAACGCATTTGAATCTTATTCAGTATCATTGTACATGTGCGCTCCCGACCACTGGGGCTTGAAAAAATAGATAGGGCTGCATGGTGCTTCTGCGCAGAGCTGAAACCTACCCACATTTTCAGTAACGTAAGTGGTAAACTGCTTGATTAGAGCCTGCACAGGAAAAGTGATGCGAGTGGGACCTTCCCTTAAACCCCAGTGGTATCTTCAGTCGGTAGGGCTTGCGATGTCTTCTCAATGTTGGGTAATAGTCCCATCAAAAAATCGGAAATAATCTTTCCCAAATGACCTACATAGTGTTGACAGGAACGTATAATCTCAAAGCAAACAAACAAAAATCACTGTACATGTTCTCTGTGCTATATTCCAAGCCTTTCATTGCCCTGTGGCCCATCAAGTGCCCTACGGGAGACAACCGTACATGTTTGTTAACTAGCCTTATATAGAGAAAATGGGCAAAGTATTCTGCCTCTGATTCAAGAAGGGCAGTTGTCAGTTTCTGGCGAAAGAATGTTCACAATACTCACAGGTTATCGCGTGCCCAGGAAAAGTGTGCATCGACCTAAAATGTGTTGACTTGGGGCTTTAAAACCGAAACAAATAAACAAATAAACCATCTCGCTTCCTTATTTTTTTACATAAATGGTACTCATTAGAACCGTGTCATCGGATAGGCTCAATCTATGTATGCAGAAGAAATAAAAGAAAAATCTCAAATTTGCATCACAAAAAAAAAAAATGATTTTTTTTTTAGCCATGACCAGGGGCCAGTTGTTCAAAACAAACGACGTCGTTAGTTAACGTATCGTTACAACTTTGATCATTAAATATGGCAAATATGACACCTAATGAGCTCGTTAAGCTTACGATGCTTTGAACAACTGGCCCCAGTTGTTCAAAGTATCGTTAGCTTAACGAGCTCGACAGTGGTCAAAATGTTATTGTGGGCAAATACCACAGCGGTATTTTAGGTCGGAGTGGTTATTGAAAAACGTTTTTCAATTTTAGACAATATACGTTAAAATGGCTATTGATAAACTTTTGTCAAAAGCGATTTCACGTTAAAATGGCTATTGACAAACGTTTGCCAAAAGCCATTTTAACGTGAAATCGCTGTTGATAAACTTTTGTCAATAGCATTTGAAATCGCTATTGACAAATGAGGCAAATTGCCCTCCGCTCGTCGGGGCTTGGAGAAATAGCCTGGGAAGCATGATGATTCTACTTACATATGAAACTGACCGCATATGAGTACTGGAGAACCGCTTGGAAGACCAAAACCTTCCCAGACATAGTGGCGCAAGTCGGACCGTCCGGTGCATATAAGTTCTATAAAAAGGTAATCCTTTGGAAGGAAGGACTACTGAACCGAGGGACTACCGAACAGAACTTAAACTGTAGATTATACAAGTTCTCTGGGTCAAACTTGCTGTTTTCTGCTATTATGACCTCATCAACGACACTCGATATTTTCAAGATTCCGCAGTGGAAAGAAAAGATTTTTTAAAGACAGATTTCATTAACAAAATTAATAGCCATTTTGACGAGAAATCGCTATTATTGACAAACGTTTGTCAATAGCCATTTTAACGTAAAATCGCCCAAGTTATTTCTCCAGGCCTCAATGGGCGGGGTCCGAGTACCATATTTGACTGACGGGATGCTTGATGGGTGGCACTGGAATTACAATAAAAAAATAGAAGTGAAGGCAATGATTAGGAATCGAAACTATTAACACATAGCTCCCATCAGAGACACCAAAGGGAAAGAAACACAAACATGAAACAGCAGACCCTGATGGAAACATCAATAGCGGAAAGCCAAAAGGACAGTTACTTTCCCACAAAATGGCCAATTGGCTATCCAAAATAAAATAATATAAGCGACACAAACACCCAAAGACAAACCATAACAAAAATAAACCGCGACACAAACACCCAAAGACAAACCATAACAAAAATAAACCGCTACAGAAGAACCGCTTTGGAACGGTCAGTGAAACGAATTTTACCTGGGGGGGGGGGGGGGGGCTTTAATCGATTTTAGGTGACCACAATCCTCGCCCATACTTCCGTCGCGATTTAGATCAATATTTTGTTCAGTCCATATGCAGCCTTTGTATAACCAGTGGGTCCATCTAGGTCAACTAGATGAAGCTTCATACCAAATATCAAAGACCTGGGCCTTCTGGTTTCACGCAAGAAGATTTGTAAAAGTCTTCCCTATATAAAAAATAGAAATGAAGGCAATGATCAGGAATCGATACAATTAACCCACAGCTCCCATCAGAGACACCAAAGGGAAAGAAACACACATGAAACAACATACCCTAATGGAAACATCAACAGCGGAAAGCCAAAAGGACAGTTACTTTCCCAAGAAATGGCCGATTGGCTATCCAAAACAAAAAATATAAGCGATACAAACATTCATAGACAAAACATAACAAAAATAAGCCGCAACAGAAGAACCGCCTCGGAACGGTCAATAAAACGAATTCCACTGGGTGGGGGTGGAGGTGGGGGACTTAAATCGATGTTACATGTCCACAGTCTTCGCCCTTACTTCCGTCGCGATTTAGACAAATATGGTGTTCAGTCCGCAAGCAGGCCTCCTAACTCATCAGTGCAACATCTCCGTGAACACAAAAATCAAACAACCACAGAGATGAAACAACGGCGAGGACTCGACAGCAAGAAACCACTGAAATGCTGGAGCAAAAGAAAACCAACGGTTAGACTCCGATGGGCCTGACCCGAATCTGAGGCCTGACCCACCGGCGTGCAATTAAAGAGGGAAGCAAAGTTGTCAAACTACCATGCATGCAGTCTGTCGAATAACATTTATGTTGTACCCAGTCTTTTTACTCGTATACTAAAGAATGATTTTACAAAATTAGGTGTTGAAGTCATTACGGTTATATATTTTTCTGAATTTTTACACTAAGTCACCAAGTCACCATAAAAATCGAGTTCCGATAGACCTTCAGAAGAGATTTAAGTCCAATATTGAATATTGAAATTAAATCAGAATGACGTCTATAAAATTTTGAAACTGCGTTGTTTATGGTACCGATAACCCTGATTAAGAAGTTTAGCAGTTAACAATTTATTACGAGTGTTGAAGTCAGTAACATGACCACAAAGAAGACTGTGAAATGAAAACCCCGGTTAATAAATAGAGGATCTTACACGAGTGGTCATTTCATATGATATTTATGAAACGAGCCTTCGGCGAGTTTCATAAATATCATATGAAATGACCACGAGTGTAAGATTCTGTTTATCATATCACCACATTAAAATGGATTTTATGACATTTGAATAAGATATTTTTTTCCAAAAAAAATGCATGGTTGACATGGACGTCGTCATGACGTTATTTAATCCCGCCAAAGTGTTATTACACGTATGGTCATACGATTTTTATTACACGACGTTATCCAATGCTTATCAACGACGTCATATGATAACATCAATTTTTGGCTATTCAACTTAAAAAAGAATAACCTATCTGTTTATATTTGATGTTAAAATTTACGCGTTGTGCAAGTATGGATTTTAACAATCGATTTGAAATCAGCGATTTTTGTTTGCGAGTGCGCCTTGTGTAGGAAAATGGTCGACATGGCAGGATGTGTATTGACCGGCAGACGATTTGGCAGAAAAATATTTGGACTGTAACTTTTTTTTTTATTTTGCGATTGCTTTAATTATCTAAACGCCAATTTCTTTCTCTTGAATTCTTGTTTTCTTATTTCTAAACAGAAATTTTCAAGTTATTCTAAATACTTTTCTTATCGCTACTTCTCTCTATCTTTACCGTCCAAAAGAAAAAAAAAACAAGAGGTCCATGATGGACCTAATTCGCTCACCTGAGTCAAGTTGTATTATCTTTTGATGATGTTTTTATTTTTGTCTATGTGTTATTTGTTCAATGTAGCAGAACCATTTAAGAACTTAGGTGGAGATTTTTTAAATTGTTTCTTAAATTCAGTCACTGTGTTCAAAGGATGTGGATTCTCGGCATCAAAAACGCCTCAAGTGTGGAGAAGCATGGGACTGAACCCATGAAACTTGGTTTACTAGGCAAGTAGTCAGTATGCCTAACCACATGCTTACACTTAAGCGATTAACCAATAGGGTGCATATTCTTTTTAATTCAGTGAATCAAAACAAAGGTGTGCAGCTCGCAGTGTTGCATAAAACAGGTTTATGTAATAGGCCTACTCCGGAAAATGCAAATTTTGTAACCTGTAGAAATTAGGCTTTCAGTGTAATATCACTTAAAAGCTACCAACACGTTTATAAAATCCTGAACATTAAAATAAAATATCTCCATGGGTTTTGGAGAAATGACAATTTAAATTTGGATAATTCCAAATATGGTTATTAGAGAGAAAAATATTAATATTTTCATAAACAACAACAAACTTACAGATGTAAGATCATAATTTCAAAGGTATATTATATAAGCAAGTGTCTGCCAAATATCAACAAATTTAGATAAGAAATAGTAATGTTATGCAGTTTGTAATACAGTGCCCCTTTGGAATCAAGTATGATAAAACTGCTCATCTTTATATTTTTGAATGGCTGTAACTCTGGAAGTATTGGGGATATCAACTTCAAATTTTCAATATTTCTTAGTTTTATGGAGGACACAAAATGTATGAAATTTCAAAGACCTAGATAAACAAATTATGAAGTTGGCATTTTCCGGATAAGCCCTATTGAGAACACGTGACTATGGGCCTCAAAATATAAAGTTTCTATATTCAGACAACCTAAATGACTTGAACAGGATCATAAATGTTAATGGTGGGACTGATGGACAAGTGGGCAAAACCTTATACTTAACATAGTGCCTTGCTTTCAAGCAGGTGCGACAAAAATGGAATAATGAAATTTCTACAACCTCAACATATACTGTCTTATGACAGAATAAAGAGACTAAAGATAAGTTTGAGATATTCCATAAAAACATTATGATGTGGGTACTTGTTAGAAACACCCAAATACTCGACCTTCTTTATAGAGGGTAACACATTTAGTACAAGTACTAATCTTCCATGTGGCCCTCTTTTCCTGGGAAGGAACCAGTACTAAGCAATGTGGATAAAGTCTCTTGCTCAAGGAAACAACACATGGCGCTTGCGAGGATCGAACCGGCTACCTCTCGATCTCAAATCCGATGCTTTACCACTGCACCACTGTGCTCCACTGTGAAGCGATTCTAACAAGTACCCACAACATATGCAAAAATAAAAATCTGTGCTTAATTATTATCGTTATTCCTCTTTATATGTAGCCTCATCACTGTATAAGATTGCAGTAAATTGTACTTTTAAGTATTTCAGAACAAGCGTGGTAATGAGTTGAGGTCGTTATCCAGACAAGCTCTGCAACAGGTCAGGTGGTTTTTCTCCGGCTACTCTGATTAACAGTCAGCGCTAAATAAGTGAAATAATCTTGAACGGGCCGTGGAACCAAAATAAAAGAAAACATATAAAAAAAAAATAATAAAACAATCATTATCCCTTCTAACTTTATAGATGCTTATGACAGCAATCATGCTATTTTTATATATTTACCCATCCATCCCTACCTTTGCAAAGAATGCAGGCTTCTGCAAAAGCCAAATGAACTGGCCCAGCACACTGTCATTCAACTGGTGAATTTATAGGAATAAATCACGCCAAGTAATTTGATTGGTTAGTCTAAGGAACTCATCAGCGCCATGAGTGTAATACCCATCCAACTGAAAAGTGTCATCAGTGACACATCTGCACAGACTCAAACATATACCTGTATATGGTCAGTACAATGGAAGGAGTTTCAACCTCACTCATATTTCTTCCATTTTTCTGTTCTTTTTTTTTTCCTGGCAAAATTGATACACCTAGGTTTGTTCTCTGTAGCTCTAGTCCATGGACATGGTCAGGATTGACGTCACCACACCATGTGACTAAGCAGCTGATTAATTAGCAGAATTTTCCCACACATATTACGCTAGCAGATGATTCCACATGTTTATCGCCCCCGCTTGGAGAAATAGATTGGGCTGCACGATGCTCCCATGCAGGGTTGATACCGACCGCACATTAGCAGTAGTAATCCGCTTAGAAGGTCTAAGCCTGCCCAGGAAAATTGCTGCGAGTCGGCCCGTCCATGCTTATAAACCCTATTGGTTTTATTGGGCGGCAGGGATTGAGATGTCATTTCATCTCAATGTCGGGTAAAAGTCCTACAAAATTGGAAGCAACGTCTCCAAAATGACCTAAATTGTGTTGACGGGGACGTTAAACCTCAAATCAAACAAACAAGATTCCACATGTTTACCTGCCTACAGAGTATTTATTACCCTGTGTATAAACCTCCGAATCTCAACCGCAGAGTGTGGTAATTGACAATTTTTAGATTTTATTAATTATAGAATGATTTCTCATTTCCTTTAAACAGCAGCGATGCAGGTTTCAGGAACAACATCTGTAGAACTTCTGTCCCACCTTCACCCATTTTGTCTCAAATGAAATCTTCTTCCTTATGTAATGCAGGAGTCCTTTTCAAAATTTAGGGATGACAAGTATATTATGTTTAAAATTAATATGTAAAATGGCAGAACCTTTCACAAACAATGTAGGCCCAGATCAGACGTCAAGTTCTGCAGCATCTGATCTGGGCCTTCTATGTTTGCCAGTCCCGGGTTGCCAGTATCCCATTGTAAGTTTTCGGCACAAACTGGGTTAAAATGATGTAATTTGTTCCTATAAATTCACAAACTGAATGTAAGTGCAAATCTTGATCAGATGGCTTCTTTAGAAGCCAAGAAGCCATCTGATCAGAATCTACATTGTTTGAAAGATAAGGCATATCCAGGCTCAGCATGACAAGGGTTAATGTGTTTGTGTTGAGCTTTACATCCATGTCAACACTATTTAGGCATGCCAATACTATATGCCAGCTTGATTCTTTTCTGTGCCTTGGCTCAGAATTCATTTATTAATACTGTAATTAAATCTCTATAAGTGTATCTTGCATCACTGTTATTGGCTCACAGTTGGACAAGCCTACTGTCCTTGCTGCAAGTATGGGTAGAGAGGGGAATGTTATTTCTTCTGTTTCTATATACACTTCCTTCCATTCATTTGCCTCTTCTCCTCTGTCCCTCACTTTCATATCCTCTACTATCTCTCCTACCTCTTTTCTCCGTTTCTCTGAGAGGACACAAAATGTCCCACAAGGGTTGACGTGTCATTAAACCCAAAACAATCAATCAGTTAAATCTTTAGTTCATAGAGCTGTAGATATGGTGGGTATTTAGTGGTACATTAGCTAAAGTCTCCCTTATTTTTCGATAAAAGTGTATGGTGTGTATATATTCAATAAGAGCAAGGTGGTTCTAATAAATACTCACAACATATGTTTTATTGATAAGGAAAATTATCCTTTAACTATCAACATATACCCACCTTATCTACATCACTCCATCCAAAATAAACAGTTTTTGGTGCTGATTCTGTATACTGCAGCGCAGATCCTTAAGCCACCGATATTATTTTCAGGAGCCTAGTAGTTATCTAGCCCATGTTTGCAGCTCTGTTTATAACTAGGTCAAACACATGGGTCCTAACCTCTAAGTGACTTCTATTATACAATGAGAGCCAGAGTCATTGCACAATTTAATATGTATACCTTCTGGCATAACAATATTAGACACTTCACAGTTTGTTTTGAGTCCTACTGATTCATACCATATTATGCAAGCAGTGACAGAGCTATGTATAAAAAAATAGTTAATATTCAACTGCCTGTTGATATTTCGACAGGTCTAAAACCTTGTTGTTTTTATATAAATGTACAATTTCAAGGAGTGATTAAGATGTTTCTGTTTAACCCTTCAGAATTATCTTCTGCTATGTGTTGGCTTGTTACTTTAAAGTCATTTTTGCAAACAGTGTGGATCCAGATCAGACTGGTCCTCTTATGCCCTTTTTGTTTAAATTGAGATTTAACGTCCCACCAGTCAACACTATTTAGGTCATTTTGAAGATGTTTTATCCAATTTTGTTGGAATTTTACCCAACACAGAGAAGACATCTCAAGCCCTGCCACCCAATGAAACCAATATAGTTCATGTGCATAGATGGTCCAAATTACACCATTTTGCCTGGGCAGGCTAGACCTAAAATAATAATATCAAACAGCCATTGTGTTCAGCAAGGGAAACCATTTTAGGAGCTTTGGTAAAAGGTCACCCAAGGAACATTTCAGTAAAAATATTTCGAAATCTAGCCACTGGCCTAGCAGAAGCTGTCATCTAAAGGTCTTTTCTATTTTTAACTCTGGTGGCCATTTTGTTCATTGGAATAAAATCATTTTCGCAAGTTTGGATGAGGGTCACCCTAGGAACATTTCTGCAAAAGTATGGCAGCCATTTTGTTCAGCAAAGCAGAACCGTTGAAGCAATTTTGGTAGAGGGTCAGCCAAGGGCTGTCTCTGTGAAATTATTTCGAAATCAGGCCATTGGCCTAGGAGGAGATGTCGTTTAAAGGGTTTTTCTATTTTTAGCTCAAGTAGCCTTTTTTTCAGCGGAGTAGAACCATTTTAGCAATTTTGGTAGAGGGTCACCCGATGATCATTTCTGTGAAATCGGGCCATTGGCTTAGGAGCAGATATCGTTTAAAGGTTCTTCTATTTTTATATCTGGTGGCGATTTTGTTCAGCAGAGCACAAACATTTTAGCAATTTTGGTAGAGGGTCACCCAAGGAACATTTCTGTGAAATTATTTTGAAATCGGGACATTGGCCTAGGAGGAGATGTCGTTTAAAAGTTTTTCTATTTTTTAGCTCTGACGGCCATTTTGTTCAGCCATGCAGAACCATTTTAGCAATTTTGGTAGAGGGTCACCCAAGGAACATTTCTGTGAAAATATTTTGAAATCGAGACATTGGCGTAGGAGGAGATGTCGTTTAAAGTTTTTTTTTTTCTATTTTTAGCTCTGGCAGCCATTTTGTTCAGCGGAGCAGAACCATTTTAGCAATTTTGGTAGAGGGTCACCAGAGGAACATTTCTGTGAAATGATTTTGAAATCCGGCCTTTTGCCTAGGAGAAGATGTCATTTAAAGAAAGTGTTGACGGACAGACGGACGGACGACGGACGAGGGACACAAAGCGATCACAATAGCTCACCTTGAGCACTTCGTGCTCAGGTAAGCTAAAAATAAAATAGAACAAAAAACAAAAATCTGCAGGACACCCTGACCTCGAGTCTTCCCAGCAACACCGATTCGTAGTCACCATAATTAGATAATTGTTAAATTTGAATACGAAATTAACATGAGTACAACTATCTGACGCCGTTGTTTGTCCGATTTACTGTGCCTGATGCTGTAGGCGGAGCTTGGAACTGTAGCAGAATCTATCTATAGATAAATCCTGATATCGAACAAAAGCTATTACATGTTATACGTTTTCTTGTTTCGTTTTTATTCTACATTTGACAGAAAATTCTGTTAGCAAACTGTGCAGACCCTGATCAGACGCCATGTTCTGGGCATGCACTGTTCGCCAAGGTACCCCTTTAGGGTTTCCCTTCATGCAATCGGTTAACCCACATTGTTTTTAAACTTTTTTGATCTGCCCTCATTAGGCTCGTATGTTGTAAAACTGAAAAAGAATTTAACAAACTGACGTCTGTAGATGGTGTATTTTGTAAGAGCCCCTTTTTGTACTGAAAGTCTAGTCAATATAACTACTGGTTAAGTGCATGGCCTGACCTGTGACTTTGCTAGTCGCGCCTTGGCGCAAACGTAAGTCAGGTGCAGTACGATAACACGTCCTTGTGATAAATATAGAATATTACATGCATTACAGAGAAATACCATGATTTCTACCTGACATAAACTTGGTATTTTCCTTTTTGCTAAGAAGAAATATTTCCTCTTAGCCGGGGAAATAAATCCCTTCAGCTGGAACTACTTTATGTACAAGATACGATATACCGCTTTGCAGTGAAATTGTTCTATTCAAACGCGGGAAAGTTTCAATCACGGCGACGTTATTCATGACGTCATTGTAATGGCGTCTAAGAAATATCAACAGAGGTTCAGAATGCGTGACGTTTGAGTCGGATGCAACGCTGAAACAAAAGAAAACATGGATATGACCATTGATTAGGATGTAAGTTTTGCTTTATTTAATCTAACGTTTTACTTGTTTTATCACTGAAACACTTTGTTTCTTCTATTTTTGTTCAAAACGGTAGAAAGCGCTTTCAAAATGGCGCCCATCCAGTTGTTCTTCCACCCAGATTCTGTAACACTTCGCTGATTGAACCGTTTACATGAGCTGTAAACAGTCAACTGAACGGGCATTCAGATCCAAAATTCAAGATCCAAACTCTCCTAAAAGTCTATGGAAGTGCATGTAATATACAGATTATACATTTCTCCTATTTGAAATATGGGATTTATAAACCTCGGGAGGTAAAACAATCCGTTAAAGAAACTCGTGCTTCGCACTCGTTTCTTTATCGGATTGTTTTACCTCCCTCGGTTTATAAATCCCATATTTCAACTAGGAGAATGAATAATCTATATTTATTCATTCTCCTAGTTGAAATATGGGATTTATAAACCGAGGGAGGTAAAACAATCCGATAAAGAAACGAGTGCGAAGCACGAGTTTCTTTAACGGATTGTTTTACCTCCCGAGGTTTAAAAATCCCATATTTCAAATAGGAGAAATGTATAATCTGTATATTACATGCACTTCCATAGACTTTTAGGAGAGTTTGGATCTTGAATTTTGGATCTGAATGCCCGTTCAGTTGACTGTTTACAGCCCATGTAAACGGTTCAATCAGCGAAGTGTTACAGAATCTGGGTGGAAGAACAACTGGATGGGCGCCATTTTGAAAGCGCTTTCTACAGTTTTGAACAAAAATAGAAGAAACAAAGTGTTTCAGTGATAAAACAAGTAAAACGTTAGATTAAATAAAGCAAAACTTACATCCTAATCAATGGTCATATCCATGGTTTCTTTTGTTTCAGCGTTGCATCCGACTCAAACGTCACGCATACTGAACGTCTGTTGATATTTCTTAGACGCCATTACAATGACGTCATGAATAACGTCGCCGTGATTGAAACTTTCCCGCGTTTGAATAGAACAATTTCACTGCAAAGCGGTATCTCGTATCTTGTACATAAAGTAGTTCCAGCTGAAGGGATTTATTTCCCCGGCTAAGAGGAAATATTTCTTCTTAGCAAAAAGGAAAATACCAAGTTTATTTCTGGAAGAAATCATGGTATTTCTCTGTAATGCATGTAATATACTGCATTATTATTATTATTATTTTTCATATCTCCAAAACTGTACTTTGTTTCTGAAGAAAATGTGTGACATTTTTCTTATTTGATCCAGCGCATCACAATACCTACAAGAAACCTTGAGCGACCAGCGAAGACTCAGATCAGCCTGCGCAATCGCGCAGTCTGACCAGAGTCTTCGCTGATCGCATGTTTGTTTGATTTGAGGTTTAAAGAACCCGTCGACACTGTAAAGGTCATTTTGGAGACGTTGCTTCCAATTTTGTGACATTCAGATGAAATGACGTCTCAAGCCCTGTCGCCCAATGAAACCAATATTGTTTATAAGCATGGACGGACCTCGCAACGCTTTGCCTGGGCATGCTTAGATCCTCTAAGAGGTTTACCAGTTCTCGTGTGCGGGTCGGTTTCACCTACTATAGGCTAATATCTATGCAAAGAGACACACACAAAAGGCCTTGTCATAGTGGATGGGTGCGCAGATTGATTTGAGTCTCTGGTCGCACCGTTCTTATTGAAGGTTTTGTAATGCACCGGCTTATTTGTATTCAAAACAGAGGATGTTGATGCATGTCAGAACCGCCCCTTCGAGGTGGTTCTAACGAGTACCCACCACAACCTATATCTTAGAGTAGAAATATAAAAAAAATAACGTATACCCGTGTAAACCCCAGTTTTCTTTACATGAAATGGGGTTTATAGGGGTGTTTATTTCATGGACTTGTTCAGTTTATGATTAGCCTGGTCCCTCAGTTTGAGTAGATATTTTAATTCCAGCAAAGATAAAGAACTATTCCTTGACTCACCATGTGAACAAGTCCATGGAATGACAACCCCACTCCTTCCAACCAGAAAGAAACCAAAATATACCAATATATATATTGCAAACTAGGGATTACATTGGTACACAATTTGTTTCTTTTTTCTGCTTCAACCCCTGTCAGTAAAGCCGTTTCTACGGGCACCAACTATCTGTGTTGGGTGCAGAAAAGTAAAAATATGACATTTTTATCATTTTAATGTATTTTGGCTATTGCCAGTCGATTGGCACTAGTTAAAAGCTAGGTCTAAGCAGAGCACGTATTAACCGTGAAGGTCTAGGATTATATCCCAGAAATATATTTTATACAATTAGCTGTCTTTGGCAAAATAAGCCAGTCTGGCTCATACTGATACTGCTAGACCGTGTGCTTTTCCATCCTTGTCTGGTACTTGTGGACCTCATCAAACCAGTGCGATGTGGTATGACTGAAACCGTCCTGTCTAAGCGCTGTATACAAATCCAAACGACATGACGACACAAAGAATAATTTACATGCTTAACATAATTTATCATAATTATGACGTCGCGTCCAAGAGTGTAATAACGCCATGTAATATTTTCGATAATCCACTAGTGGATTAAATATGCAAATTAGCTAGATACGTCCCGTAACGTTACATGTACGACGTCCTTAACGACGTCGCGTTTACTAATGGCGGAAAATTGACATTTTTGTGAACACTCGTGAATAAAATGCTTTTTAAATGTCATATGATAAATAGAATCTTGCATTCGTGCTCATGTATGATTGAATTTATTAAACTCGTTGAGGAAATGGGATAAAATGCTCGGCAAAGCCTCGCATTTTATCCCTTTTCCTCAACTCGTTTAATAAATTCAATAATACATGAACACTCATGTAAGATCCTCTATGAATGATATGGTTCTCAATAAAACAAATGTTGCTAACGGAGAGGCAACTGTTTAGTTTTTACCAGAGCCGAAGGCTCCTTTTGAGCTTATATGATAGACGGTGGTCCATCGTGGTCGAGAGCTTGCAGATGTATATTTTGTATCAGCCTGTACAAATATGACAGCAAATATGGGCTTGTACAAATGTGATAGCTATTCTGTGCCAAAGCTCTGCCCGTGTGCCTTTTTTGTGTGAAAGCTTATACTTGTTATGGGCCTCATTGGCTTATATAAATGTAATAGCATTTCTGTACCAGATGCCTGTGGGTCTCTTTTTTCTTTTTTTTTTTAAACTTATACTTGTTGTTATGTCGCTAACTAGTTTAACCCTAAGTCTATGGGCGTATGTCATAACTGATGCCATAACAACACATGGCTCCTGGCGCGTAACTTGATATTCTTTAGAACCGTTCCTAAGCAATAACGTCATGTTTAAAACACATTATATGATAAACAGAAACCTAAAATCATGGTCTCGTCATAAAAAAATATTAAACTCGCCGCAGGTTCTTTCATAAATTTAGTATGATAATTCCTCTATACATAGTCCTGAACCAACAACAGCTTGTGGGTTCTCTTTAGAACAGCTTCGCTGAGGCGATTCTAACGACCCACAATCTATGCAACGCATGCCCTGGTAAAACTTATATTTCCCTGCATAAGAAGGGGGTTTACCGTGGCCTAATGGGTAAGAGCAATGAATCTTAGTCATCACCGTGATTTTCGCCTCGCTCGGGCCACATATGAGACGCCAAATTCTGCAACGGGAGGTCCGTGTCACGACTTCGGTTTTCGCCCACCTCAGATTAACGATCGGCTCGAAATAAGTGATATAATTGAAAGGGTCGTAAAACCAAAACCAAATAAGTAGGGTTTTCTTTGCATGGACTTGTTTACATGCATTACGATTACACACCCGTGTGACATAGTGCATTTTTTCACATCTCCAAAATGGCTTCTATTCTGATGAAAATCCGTGATATCTTTCTTATTTATACAGCAAACATAAGTTGTGGATATTCGTTAGAACCGCATCATTGGGGCGGTTCTAACGAGTACCCACATCCTATGTCTTGGGGTACAAATAAGAAAAATAATGTTTACCCCCGTAGACCCCAGTTTTCTCTGTATAAAGTGGGGTTTAGAGGGGTGTTCATTTCACGGACTGGTTCACGTGATGATAGTTTTGTAACAGTCCTTATATGTACCTAACATATAATTAGTATGACTATTTATATTGATGTAAACTGCTTCTAAAACATGTTTCGTTCATTCATGTTATAGCTGAATGTAATTTCATTAGAAATTATATAGACGAATCTTAAATGAACGCAAACACCCTAGGTCTCGGTAACATATGGCATACATGCTTTTCTTCTAAATAATTTAGCCGATAGAGTGAGCAAAATTAATAATACGCAGAATAAGTCTATTAGACAGAGAAGTGTTGAAAAGTTTCAAGTTTTCTTTTTCCTTTTTCTTAAACTGAAGATGTCTGCAAGATGGGTGACTTATTCTAACAGTCGCTAAGCTGCGATTAAGTAGGCTGTTGTTTGGGGGATAATTCACACTTGACATCTTTGAAACCTCTTTCAGAGCATTTTGGGAAGGTCAGAATAGAACAAGTTTGTTAAAACTGCATTTGAAACACGCTTTTCAAGCATCCCCGATTGTACCTTCTGTGAATTTTAATCGACAGGCTTTTACTAAATGCACTCCGTTTAAGTGTCATTCCGTTACGCATTTTATCGATAAGCAGCATACGTTTTGAATATTGATACCTTTAATTAAAAATCAAAATGCATTTAAACCTATTTCTTTCATTGTAAAATGCATTTAATCCCTTTCGAAATATTTCGATCATATCTGTACTCGGGTATAGCGACTGCACACGATGTTGCCTCGACGTCATGAGCCCTAAATTAATGCGCATTTCTTTGGTTATAAGCCGTTTCACGCAGTGTTCTTCATATTACTCCGCGGTGCGCCTAAATTGAATTTAACGTAGTGTATGTTCGCAGTCAGGGGTTGAAATCCGTATTAAAATTTTGTTTATGAACTAAATAGATATTTACAAAGTGTGTTAAATTTGAGTGTCAGGTAAAAAATCGGAATATCTCTTTCAATAACTAATTTATTATGAATGTTATTAAATGCACCCTTTTTCAACGTGGGAAGTATAAGTCAAACTCAGACCTACATGAACTTTGTCAGATCATATACAGTAGAACTTCGATGGCTCGAACACCGTTGGCTCGTTTACCATGGCTGAGTCGAACGCATTCTTGAGCTCCTATGGAAATCCTCTACATAAGAAACAGTGGGAGATAATTAAGGAGATTTAAGTTTTTTATTTTGCAAATGTATGCTGTGTGTACTCATTAGAATCGCCTCGATGAGGCGATTCTAATGAGTACACACAGCATACATTTTCATTATAGAACATCGAAAAGATGTTCAAAAGTATTTCGTTGTGCCACTTTGCAGTTACCCTCAGTGGCTCAAACTTCCGCTTTCTCGAATAAATTTTCATGGTCCCAATGGGGTTCGAGCCATCGAAGTTCGACTGTACATGCAATTCTCCGTCTTCGGGGTTAGCGAGTATGACACACACCGGCCGGCTTTGTTTGCTTGATTTGAGGTTTAACGCCCCCGTCAACACTGTAAAGGTCATTTTGGAGACGTTGCTTCCAATTTTGTGGGACTTTTACCCGACATTGAGATGAAATGACATCTCAATCCCTGTCGCTCAATGAAACCAATAGGGTTTATAAGCATGGACGGGCTGACTCGCACCGCTTTGCCTGGACAGGCTTAGATGCTCTAAGCGTTTTACCAGTACTCGTGTGCGGGTCGGTTTCAGCTCTGAGTGGAAGCATCATGCAGCCCATATATTTCTTCAAGCCCCTATGGACGGGGGCCGTCACCGGTCTGTTACATTTACATATTAGCAAGACAGTGGTGCGAGTCGGCCCATGCTTATAAACCCTATTGGTTTCATTGGCGGCATTGATATGTCATTTCATCTCCGTGTCGGGTAAAAGTCCCACAAAATTGGAAGCAACGTCTCCAAAATGACCTTTACAGTGTTGACGGGGACGTTAAACCTCAAAACAAACAAACACACAAACAATTAGCAAGACTGTAGTGAATTTTAAATGCAAATTTCGGTAACATCTAGAAAACATGCCTATATAATGTTGACGCCTTTGAACCCCACATTTATATAACAAAACTGGAGTTTACAGGGGGTAAACCATATTTTTCTTATTTCTGCTCTAAAATATATATTCTGGGTACTCGTTAGAACCGCCTCGATACCCATTATCTATATTAGGAACATATTTCTTATTTCTGCTCTAAAACATATATTGTGGGTACTCGTTAGAACCGCCTCGATGAGGCGGTTCTAACGAGTACCCACAATCTATATTTGGAGCATAAATGAGAAAAAATATCACAATTTTTCATTTTAAAATTTTCAACGAAGTTAATCCGCAAATGGCAAAATTCAGGTTTTTCACATGTCACGGATCATATCCTTTTGCGTACAAAACTGTCCAACAAGTTCACAAACGTCAAAGTATATCCAACAATGAGCTTGCGGATTTCTTGTATGCCAGACTCCAGTTTCCAGCCAAGCATCACGTTAAGAAGTCTATCATGCGTGAAATGAACCCCCTCCGCCCCCTTAAACCCAACTTTATATAGAGAAACTTGAGGTTTACGTGGTATGCATTATTTGTCTTATTTCTGCTCAAAGACATAGGTTGTGGGTACCCGTTAGAACTGCCTAAATGAAGGCGGTTCTAACGAGCACCAACAACCTATGTTTGCGGTATAAATAAGAAAAATATCACGGATTTTCATCAAAAAGTAACTTTTTTAGAGATGTGAAAACAATGCACTATGTCGCACGGATTTTATCGTAATTTTCGTGCTATAAACATCCCTCTAAACCCACTTTAGTTAAAGAAAATTGGGGTATACAGGGGTATACATTATGTTTACTTATTTCCGTTCCAAGTCGTATGTTGTGGATACTCATTAGAGCCTGCCACAAACTCATCATTCATAAGGAAAACACGCCTATTCAAATATATTGGCAAGACTTTGCAACTAATAATGATTTTTTTTCATATAAAAATCCTGCCATTTTTCATATTGTTGCTCAAATTATAGATTGTAGGTACTCGTTAGAACCGCCTCGGCGACGACATATCTCGTGTTCTCTTTTCCATCCTGAAAAAAAGTAGGGTGGAATTTAAAACATTAAAATTAGAATGGAACAGAAAACAAAAATATATTGTTTAAACGACATATTTCTTGTTTTCTTTTCCACTCTGAAAAAGTAGGATGGAATCTAAAACAATAAAATTAAAAAGGAACAGAAAACAAAAATATATTGTTTAAACGACATATTTCTTGTTTTCTGTTCCAATCTGAAAAAGTAGCGTGGAATCTAAAACAATAGAATTAGAATGGAACAGAAAACAAAAAATATCGTTTAAACGACATTTCTTGTTTTCTTTTCCACTCTGAAAAAAGTAGCGGGGAATTTAAAACAATAAAATTAGAATGGAATAAAAAAAAATGTCGTTTAAACGACACATTTCTTGTTTTCCTTTCCACTCTGAAAAAGTAGAATGGAATTTAAAACGGTAACTGGTCATTTCGTACCCAAGTCATTTCGTACCCTAGTCATTTCGTACCATTTTGGTCATTTCGTACCCGTTTTTTGGTCATTTCGTACCCACTAACAACCATTTCGTACCCAAGTCATTTCGTAACCGTTTTGGTCATTTCGTACCGGGTACAAATTGACTAAAAGGTACGAATTTACCAAAACGGTTACGAAATGACTTAAAATAGTCAATGCGTACCCAAGTCATTTGGTCATTTCGTATCTGGGTAGGACCGACAGACTAAGGGTCTAATTTATTTATTTATTTATGGATTTATTTATTTATTTATATATTTATCTATTTATTTATTTATTTATTATATCTTATTCTTTCTTTCTTTATTTATTTATTTTCCGATAGAAACTTGTGATATTTTTCATATTTCTGCTGCAAGCAAAGATTGTTAAAATTCGTTAAAACCGCCCCGATTTCAAAGATTTCAGAGATGAAGGTTTCAGACAAGAAGGTTTTTTAAAGTTTTTTCTAGTTTTCCCATTTTTTGTTGCCATGGCAATCACAGTTTTGCATGGAATGGAATTCTTTGAACATCTTTTAGAGAGGTCCATCCACAGATCATTTTTGCCAAGTTTCGTCAAAATCTGTTCAGTGGTTGAGATGTGATTTAAAGAAATGATGAAAGGACACACAGACGGACGACGACGACGGACGGTGACCAATCACAACAGCTCTCCCTGAGCCTTCTGCTCGTGTGACCTACAGAAAAGCTTTAAAACAATTCATATCATACCAAAGGCCCATAGGGGCTTGAAGAAATATATGGGCTGCATGATGCTTCCACGCAGAGCTGAATCCGGCCCGCACACTAGTACTGGTAAACCGCTTAGAGGATCTAAGTCTGTCCAGGAACCACGCTGCGAGGCGGACCGTCCATGCTACATGTAATAAACCTTATTGGTTTCTTTGGGCCACAGGGCTTGAGAAGTCATTTCATCTCAATGTCGGGTAAAAGTCCCACAAAATTGGAAGCAACGTCTCCAAAATGACCTTTACAGTGTTGACGGGGACGTTAAACCTCAAATCAAACAAACAAACAATATCATACCAAAGTCATTTCGTACCTACGTTTGGAACATTGAGTACGAAATAACCAAAAACGTTTCCCAGAAAAATTAAAAGTTGGTACGAAATGACTAAAGAGGGTACGAAATAACCAAAAACCTTTCCCAGAAAAAAAATAAAAGTGGGTACGAAATGACCAAATAGGGTACGAAATGACCAAAAGTGGTACGAAATGACCAAATTGCAAAATAAAACGGGTACGAAATGACCAAAATGGTACGAAATGACCAGGGTACGAAATGACTTGGGTACGAAATGACTTTAAAACAATAACATTAGAATGGAACAGAATCGTTTAAACGACATATTTCTTGTTTTCTTTTCCACTCTGAAAAAAGTACTGGGGAATTTAAAACAATAAAATTAGAATGGAACAGAATCGTTTAATCGACATAATCTTGACCTTTCATTGGTTGATATCACCAACCAATGGAAGGCTATGATTATATCGTTTAAACGACATATTATGGTGAAAAAAAAACGACATCTTTAACCAATGGTAAGTCAGGTTATGTGGATTAAACGAATCTTTATTGTTTCAAATTCCACGCTACTTTTTCAGAGTGGAAAAAAACCCAAGAAATATGTCGTTTAAACGACATATTTTTGTTTTCTGGTTCATTCGAATTTTATTGTTTTAAATTCCATCCTACTTTTTCGGAGTGGAAGAGAAAACAAGAAATATGTCATATTATATCGTTTAAACGAGATATTTCCTCCTCACTGTTATTTTATTATTTTAAATTATGTTCTGCTAGATATTGGGACAGAAATGTCCCTCCCCGAGTTCCGTATTACAAGACATAATTATTGTTTTCTGTCCCACTCTGAAAAAGTAGCATGGAATTTAAAACGATAAAACGATGATTAACTCCAGAAACGGCGTCATTACGTCAATACATATTTGTCGTATACAGCATGTACGTGAAGCTTTGAAACGTTGTTCTTTGATCGTCACCGTCAACACTATTCCGGTCATTTTGAAGACGTTGCTTCCAATCTAATGGACATTTTACCTGGCATTGAGATGAAATGACAGCTCAATGCCTGCCGCCCAATGGAACCCGACAGGGTTTATAAATATGCATAGACAGTCTGACTCGCAGCGCTTTGCTTGGGCAGGATTAGGCCTTCTAAGCGGTTTACCAGTCCTCATGTGGAAGCATCATGTAACCCAATTTATTTTTCCAAGCCTTGATGGGCGGGGGCGCCAACTCTGAAAGGTCATCGTGCCGTCAGTGACATCAGTGAAATTTCGATGTCTCGAACATGGGTAGCTAGTTCATCATGCATAAGTCAACAAGTTCTAGAGTCTCTAGAAAATTCTTTCCATAGTTCCAGAAAAGTGGTAGATGAGTCTACTTTAGGGAATGTTTCTTGTTTTAGCTTAAAAAAGTATGTTGTGTGTACGCATTAGAATCGCCTCATAGAGGCGATTCTAATGCGTACACACAACGTACATTATTTAATACAGGATCGGAAAAATATCCCTACAGGATCGGAAAAATATCCCTAAGTCATCACAATTACCCCGCCTGGCCTGGGACTACATGTATGACAAATCCTCAGTGGCTCGAACTACCCCTTTTGGGAACGAATTTTCACCCCCCCCCCCCCTGAAACACCCCCCAATACAATAAAAGTTCGACAGAATTGCCAAACAGGAATGAAATTGCTTTTGTGATACAGCAACAAAGATCCGCCACACTCGCATTATGAAAACCCGCCTATACAAATACATTGTAAACTTAAACACCGAAAAACGAACATTTTAAGATGAAAAATTGTGATAATTTTCTTGTTTCTGCTCAAAACATAAATTGTGGGTACTCGTTAGAACCGCCTCATCGAGTTCTCACAATCTATATTTTAAGGCAAAAATAAGAAAAAATAAGGTTTACCCCTGTAAACCCCAGCTTTACTTTATAAAAGTGGGGTTAAATGGGGTCAAAATTATATAGTTGTGTTTTTCGTGTACGTTTGTAATGCGTACTCAAGTGCGTATCTGCGTAAAAGATGCTACGTATTTCATATCAGATTTATGAAACTCGCCAAAGATTTGTTTTATGAATTTCATATGAAATTGCCTCTCGTTTCAGATCTGCGATGATCGATTTTCTCCAGACACCTTGAAAATCCTGTATATATAGGCCATGGCCTTTCTGTCCCAGATCTGTCCAGGTCATTCCCACACCCCACTTAAACTGTACCGAACTCCATATTGTACGTAATATCCATATCATGAGCTTTAAAACTCGGAAAATAATTTCAAATCTGAGGGCATTTAGCACCAAAAAATTAAAATTTGCTTCAGAAAATTGTAAGACCCATGGCGTCTGTCTGGTTAAACCCCTCAATGAGTATCGGTGCAAACTTAATACGGGAAAATCATCTTCTAGCATCGAACTTAGAAAATCACCGAATCGGAGCAATCGCTATTGGGTCTCTATTGTGAGTATTATTACTAAGCTAATTGAAATTAAATGGCCATTTGAAGTAGAGAATCTGCTTGACATGATGTTCTGAATAGAGTTATAAAGTGGAAGGATTTGAGCCTTGGCGAGCAGCAATGGATCTAGGAACATGCGCGCACAGCAAAGACTCAGATCAGAATCTGAGTTTTCGCCGCACGCAAGATGAATGCCCTTTTAACAAAAAGGTTTGTCATGCAAACTATGAAGGCTGTTTACCGGCTGAGGTAATGCGCAGGCGCATTTTAGTCTTCGCTCAGCGCGCATGTCCGAAGACGCGTTTCCGCTTAATGCGACTCATTTGAAAATCAAATCTTTAAGAAAAGGCATCAGGGAAGTACTCGATACTCTTACCGCCCAGAGAGAGTAGCGCGAACATTGGCTGTATGACATGCTTATTAATAAGAAATTATTAAATTTAGGCAATGGCTTCCTTTTGTTGTCTTGTAAATCTTTTTCTGGGCGGAGGAATGTAAGTTTAAATGATTTGTATGTAGACACAATACACTTCATAAGAACTGATTGAAAGTATTAACCTGTCCGTGAAGGGCAATCTTGCGAAATTCAGATTACGTGGCACACAGTTTGGCGTTTTCCATGTACGGATGAAAGTCCTTGAAAAAATCATTTTGAGTAACGTTATGAGAAAACCTGTTTTGGGTCGATTGTTTATTCTTTTAAGCGGTTTACCAGTACTCGTGTGTGGCCAGTTTCAGCTCTGCGTGGAAGCATCATGCAACCCAATCTGTTTCTACAAGTCCCGATGGGCGTGGCTGAAACGTTTAGACTGTGGAATATTTCTCATTTTATTATTTTGCTCGAACTTATAGTAGTTACATGTACTCGTAAGAATTACCTCATTGAAGCGGCTGTAATGAGCACCTGCAAAATATAATTGGGACATAAATAGCAGTTTACCCCCATCACCTTAACATTGACCGTGTAATAAAGGCTCATGTTTCAGCTCAATATTCGACATTTGGTTCGGAAGGAGACGTCGTATGAAGAATTTCAAGATGGTCGCTAAGGTGGCCAGAATGGAAACGGAACGGAACCATGTTAGCAAATTTGAATCATCATGTCACCAGGATGCTCCCCACCAGGTATCAGCTTAATCTGACTTCCGGTTTGGGAGGAGATGTAAAACATGTGAAACGTTAATGACGGATAGACGGACAGACGACAGACGAGGGACAACAGGCCACGGAATAAGCTTACCAGGAGCTGCTCCAGGTGACCTTATAATATACATTATGAAAACAGGCCTATACAAATACATTGTAATCTTTATCGGCGAAAAAATTAAAATCTTAAGATGAAAATTGTGGCATTTTTCTTATTTCGGCTCAAAATATAGATTGTGGGTACTCGTTAGAACCATGGCGGCCATCTTGGGTACCCGAATGGAACTATTTTAGCGAATCTGAATCTCAATTTCACCCCTATGCCTCACATCAAGTTTCAGCTTAATTCCACATTTGGTTTGGGAGATGTCATTTGACGAATTTCAGGATGGCTGCCATGGCGGCCATCTTGGATATTCGAACGTAACGATTTTAGCAGATCTAAATTTCCATGTCACCCAAGTTTCAGCCCAATTCCACCTTTAGTTTGGGAGGAGATGTCGTTTGAAGAATTTCAAGATGGCCGCCATGGAAATCCGAATCGCCATATCACCAGAATGCTTCACACCAGGTACCAGCTTAATCTGACTTCCGGTTCGGGAGGAGATGTCGAAAATGTGAAAAGATAACGACGGACGACGGACAACAGGCAACGGCATAAGTTGACCTGAAGCTTTGCTCCAGGTGAGCTAATAATGATCATCTCGAAATAAGTGAAATAATCTTGAAAGGGCCGTTAAACTAAAACCACCACATTATTCGCCCATGTGATATAGATGTACGCCATGCTTTCTTGGATACAAAACTAACGTATGCTTTTTGCCTCATTTTACTGCTAGTACTTATAAGCATAGCATTATCGAAGCTGCATAATATATTGTGACAGCGCATGACAAAACCTATAAAAAGACATGTGCGACCAGTGAAGACTCTGATCAGACTGCACATTCGCGCAGTCTGATCAGAGTCTTCGCTGATCGCATTAGCCTCCGGGCTATGCCCAAATGGAGATAAGATACAACACTTTCCAAAGTGGTACATGCGGATGTAGGAAGCGCACTGGGGACTGATCTAAGTCTATTGTGAAACACGTCCAGGTCCTAAAATGACGTCTTTCGTATAACAATAACTAACACTTTTCAGATGAATGTTTCCTGTTTTTAGCTCACCTGAGCCGAAGGCTCAGGGGGAGCTATTGTGATCACTCACCGTCCGTCGTCGTCGTCGTCGTCGTCTGTATGTCCGTTCACATTTTCCTTTAAACAACATCTCCTCCTTAACCACTGGATGGATTCGAACCAAACTTGGCAGAAATGATCTTTGGGTGGTCCTCTCTCAAAGTTGTTCAAAGAATTCCATTCCATGCAGAACTCTGGTTGCCATGGCAACAAAAGGGGAAAATACGAAAAAAACCTTTAAAATCAGAAGGCACATGTCTTTGATATTTGGTATGGAGCTTCATCTAGTGGACCTCTACCAAGATTGTTCAAATTATTGCCCTGGGGCCAAAAATGGCCCCGACCCGGGGCCCACTGGTTTTACATAGGCTTATATAGGGAAAACCTTCAAAAATCTTCTTGTCTGGAACAAGAAGGCCCAGGTCATTGATATTTGGTATGAAGCTTCATCTGGTGGACCTCTACCAAGATTGTTCAAAGTATTGCCCTGGGACCAAAAATGGCCCCGCCCCGGGGCCCACTGGTTTAACATAGGCTTAATATAGGGAAAACCTTTAGAAATCTTCTTATCTGGAAACAGAAGGCCCAGGTCTTTGATATTTGGTATGAAGCTTCATCTAGTGGACCTCTACCAAGATTGTTCAAATTATTGCCCTGGGACCAAAAATGGCCCCACCCCAGGGCCCACTGGTTTTACATAGGCTTATATAGGGAAAACCTTTAGAAATCTTCTTGTCTGGAACCAGAAGGCCTAGGTCTTTGATATTTGGTATGAAGCTTCATCTAGTGGACCTCTACCAAGATTGTTCAAAATATTGCCCTGGGCCAAAAATGACCCCGCCCCAGGACCCGCTGGTTTATAACATAGGCTTATAAAGGGAAAGCCTTTAAAAATCTTCTTGTCTGGAACCAGAAGGCCCAGGTCTTTGATATTTGGTATGAAGCTTCATCTAGTGGACCTCTACCAAAATTGTTCAAATTATTGCCCTGGGGCCAAAAATGGCCCCGCCCCGGGGCCCACTGGTTTTACATAGGCTAATATAGGGAAAACATTTAAAAATCTTCTTGTCTGGAACCAGAAGGCCCAGGTCTTTGATATTTTGTATGAAGCTTCATCTAGTGGACTTCTACCAAGATTGTTCAAATTATTGCCCTGGGGCCAAAAATGGCCCCGCCCCGTGGCCCACTGGTATTACATAGGCTAATATGGGGAAACATTTAAAAATCTTCTTGTCTGAAACCAGAAGGTCCAGGTCTTTGATATTTGGTTTGAGGCTTCATCTAGTGGACCTCTACCAAGATTGTTCAAATTACATGTATTGCCCTGGGGCCAAAAATGGCCCCGCCCCGGGGCCCACGGGTTTTACATAGGCTTATATAGGGAAAACCTTTAGAAATCTTCTTGTCTGGAACCAGAAGGCCTAGGTCTTTGATATCTGGTATGAAGCTTCATCTAGTGGACTTCTACCAAGATTGTTCAAATTATTGCCCTGGGGCCAAAAATGGCCCCGCCCCGTGGCCCACTGGTATTACATAGGCTAATATGGGGAAAACATTTAAAAATCTTCTTGTCTGAAACCAGAAGGTCCAGGTCTTTGATATTTGGTTTGAGGCTTCATCTAGTGGACCTCTACCAAGATTGTTCAAATTACATGTATTGCCCTGGGGCCAAAAATGGCCCCGCCCCGGGGCCCACGGGTTTTACATAGGCTTATATAGGGAAAACCTTTAGAAATCTTCTTGTCTGGAACCAGAAGGCCTAGGTCTTTGATATCTGGTATGAAGCTTCATCTAGTGGACCTCTACCAAGATTGTTCAAAGTATTGCCCTGGGGCCAAAAATGGCCCCGCCCTGTGGCCCACTGGTTTTACATAGGCAATGAGTGGCGGCCTTAAAAAGTCTCCCTGCCCTACATCATAGTGTAGCTTATATTTTCTTGTCCTTTGGTATCATTGATTACATAGTGGAAGTTTGGGAGTGTTTGGGGTCGCTGATGGGGCCTTGATGGCCGAAGCTGGCTGGTCTGTCCCAGGGGCGTGTACACTTCATGTTGTCCAGTTCTATGGTGTACCAAGAGTGTTCAAATTATTGCCCTGGGGCCAAAAATGGCCCCGCCCCAGGGCCCACTGGTTTTACATAGGCTTATATAGGGAAAACCTTTAAAAAGCTTCTTGTCTGAAACCAGAAGGCCTAGGTCTTTGATATTGTGGCATGAAGCTTCATCTAGTGGACCTCTACCAAGATTGTTCAAATTATTGCCCTGGGGCCAAAAATGGCCCCGCCCCGGGGCCCACTGGTTTTACATAGGCTTATATAGGAAAACCTTTAAAAATCTTGTCTTGAACCAGAAGGCCCAGGTCTTTGATATTTGGTATGAAGCTTCATCTAGTGGACCTCTACCAAGATTGTTCAAATCATTGCCCGGGGGCCAAAAATGGCCCAGCCCCTGGGCCCACTGGTTTTACATAGGCTTATATAGGGAAAACCTTTAAAAATCTTCTTGTCTGAAAGCAGAAGGCCCAGGTCTTTGATATGAGGCTTCATCTAGTAGACCTCTATCTAGATTGTTTAAATTATTGCACTGGGGCCAAAAATGGCGCTGCCCCGGCTTCTTGTCTGAAACCAGAAGGCCCATTGTCTTTGACATTTGGCTTTACATAGGCTTTTAAATAGGGAAAACCTTTAAAAATCTTCTTGTCTGAAACCAGAAGGCCCAGGTCTTTGATATTTGGTATGAAGCTTCATCTAGTGGACCTCTATCGAGATTGTTCAAATTATAGCTTGGGGCCAAAAATGCCCCCGCACCAGGGCCCCCTGGTTTTACAAAGGCATATATAGGAAAATCCTTTAAAAAACTTTTTCTTTGAAACCAGAAGGCCCAGGCCTTTGATGTTTGGTATGAAGCTTCATCTAGTGGACCTCTACCCAGATTGTTCAAATTATGAGCCCTGGGGCCAAAAAATATCCCTGCACCAGGGCCCCCTGGTTTTACAAAGGCATTATGAGGAAACCTTTAAAAAACTTCTTGTCTGAAACCAGAAGGCCCATTGTCTTTGACATTTGGTATGAAGCTTCATCTAGTGGCTCTCTACCATGATTGTTCACCCCATCAAGGGGCCCACTGGTCTTAAATAGACTTATATAGGGAAACTTTTAGAAATCTTCTTGTCTGAAACCAGAAGGCCCAGGACTTTGATATTTGTTATTAAGTTTCGTTTAGTGGACCTCTACCAAAATTGTTCAAATTATGGACCTGAGGCCAAAATTTGCCCTGCCCCGACACCCACATATAAATCTCTTAGCTCAGGTGAGCGATATAGGACCATCATGGTCCTCTTGTTTCCTATTTCTAGTCCAAAAACATATGAGCCCCGCCAAGCGAATTTGTGTCTTCGAGCATTCCGTCATGACAAATTTTAACTGTACAAGCCCAGCCATTCAGAGGGGCCATGGATATGGCTTTCTGTCTGAAGATTCTTCTTGTTTCACTGCTTGTATGAGCGAGCAGCGAAGGTTCTGGCGACCCTGCGCGGATGCGCAGGCTCGCCTGAACCTTCGCTGCTCGCATAGGCGATAAGTACCAAAATCGCTTGAGGGGGCCCATATAGTGTTGATACTCGTTAAAACCATATCATTGAGGTGGTTCTGAAGAGTACCCAAAATCTTTGGTTTTTAAACAGAAATAAATAACGTGTAATAACCCTGCAAATCCAACTTTTCTCTATATAAAGTAAGGTTTAAATGGGTATTCTTTTCACGGATTTGCCGCACAGGTCGCCAGCTCAATTTTTACTTAAACCTCTTTTTCCCCCTAATAAGGCTGACTACGAGGACTGTTCAAATATTAATGCAAGTAGAACGTTTTCTCATGCGCTAATGCGAAAATCACCTGGAAATATATATAACAGCGTAGAAAAACGTTTTACCTATACATTGATACAAAACCTGTTAAAATCCGTGCCATTTAGCCATGTATATCGTTCGATAAACACTGTCTACTCTTGTATACTAATACAAAACATGGTTGGAAGAAGGTCAGAGTAAGCCGTTGAAATACGGTCCTATATTAAGAATCGTTGTATTTTTGGTATACGGTGCAAAGACATTTTTGATGAAATATGTTCGGTTTTTATGGCCATAATGAAATGTCTTTTCCGACAGTTTTTCGTTGGTGTAAGAAATTCAGCTGTGGGCTAGGCTCAACAGAAGATGCACCACATGATCGTCGGTCGAAAAGAGCAACATCTGCCAAGATGGTTGCTAGAGTGAAAGAAATAGTTGCTACCGATGCTCGATACACCACTAGGCAAATAGCTAGTATGGTTGGCATCTCATTAGGACCAGCTCATACAATTCTGAAACGGGATTTGAAAATGAGAAAGATCTGTGCTAGATGGAGTCCCCATCTGTTGACAGATGATCATAACAAGACACGCGTTCAGTGCGCCAAGAAGTTGCTTAAAAAGTTTCCAAATGACAATGCACGGTCTTTCGCCAATGTCGTCACAGGTGGCGAGACATGAGTTCACTTTTCAGGTTGCTGTGCCTAAAGGCAAATCTGTAAATGCGAAGGTTTACAAGAATAAAGTTCTTCGAAAATTGAAGAAATATTTCAAAGAACGAAGACCCGCAACTGGTTTGGCCAATGTCAGATTACTACATGACAATGCGTCATCGCACAAGGCGTTCATTGTGCTAGACTATCTGAAGCAGGAAAAGGTTGTTGAACTCCCGCCCCCCCCTTCTCCCCCCCCCCCCCGTATTCCCCTGACCTTGCCCCGTGTGACTTTTTTTTGTTTCCGCGGCTGAAAAAAATACCTTTCTGGTCGAAAATTTGTACAGCGCAAACACCTCGGTTCTGCAATATTCCAGTGCCTTCATAGTACACCTCGAAAAGACTACCAACATGCATTCAATGATTGGATCAGAAGACTGAAAGTTTGTATATCTGTTATAGGGGAATACTTTGAGGGGACAAAATAAATTTTTCATCGAAATCTATCACGGAATCATTTTTATGTGCTTAGTTGCATTCATATTTGAACAGTCCTCGTATACACTATGAAGGTCAATACGTCTAACTTGATGGCCCCGCCCATCGGGGCTTGAAGAAATAGGACTGCATGATGCTTCCACGCAGAGCTGAAATCGACCGCACACGAGTACTGGTAAACCAATTAGAGGAGCTAAGCCTGCCCAGGCAAAGCGGTGCGAGTCGGACAGTTCATGCTTATAAACCCTATTGGTTTCATTGGGCGCTGGTCTTGAGATGCTTTTCATCTCAATGTCGGGTAAAAGACTAAATGTCCCACAAAATTTGAAGCAATGTCTTCAAAATGAGCTATACAGTGTTGATGGGGACATTAAACCTCAATCAAACAAACAACAACAACAACAAAAAAAAAAAACGTCTAGCTTGATGGGAATCCTGAATCACACCGGGATTGCCCCAAAATACATTTGTTCAGGACATACCGCCGAAAAGAGGATCTGGTATACTATAAATCATGGCCAATAATATGATATTAATCATATTTAAATTAAGAAAATCTTTTACATTTGAATAGATGTCAAACATGGCAAATAGCCATTAAAAGCCGTATAACTATCTCATTTGCCGTGTGAATGCACTCGAAAACGATTCCATTTGATTTGCATATGAACACATTGCTACGCATTGGTCAAACAACGTATAATATGAAGAGTTGTGTTTCTCCTTGTGAGAGAACCTGTACTGGATTCTGAAAAGTGGTTCGGCCACCGGAAGCCACAGGCAGCCGATGTGTTCCAAGCCAGTCGACTGTCGCGTTAACACGTCCATCGGGGCTGTGAGAAATAGATTGGGCTGCATGGTGCTTCCGTGCAGAACTGAAAGTGCAAATAAAACGCTTACAATGTCTAAGCTTGTCAAGGAAAACTGATGCGAGCCTTATCACACCTTAAGGCCCGGTCCCACAGAGCTTGCGACCGCGATGCGACCTCTCCACGACTATAAAAATGGCAATCGCGGAGCGGTTGCAGAAGTCGCAGAGAGGTTTTATAAAGGTTGCAGCAAGGTCGCGGTAGGTCGCCGATCAAATTTAGTCGCCGATCGTCTTTTGTGGATGCACAAAAGACTGGCTGCGACTGATTTTGATCGCAGACTAGTTGCAATGGTTTTCTAGACGTCGCAGACCAATCTCCGATCGATCGCCGAACAGTCACCGATCGATCCCCGACCGAATTTATGCAAATTTGGCTGTAAATTCTAGCAACCCTATTGCAACTTATCGGAGACTGGTCGCAGACCGATCGCCGACTAATCGCCGACTGATCGGCGATCGATCCACGACCTATCGGCGATCGGTCGGCAACTGTTCGGCGATGGGTCGGCGATCGATCGGATTGATCACTGATAAGTCGGCGATTGATATGCGATTGATCTGTAACTGGTCGCCGACAAGCTGTTAAAAGGTGTTAAAACCACCGAACGATTATAGCGCCAACTACAATGAAAACTGTTAACATCCTAGCATCATTTCGACGACAGCTTTCAAAGAGGCAACATGGTTCGGAGAGGCGGGCAAAAGAAAACGGCGGCGCAGCCGAAAAAAACGGAAGCAAGGCTCGGACTTCAATTTCGGATGACGAGGACTTGCAGCAGCCCAGAGAAGAATTTAGTTTATTTTTGTCTGTGTCAAAAATAAAAACGCAAAACAGTCTCCGACAAGTCGCCGATTGGTTTTATCCAGTCTCTGAAGAGTCGCCGATTGATCGCCGACTAGTCCCCGATCATGTTTCACTTATTGATCAATCGCCGACTTTGGGCAACATTAATCGCCGATTGTTCGGCGACCGGTCGCCGACCGGTCGGCGACGGGTCGGCGATCACATTTACGGAGCAAATTTAGTTGCAACAGTTGCAAAGGTCGCGGGCCAGTTGCAACGAAATCAGTTGCAGAGAGGTCTCATCGCAGTCGCAAGGTCTGTGGGACCGGGGCTTTAAACCCTATCGGTTTACTTTGGGCGGTAGGGCTTGAGATGTCGTTTTATCTTAATGTCGGCCAACAGTCCGACAAAATCGGAAGCAATATCTCCAAAATGACCTAAATAGTGTTGACGGGGACGTAATACTTCAAAACAACCAAAATGATTTCCGGTCCTTGTGGGTCCTTTATTTTTAATCAATTCTGTTTATTCTTACGCTGCACGCAGTTTCAGTTTATTGGTCTGTGATAGTCACGTGGGCATCAGCATTT
The DNA here is from genome assembly GCA_963580285.1 of Lucinisca nassula. Taxonomy (NCBI): domain Eukaryota; kingdom Metazoa; phylum Mollusca; class Bivalvia; order Lucinida; family Lucinidae; genus Lucinisca; species Lucinisca nassula. The sequence goes on along the minus strand of OY757023.1, from coordinate 113,369,101 downwards.
TAAGTGTCATTGTCACTTTTGATAAGCAATCGTTACTGACCATTTTTTGCACCCAATGGAATCTTCCTCCTTATATATAGCAGGAGTCCATTTCAAAATTTAGAGAAGACATGTTGTGTTTTCTTCAAAATTTATGTGGAAAATGGCTGAACTTTTTGTAAACAGTGTAGGCCCTGATCAGACGCCGCTTTTTGTGCGTCTGATCAGGGCCTGCACTGTTTGCCAGGGTGCTCGTTTCAGGGTTTCCGGTACAAAATGGGTTAAATAAGTGCACATTACAAGCTTACATGGGTGGGAGTGGTGAATTAGGCTGACAATTAATCGGATAATCGATTAAGCGATCGATAAATTCCACAAAAATAATTATCATTACTGTTTGCATGTAATCGATTATTTCATAAGTACAGTTTACTACCCAAAGTTGTGCCTAAAATAGCTGGATGAGTGGCAAACAGTGCAGACCCTGATGAGACGCCGCGTTCTGCGGCGTCAAGAACGCGGCGTCTCATCTGGGTCTACACAGTTTGCTCAGGCCTACCGGTTCAAATACATATGGTAAAGTGCAACGTATGGTAGGAGCCATGCAAACACAGAAAGCCAGACAGGTAATCTTATGACCAAAATCTTCAGTGATTACTTATCGATCACAATGGGAGGGCTGATAATCGATTATCTTTTCAGCTGCAATTAGTAAGCCCTAGTGGTGAATAGAAAACCCCGCCCTGAGGATCTCTGTGATTACGAGGGACGGTTTTCTTTTTACCCATCAGACACAATCAAGCTGTTCACTAAGCAGAATACCCGCATTACTATAACAAACCCGTGCGACGTAGTGCATTTTTTCACATCTCCAAAATGGCCATTTTCCTGATGAAAATCCGTGATATTTTTCTTATAAATACTGCAAACATAGGTTGTGGGTGTTCGTTAGAACCGCCTCATTGAGGCGGTTCTAACGAGTACCCACAACCTATGTCTTGGAGAAAAAATAAGAAACATAATGTATACCCCCGTAAACCCCAGTTTTGTCTATATAAAGTGGGGTATAGGGGGGTCTTCATTTCACGGAATTGTTCACGTGATGCGGTTGATTGGTGAGTATACTGGAGACATGGTAATCCCGATCATCGGACTCATGGTTCGGGTTGGCAAGTCATCGAATAGAAGTGAAGGCAATGATCAGGAATCGATACAATTAACACACAGCTCCCAACAGTGACACCAAAGGGACAGAAACACAAACATAAAATAACTAGGTGTGAGTGAGTTTGAGTTTTACGTCTCAGCTAAGGTCATACGGAGACGGGACCTCGGTTTAAAGACCCATTCGAAAGTTTGGAGAAGCCCGATATCGATCCTGCGACCCCTGGGTTACAAGGCGAGTTGCATAACCACTACAACACGGAGGCTTCTATGAAATTACTAGACCCTAATGGAAACATCAATAGCGGAAAGCCAAAAGGACAGTTACTTTCCCTCAAAATGGCCAGCTGGCTATCCAAAACAAAATTATACAAGCGAAGCACACACCCAAAGACAAACCGTAACAAAAAAGTGGGCTCGACAGCAAGAAACCACTGAAATGTTGGAGCAAAAGAAAACCAACAGTTAGACTCCGATGGGCCCTACCAGATGCAGAGCATCAGGCACCAACCAACATTACATAAATTTAAATTCTCTCTAATTCTCAGTAAGCCTTTTACGCTGGAACTGCCATAGAATCTGAGGCCTGACCCACCGGCGTGCAATTAAAGAGGGAGGCAAAGTTGTCAACTGTGATTGGGTTAACTACCATGCATGCAGTCTGTCGTATAACATTTATGTTTTCCCCAATCTTTTTATGTCGAAGAACGATTTTACGAAATTGGGCGCTGAAGTCATTGCAATTATATATTTTTCTGAATTTATATACTAAGTCACCATCAAATTCGGGTTCCGATAGACCTTGTTACATAAAATTAAATTTTCCCTAATTCTCAATAAGCCTTTACGCTGGAACCGTCATAGAATCTGAGGCCTGACCCACCGGTGTGCAATTAAAGAGGGAAGCAAAGTTGTCAACCGTGATTGGGTTGGCTACCATGCATGCAGTCTGTCGTGTAACATTTATGTTGTACCCAATCTTTTTTATGTCGAAGAAAGATTTTTCGACATTGGGTGCTGAAGTCATTGCAATTATATATTTTTCTGAATTTATATATATACTAAGTCACCATAAAATTCGGTTTCCGATAGACCTTGTTGCAGAAGAGGTTTAAGTCCAACATTGTATTTTGAAATCAAATCGGAATGACGTCTGTTAAATTGTGAAAAGGCTTTGCGTAGTTTATGGTAACGATAACCCTGATTAAGAAGTTCAGCAGTTAACAATTTATTACAAGTGTTGAAGCCAGTCACATGACTTGACCCTCTGACAAATCGAATTAATTGCGAAATATAAACGTCAAAGGATACCGCCCGAGGAACATCACCATCCATGAAATGAAAATTGACAATTTCAAAATCAAAATCATCGCGTTTATCGTAACTTTTGCTGGAAACAAACCCATCTACAATATATAGGTGTAAATAAAAAAAAACGGGGCCTCGGTATCAGAAGAATATGCTTTATTTAACTGAACTTCTGGAGGGTAAATTTCATTGATCAAACCAGCGAAATAGGTATTGTCAATATTTAATAAATCATCCAAATATCTAGAAGTCAAGCTAAAGGTCATGTTTGTGTTTCTTTCCCTTTGGTGTCTCTGATGGGAATTATGGGTTAATTGTATCGATTCCTGATCATTGCCTCCACTTCTACTTTCAATGATTTCAGATTGGTTTTCAACGGAAGGGGGCATCATGAAGTCTTTTTCGTAACAAAACAAGAACAGAGCAGCCACAAGGGGTGCACAATTCATACCCATCGGAATATAAATAACTTAGTATCAAATCGTATGTAAATATTGTCAAGTAGAAAGTTGAGCGCTATACGCACTTTCCGATATGACCTTAAAGTATAAGTTTATGCTCTTCAAAAGTGAAAAAGCATTTCTTACATTACATGCAAGATAGAGGGAGTCTTCCCTTTGAAATGTCCATTCAATTAAATCATTAAGTTTTTTTCTTTTATACGCCTTTGAGGGTGTGTAGTGAAAAGGGTGGAAAATTCATGAGAAGACAGACTTGAAGCAGCAAAACGTCGAGATTTCAATTTATTCAAAACTTCATTAGAAACTTTTATAGACCAAAATAGATTTCTCCCTGATCTTTCAAAGACTTTGTCGCAATATTTAATCACATGTTGCTTGATGGCAGTAAAGTGTGAAGTTAATAATTATTTGGAATGTTCAGTGGTGGTACAACAGCTTGAGTTTGCCATAAACCGTGCTTTGTGTGGTCTTTTATGGCGTGTAGATAACCAATATAAAGTAGGAATTTTATCTTGGCCTTCTGTAGCACATACAGCAAATTTGGTGGCTGAATGACAAATGTGGTCATCAACTACAGCCCTCTCAACAGACAAAGGCTGGATTTCATAGGCCTTAGTACCACCAAGTTCTTGCTGAAGAGTGTAAACATAGTTGAGCAGTCAAACAAAGACCACATTGTTAACGGCCTTTTTTTCATGAGACAAAACAAACTTCTGAAATTCTTGAATGCCTAGTTTAAGGTGACGTAAAGACGTCTTAGGTTTAGGAGGTAATAAGTTCGTATTTTAGAGTAGAAAAAATGCGTTTGTTCACTCGTTTCAAAATGCTAAGTTTCCGTTCTATTTTGTGGGAAAGTAACTGTCCTTTTGGCTTTCCGCTATTGATGTTTCCATTGGGGTCTGTTGTTTCCTGTTTGTGTTTCTTTCCCTTTGGTGCCTCTGGTGGGGGTGGGGGTTAATTGTATCGATTCCTGATCATTGCCTCTAATTCTATTTATGCTCAACATACGCTCGTTTACACCATCGAAGGCAGAAGCGATTTCATATCTACACTTATGGGAATCAATTTTCGAACAAAATCGATATTTCCGTCCTTTTGAAATTATATTTCGTATCCTAGAATCAGGAATAATTTTCAAATTGCCAGTAATAATATGACCAGCAGCAGGATAGCAATACACTGAATTTTTACAATCACAGGTATCAGGAGTGTTAGTGTCAATATCAAGATCAGAAACAAGTTTATTGAAATTAAAAATGATAGATCTAACAGATTTATTGTATTTATTGCAAATTGTGGGTGTTTCAGTATTTTGAAAATAAGCAGGAATGGAAATCACCGAACTGTCCCGGAAGGTACTAGGTAAATCTATAAAATCCAAACCCCTATTAATGAAGGATATTTTGATGTAATGACGTTTGTGATTAATTTCAGAATCGATGAAAGGACGAAGAGCATGCCGATCATAACCTCTAGTTAAAAGAGCTGCATCGTATGACTGATAAGAACTATCGCTTCGGTATCCAGAATACGTAATACACAAATGGGTAATGAACTTAGAAAGGCGCCCATGATTCAATAATATTATGGACAGTCACTTCAGCCTGTTATTGTTTCTGTTAAAAGCGCGTAATTTACGTTTATAGTTGCCATTTTTCCTGGTGCCGTGCGATCTAGTTTTACGCTTTCGACAGTCCAGAAGCCTAAGTGCTCATTTGAACGGCGAATTTGGGATTCTCGCGACTCCAATTAACATTAATAATAGTTATTCACTATTTGTTTACTAAAATGATATTATTTCGCCATTAGTAAAGGATGCTATACGTTTAATGTTTACGTAGCTAATCTGCATATTTAATCCACTAGTGGATTACGGAATTTATTACACATAGGATCTTACATGAGTGCTCATGTATTATTGAATTTATTAAACGAGTTGAGGAAAAGGGATAAAATGCATTTTATCCCTTTTCCTCCACGAGTTTAATAAATTCAATAATACACGAGCACGAATGCAAGATTCTATTTATCATATGACATTCAAAACGCATTTTATTCACGATCGTTTACAAAAATGTCAATATGCCGCCATTAGTAAACGCGACCTCGTTAAGAACGTCATACGTGTACGTTTACGGGACGTAGCCATCCACCCGTGGATTACGGAATTTATTACATAGAGGATCTTACACGAGTGTCCATTTCATATGAAATTTATGAAACGAGCCTTCGGCGAGTTTCATAAATTTCATATGAACTGACCACGAGTGTAAGATTATCTTTATCATATGTCTACTTTAAATTGGATTTTATCGCCTTTTAATTTGACAAGTTTTCTACGAAAACTGCATTGTTGAAATGGACGTCGTCATGACATTACTTAATCCCGCCAAAGTGTTACTACACGTGTGGTCATACCATTTTTATTACATGACGTTATCCACTGCTTATCAATGACGGCGTATGATTGTTTGTTTGATTTGAGGTTTAACGTCCCCGTCAACACTGTAAAGGTCATTTTGGAGACGTTGCTTCCAATTTCGTGGGACTTTTACCCGACAATGAGATGAAATGACATCTCAAGCCCTGTCGCCCAATGAAACCAATAGAGTTTATTAGTATGGACGGTCCGCCTCGCACCGCGGTTCCTGGACAGGCTTAGATCCTCTAAGCGGTTTACCAGTACTAGTGTGCGGGCCGGATTCAGCTCTGCGTGGAAGCATCATGCAGCCCATATATTTCTTGAAGCCCCTATGGCCGGGGGCCGAGACGGCATATGATAAATGAGTTATTACACTCTCAGAATCGACGCTATATTATGAAATATTTACATTTAAAGTCTAATGTAAACCTATAGAAAACAATTGCGTTGATACTTCCATGAACGCATCGAATCACATGATTTTCAGTGACGTCATTCTAAACCATTGTTCTCAACGGGCGTTGATGACGTCAACGCTGCTCCGCTCTTTGTAGAAAAACAGCGTGTTAATGATTTTCAGCTTTAAAAGTTTGCACTACAAGTATTTTTTTCGCCCAGTGATGGGGAGCAAATAATGTAAATATAAAAAATAAACTTAATTTTTCTGCTTTTCATGAAAGTATGAACGACAGTGGGTCAATAGCAAAGTTAACATGAAATTTCATTTCTTAAATGAATAATTTCAAATGTTTGTTATTCTGCTTACATAGATTTTGGACAAGATAAAGGATTATGAAATATAACAAATACTCGTACTGTTGTGAAGTTTCGTTTTATTTCTATCTTCTACTCATGAATAGAAAGAATGAGAAACAAACAAGTCATTTTATTATGGCAAGATAAGGCAAGCTGAACCATTATGATCACAGCAGCAGATAAGGTGAGTATTTTGTGATAATTGAAGTATAGTTTTCCTTATTCCTCAATATAAACCTATGTTGTGGGTATTCATTAGAACCGCCTCGGCGAGGCGGTTCTAATGAATACCCACAACATAGGTTTTTATGGAGAACTGACAAAAGCTATCCTTCAGCTATCACAAAATACTCACCTTCTCTGTAGCTATGATTATGATGACACTCCCGTGTACACTCTTTCATGTCTTCAAAATGGTCGTTTTTCTGATGAACATTTATAATGTTTTTTTTTTCTTATTTATACTCCAAACACAGGTTGTGCCGGGGTGCTCGTTAGAACCGCCTCAATAAGGCGGTTCTAACAAGTACCCACAACCTATGCAAGTATAGTTTAACGGTGCTCGTAGAACCGCATCATTGGCGTTCTAACGAGTACCCACAACCAATCTTAGAGCAGACATGAGAAAAATAATGCATTTCCCTGTAAATCCCATTTTCTCTGCAGAAAGTGGGGTTTACATGGGCGACCATTACACGGACTTGTTAAAATGAGGCTAGTATGTCTTCAACTACATCCACATTTGAGACAAAGACGCACGCACACGGACACTCATCCACGGACATACACATGTTTGTATACCTGCACACAAAGACATTAATAATCATAAATATTTCTACATTGTATGAAATCGTACAGCCCAGCTACAACATACTAACAAGCTCATGTAAAGAATACCGCTGAAAATGTATAGAGTAAAAGGTTCGGCTGTTTACAGGGGCATACATCATTTCCCGAGTTCTGCCCGGAAACGTTCAATGAGCCGCCTTGATGAATGCTATCTGGTTACCGTCATATGTTGGATAACAAACCATTGCATGAATTATGCTTTTGTTCAAGGGTCTCAAGGGAAATCGGAATACCTCCAAAAGAGGCAACGCCTGTAAACTGAGTAATTTTGTCTCCCATGTCAATAGGGGTCAACTCTTAAATGAAAGAATTTGCTCCTGAGGAGCAAATTCTTGTCCTTTAAGAGTTGACCATCTCTTCTGTGGGACAGAGCTTATGGAAAAGCGAACAGGAAGCCCTGAAAGTTGTCTCCTGTCCCCCTTAAAATCAGTTTCTGATGAAGATCTGCAATATACAGCAAAACGCCAATGGCTTGAAGACGTATATAACTCGTTTTCCATTGCTTAGAAGAAAGCCCCCTTCAGTCCCTTGGATATTATTCCCATAGCAAGGAGGGACATAACGAAAACACGCCTATACAAATACACTGTAAATTTTTTCCACCGAAAAATATGCAAATTTTAGAAGAAAAATTGTGATATTTTTCTTATTTCTGCTCAAAATATAGATTGCTGGTACACATGTTAGAACCGCCGCAACGAGTACCCACAATTTATATTTTAGAGCAGAAGTACGAAAAATAATGCTTACCCGTGTTAACCCCAGTTTAATATATAAAAGTCGGGCTAGGGGATCATTTCGAGTATATAGGTGTGTTGTCGTGATGGATACTTTAGGGGGATTTCTTTTTACTTTATATCCTGAAAATGTATGCTGGATGCACTTATTAGAATCGCCTCAATGAGGCCTTGTTGGTAGGAGAAATGCGTAAGTAAAATCCAATTTTTGCCAGCTGGAAGAGGCCAATATTTCATGAGAGTTTGCTAGCCCAATCAACCGCAATTTTCAATATTGCTATGGCATTCTACACAATAGTCACCGGGACAAAAGTCAATTTGTGTAAAAAGTGGTACAATGTACATGTATTTGCAAAGTTGAACGAGATTTTTTTTATCTCTTCTCAGAAATAAAGATTTTGGGTAGTCATCAGAACCGCCTTAACCCATTTAGTACTGGAAACCCCAAAAACCGGTAGTTGGTAATCAGTGCAGGCCCAGATCAGACGCCGCAGAACGCGGCGTCTGATCCGGGCCTGCACTATTTGCTAACAGAATTTTCAGTCAAAAATAGAATAAAAACGAAAAAAAATAGGCCTGACACCCCTTATATGACAAATGGACTTGTCCGACATATAGCACTGGACGAGCCCACTAGCATACAATGGGTTAAAGGCGCACCCATAACGAGTACACCAAATTTGCATCACGTTAACAAGTCTGTGTAATGATCATATTTGAAAAAAAAAAATCTCTTTAAAGATAGAAACGTGTGGTTTACGTTGTTCGGATGTCGGACACTCATTACTGATTGAGACAGATCCAACGGGTACCCCCACATTGTATCAAAATATTTAAAATGGCATTATTTCATTAGCATTTCTTAAACTATGCGTTGTTTGTAGTCATTAGAACCACCTAGGTGAGACTGCCACAGTCAATGCATGTTTAATTATTATCATGCTGAAAATGACAATCACTACATTTGCAAACAGTGTAGATCCGATCAGATGGCTCAGAAGCCATCTGATCAGGGTCTGCACTCTTTGTTATGCGGTTGGTGAATTGAACAAACACATATCAAGTAAATTGATCTGTTGATAGTCAGACATGGGTGTGGCTAAACTGATTTATTCAGCAGCATAAGGGATAAAAGTGTACAGTGGTAGTTCAAAGGCATACAATACGCGGACGTTCTAATGAAGGTTGAAAAGGGCAAGTAATGAAATAATGAAATCTACTACAGTTACAGACTCTAAAGAAACTATTATACCCTGTGTTGTCCCTGCCAAAATTTATATTGATTCAGACATCACGAAAACACCCTCAAATAATTTTGACCACCTTTAAGCCCTTTTATATGGTAATACTGGGGTTTACAGGGGTAAACATTATTTTTCTTATTTCTGTTCTACAATATAGATTGTGGGTACTCGTTCTTACGAGTACCCACAATATATATTTTGGACAGAAGAAAAATATCACAATTGTTCATCTTAAAATTCTCATTTTTTTCAGCGATAAAGGTTACCATGTATTTGTATAGGCGTGTTTTCGTAATACAAAGTCACGATCAACAGTGAAACTTCAATGGCATGTTTTTGGCCCCGCTCATCGGGGCTTGGAGAAATAGATTGGGCTGCATTAAGCTTCCATGCAGAGCTGACCCTAACCACACAGCATGAGTATTTGTTAACCACTCAGCAGGGCTAAGGTTGCCCAGGCAAAGTGGTGTGAGTCAGACCATCCAATGCATATAAATCTTTTAATTTCATTGCGCGACAGGGCTTGGAATGTCATTTCGTCTCAATGGTTGGTAAACGTCCAACAAACTTTGAAGAAGCGTTTCCAAAATGATCTAAATAGTGTCGGTGGGGACGTTAACCCTCAATTCAAACAAACAAAAACAAAACAACGACTGTTTCAGACTTGAAAATTTCTCTGTACTTCATATGTCAATGTATGATAAAAAAAAAAAAAAAAAAAAACAATCAAATCCACAAGCGACGTCATACCCAAACACCAACCAATAAAAAACGACGTTACATAAATAGTTCGGGTTTCAGAAAAAGTTGTGCGAACAAGATATTATCTTTTTCGGACCATAATATAATTTATCTTGTGCGGACAACATTTTATCTTGTGCGCACAATAATATATATAATATCTTATAGATCTTGGGAAGTTCTGCGAACAAGATATTATCTTGTGCGCACAATTTATTAAAAACTTCATGTACCTTCCCGGGTTCCGTAGGATTACAATGTTTTTGTGTTTTTTTTTTTTTTGTTTTTTTTTTTCGTTATCCAATGAGGCGTCGCGTTACATTTTCAAGTGTTTAAGAAACCATGTAACACTGTAACTACACCGAGAAAAGCATTTGAGAAAAACAAAACACTCATAAAACAGTAGGGTTGCAAAGTAAAATAATAGAATGTCTAAAATTGCGAAAACCAAACAATTTGGCAAATGTATTCTCACTGTCCAGTCTTCCTAGTACTGTAAGTTGCAGTTGGACCCCCAGGAGACAGAGCGTGCCTTTGGTCATGTAAGCACAACAAAGACTCAGTTCACTGATCATAGGCTTGGCGGTGCATTATGTGAATGGCTATTGGCATAGAATTTCTTCATGCAGGGGGAGGGGGGGTGGGGGAACGGTCAGTTTCTGGTGAAAGACTGTATACTGGTATAGCAACAGATGTGATAATTGAATAATAGATTTTGTCAATGCTCAATTAAAACTATTTTGTGGGTATTCATTTGAACTTCCCGCGAAGGCGGTTCAAATGAGTACCCACAACACAGATAAGGACAACTATCCTTTAATTATCACAAATACTTTGTTGCTATGATTACGATGTTGTAAGTATTTAAGGAAATGACAGTCTATTTTAAGTCCAGTCATGCCAAAACCTGTCTGCAGGGTTTGCAAAGAGATGTGACACAACCCAGCCCGCTCAGCTACAAAGCCTGTCAATAGTCCTGATACGTTAAGGTATTCCAAGATGTTGATCAGACAGCGCGCATGCGCAGGCTGATCTGCATCTACGTTGTTCCGAAACGTCCAGAACAGGTTATCACATGACGTGACTCATTTTCTACATACAGTGTAATGGATCCAGGTAATATAATGTATGTAATGGACCCATGAACAATACTTTTTAATCTCCTTCCATTCGGTGTATTTCTATATAATACTGAAATGTAACTATGATATTTGCAAGCGGCAATACTTAGATTTTTTACGCCCTTCCCTATTCGTTTGGACAACATGTTTATTACAGCTGAGAAACTGACTGGGCAACATTTATTACAGTCTCTGTACACAGCCTGGTCCTGCAGCACACTGTTTGGAGATTCCTACTTGCTTGTCATTTTTGGCACTTGAATATTGTTTCTTTTTTTAAAATCCTGCCGATACACGGCCACTGTCAGCATTGTGCATAAGTCCGAGGGCTGCCGCATGCTCACGTGACTTCATACGTAGGGCAGCCAAACTTTCGTCTGCAACATATCTTTCCATATTGGATACTGAAAATAGAAACAAGGAATACAATTAAAACATACAAATTTAATCGCATTGTTTACAGTTGTAAGCTACAATTTAACTCATTCTCAACTATTTTTCGACTACATTTGACTCTTGTTATCTCAAACACAGATATCTCTAACTACTGCTTAAGTCAAACACAATATCGGCCATTGTGTTTTTATTTTGCTATATGTGTATTAGATTGCAGCCCCTTTTATCTCAAACTGCTGCTATCTGAAAACATTATGTCCAGTCCGTTGGAGCTTGAGACTATTTTAATACTAATAGCACTAACGCCTATTTATCAGAAACTGCTCGTCTTTAGGATATTGAAAATAATTGCAAAATTAAATTAAAAACTGTTACTGAAAAAGGCCCAAAATTTAAACAAAATTTACACAAGTAGCAGCGTCTAAGGCTACAGTAAACGATATCAACTGCATAGTGTAAAAAACGAAAACCATGTACCTATCATTAGAAGAAGAAGAAGAAGAAGAAGAAGAAGAAGAAGAAGAAGAAGAAGAAGAAGAAGTGGTCCGGAGCAGGAAAAGTTAAAAGTTACCTGATGGAAGATGTGAATTATAATGTAGTCCAGTCTTTGTGACGTCATTAAAATGATGTAGATGACTGCTGCCAGGATAATGTGCCAGGGATGCCATGGATGTTGATACACCGGTGTTGGACCACGTGGTGTGTGGAGCAAAACTTTCATTGGTTGGCATACTGGCCAGACTGTGCATCTGGAAAAAAGGTACACAATTCATTTATAAAACAAGAACATCACAAGTCATTACACGAACTGCATTATGGGAATCATTCAAGCTTGCATTACCAAACTGTCATTTAAGTGAATGTCAACACGTCTTAATTTTGCCTTACAGACTCAAGACCGCAGTATCTTGCTGTCTGTAAAGTTTTATATAAGTGTGCATTTCATAACGACTGTTTCATTCATTCTCTTCCGCTTATTCAAGAAGGGCAGTTATCAGTTTCTGGCAAAATAATGTGCACTGTACTGGTTAACCGCTTACATATACGCCTGCCCAGGTAACGTGTGGATAGGTAAACTGATCGGCTCAAACATGACCTAAATAGTTTTGTCTTGGCCGTTAAACTCCAATACAAACAAACAAATCCATCACGACGTGGGCTGCATGATGCTTCCACGCAGAGCTGAAACTGACCCGCACACGAGGACTGGTAAACCACATTGAGGAGCTAAGATTTCCCAGGCAAAGCGGTGCGAGTCTGCCGCCCAAACAAACCAAAAGGGCTTATATGTAGGGACGATCTGACTCGTACCATGCTTATAAACCCTATTGGTGTCATTGGGCGGCAGGGCTTGAGATGTCATTTCATCTCAATGTCGGGTAAAGGTCCCACAAAATTGGAACCAACGTCTCAAAAATGACCTTTACAGTGTTGACGGATGCAGTGGCGCCTTTTATTGCTCTTTTATTCCTCCAGAACTAACAATGTTTCCAATATAAATTTGTGGTACTGTTCTGACTTTTGCTCCAAACATAGATGGCAAAGACGGTTCTAACGAGTACCAACACTCTACATGTAGGTTTTAGGCAAAAATGAGGAAATATGTAATACATATGTAAACCCTAAATGTCCAAGAATAAATTGGGATTTGTTTGTTGTTTGTTTTAAACAGGTTTTATGTCTCCGTCAACGCTATTTAGGTTATTTTGGAGACGTTACTTCCAATTGTGTGGACCTTCTACCCGACACAGAGATGGATGATATCTCTAGCCATGCCGCCCAAACAAGCCCCCGCCAATAGGGGCTTGAAGAAATATATGGGCTGCATGATGCTTCCACACAGAGCTGAATCCGGCCCGCACACTAGTAATGGTAAACCGCTTAGAGGATCTAAGCCTGTCCAGGAACAGGGGTGTGAGGCGGACCGTCCATGCTAATAAACCCTATTGGTTTCATTGGGCGACAGGGCTTGAGATATCATTTCACCTCAATGTCGGGTAAAAGTCTCACAAAATTGGAAGCAACGTCTCCAAAATGACCTTTACGGTGCTGAAGGGGACGTTAAACCTCAAATCAAACAAACAATGCCGCCCAAACAAACCAAAAGGGTTTATATGTAGGGACGATCTGACTCGTACCACTTTGCCTGGACAGACTTACACCCTCTAAGCGGTTTACCAGTACTCCTGGACGGTCGGTTTCAGCTCTGGGTGGAAGCATCATGCAGCCCAGTATATCTCTGGGCATTCACCTCGCAGTTTCTGTAATGCTTCATTTGTTTCAAAAGTGAAAAGGGAAGACGAACAACCGGAGATGACACAAACAGCAACCGGACAAACATGCACATCCAAAGCTCGCACTCTTTCGCAAACGTGTCCGCAAAGAAGCCAATCAAACGAACATCCACAATGTATATTTGCATTATGGAAACACGCCTATACAAATATATTGTAAATTTTACCGCCGTAAAAATGAAAAATTTAAGATGAAAAGTTGTGATATTTTTCTTATTACTGCTCAAAATATAGATTGTGAGTACCCGTTAGAACCGCCTCATCGAGGCGGTTCTAACGAGTACCAACAATCTATATTTTAGAGCAGAAATAAGAAAAATAAGGTTTACCCCTGTAAACCCCAGTTTTACGATATAAAAGTGGGGTACGAGTGGGTCCAACTTGCATAAACGTTTTTTCGTGATGGAATCACTTTCCGGACCCTGAAAGAAAGCACTACTTGTCATAGTGGCCACCTGTATTAAGCAAGCAACCTGTCTTAAGCAAGCAAGCAGTTGGCTTCATAATTTAGCAAATTCTTTAAATTGCACCTGTATTAAGCAAGAACCTGTCTTAAGTAAGCACATTTTGGTTATCCTTTAGGTGCTTGCTTAATACAGGTTGGACTGTATTATATATGGATGTGTTTTTAAGAGAAGTATTACTCACCTGGGAGGCGTGGTTAAAATAACCTTCCATAATGTTACTGTACGGCGCCTGACTGTGTTCCGGCTTAATACTCTGTGACGTCATTGAGGGATGAATCGAGGACGCCATGGATGCCAATGGCGGTCTTTGCCAGATTGCATCTGCAAAAAAGGAACATCCGTAAATATACAAATCAAGAAAACTGTATGGAATAAAATGGAATCCGAGTTGGAATTAAACAGCCTGAGAGATGCCCAGTTTCGCGTTCACGGATATCTGGCACACTGTATCACACACAGTCTTATTCGAGAAGTAAACTGTATAGACTCAGATCAGACACCACAGAACGCGCGGTGCCTGATCTGCGGATACACTGTTTGCCTATTTTAGGACGCTGTATATAAGTCTGGAACATAAACAAATAAATAAATAAATATCGTTGAATGTGTTCTTGGTTCTACAGCAAATGTGTGGTCTTGAGCTTTAGGGGACCATTAAAACACATACCTGCCGGCCTCGGTGGCTCAGTCGGATGCGCGTCTGACTGGTGATCAGGAGGACGCGGGTTCGACTCCCGCCGGGGTCGGCAACATTCTTTCGTGGAGATTGATCATGAAATCTTTTCTACGGTCATTCTCTCCCTTCCGCTGATTCAAGAAGGGCAGTTGTCAGTTTCTGGCGAAAGAATGTGCACTGTACTGGTTAACCGCTTACGCATAAGCCTGCCCAGGAAAGTGTTGATAGGTAAACTGACCGGCTCAAAAATGACCTAAATAGTGTTGACTGGGCCGTAAAACCCCAATACAAACAAAACAAACAAAACACATACCTAAAGCTATTATTATGTGGGTTCGAATCCGGCAACCGGAGGCGAGGTGTGTGCTTGGGCAAGATACGTAAGGCCACTAACCCGCTCCACTCAGGTGTGAATGGGTAGCGGTGATATAAAAGTCACTGCCTCTCTCTCGCGCGCGTGATAACATTCGGAATGAGTGTTCGAGAGCGATTCATCGCAATCAAGTAAAAACTAACAATGAAGTCCTTACAAGCCACGCATTTCTCTACAAATAAATGTTTTGCCGGGTTAAACATTACACGGAATTTAAAACAGTAACTATGCTCTTACCTTGTGCTGCCGGGAACGTGTATCCAGCGGAATCATGGAGCATGTAGTGACCACCAGTTACACCTTGAGGCACTTGAAGAAGAGAATTCAGTGCTGTAATTTGGTTGCTGCCCATCTGTTTCCTCCATCTTGCCCGTCTGTTGCTGAACCAGACCTGCACTCGGGCTTCAGTTAACTTTGTTCGTTGTGCTAATTCTTCGCGTGTATATATATCCGGATAGTGTGTGCGTTCAAAGGCACGTTCTAGCTCCTCCAATTGCTCGGCAGAAAAAGTAGTCCGGCTTCGTCGCTGCTTTCTCTTCAGCTGTATGCCAGGTTCCGAGTCGCAGTCGGACAAATCTGAAAAGAACAAATACAAATTCATGCTGTATTGCAAATTTTATGGTTTGATTTCTTAAAATATTTTCTTACTTCTAGTCCAAACACAGATTGTGGGTGCTCGTTAGAACCGCCTCAATAATGCGGTTCTAACCAGAAGCCACTTACTAACAGAATGACGAACAGTGCACAGATCCTGATTAGATGTCTTCTTGATCTGGATCTTCACTGTTTACACATTACGAACGCCAATACGAATACCTTGTAAACTTAACCGCCGAGAAAACGAAAATTTTAAGATGAAAAATTGTGACATTTTTCTTATTTCTGCTCAAAATATAGATTGTTGGTACTCGTTAGAACCGCCTCATCGAGGCGGTTCTAACGAGTACCAACAATCTATATTTTAGAGGAGAAATAAAAAAAAGGTTTACCCCTTTTACAGTATACTTTTACAGTATAAAAGTGGGGTCCAATGGGTTTAAATTATATAGACGTGTTTTCGTGATGAGTAGGCGCAATCTCGTCCAATTCACAAAAAAGTGCACAGATCCTGATCCGATGTCTTCTGTATCTGGATCTGCACTGTTTACAAATGTCGGGGTTGTCATATTCAGTAAAATAGGGATTATGGGGCCAACCAATCGGCACAAGCACACGTAAATGTTCACACAGCACAGATCGCCCCCGCCCATAGGGGCTTGAAGAAATATATGGGCTGCATGATGCTTCCACGCAGAGCTGAATCCGGCCTGCACACTAGTACTGGTAAACAGCTTAGAGGATCTAAGCCTGTTCAGGAACTGCGGTGCGAGGCGGACCGTCCATGCTAATAAACCCTAATGGTTTCATTGGGCGACAGGGCTTGAGATGTAATTTCATCTCAATGTTGGGTAAAAGTCCCACAAAATTGGAAGCAACGTCTCCAAAATGACCTTTACATTGTTGACGGGGACGTTAAACCTCAAATCAAACAAACAAATCACACAGCACAGCAGACAAGTCCCAGTCCATGAATCACAAACTGAAAACGTAAAACAAATGAAACACAGTGGGAACCAGTCAATATTCATACTGGTGAGCTCGCCTCATTAAGTCATGCCGGTAGTTCATTATTCCTTAATGTCGCCATATGCCATAATATTATTCCATGACTTTTAAACAGTCGAGGAATAATATTGGCGGATTACCGCAACGAGGCTTATAATTTGATGGAAGAGAATTAGTTTTTCCATACATCATTTACGATGAAATTAAAGCAATGACAATAAACTACCCAATGAATATTATTTGAAAAGAAACGTGAGACGAAATACCACAATTAAACCGGTAATTATTCGTGGTAATTCATGGAAATTCCAGGAAGTGGACATGTGCAGCGCCTGAAATATCCTTAACCATGTCGTCGAACGTCGATAGCTTGACTTTAAACTTCATATATAGGCAATGGAAAATAACTGTGTTTTATTCTACAACAAATCACGAAAGGTAGAGCTTGACGAGTGACGTCATTAAAAACTGCCAATTTATGACGTCACAAGTCGATTCCCTTGACGTTAGACGGTGTAACGGCATTTTCTCGCATCGAAAACGCTAGAATAGGATATAAAAACATGTGTTTCAGTCGATAATTTTAGCGGGATTTCTTCTAACAATGGCGAAAAGTGTGAGATTTTGAAGGAAACAACGGCATACCCGATTTTCAGCCTGTTAGAATCGAAACAGATCAGCTCTAGTTTGTGATTTGTTGAGTAATAAATCACAGTTTGGAGGTCAGTTGTAAAGTAGACAAACCACGCGCGCGTAGAGTAATAAATCACAGTTTGTCGGTCAGTTGTAAGTAGACAAATCACACGCGCTACGCGCTCGTGATTTGTCTACTTTACAACTGACCTCCAAACTGTGATTTATTACTCAACAAATCACAGTTAGAGCTAATCTATTTCTTAAATCAAACACCGTTTTATTACGTTTCATTAGGTTTTGGTAGGCATTCCCCACCGAAAACGGCGCAAAATTAAGGTAGCTCAGAACGTGACAGTGTGACTGGGGCCTTAGATATCATAATTAATCTATTATGTTTGTCATAAAAGGATTGTCAGACATCTGGTTAACGTTTTAATAATTTAAACTGCTTAAGAATATCAGCGATTATACCACAGACCACACTGCACTCCCGATATTTGCGAATAATAAAATCATATTGAACGTTTTCTTTACGAATTTAACCGTTTACCTAGTCACTGATTAAAATTCAGTCCCAGTAGTAAGTGGCAATAATAGATTTCTTAGTAAGTTTAAGACGATAGGTAAAACAAATAATGAATCGAATGTAAAACAGCACGCATTACGAAAACACGCCTATCCAAATACATTGTAACCTTTATCGCGAAAAAAAAAAAGAAAGAAAATTTTAGATGAAAAATTATGATATTTTACCTATTTCCTCTCAAAATATAGATTGTGTGTACTCGTTAGAACCGCCTCCATACTCGTTAGAACAGCCTCATCGAGGCGGTTCTAACGAGTACCCAAAATCTATATTTTAGAGCAGAAATAAGAAAAATAAGTTTTACCCCTGTATACCCCAGTTTTACTATATAAAAGTGGGATTTCAAGGGGGTCAAAATTATATAGGCGTGTTTTCTTGATGATATTGTAAATAAATTTCAATAAACGCATACATAAATAAATACAGTAGAATTCCTATATTAAGACCACCTTTGGAAAAACCAGGTGTTCCCATTTCCTTAATACTCAGGTTATATATCAAGCGGGAACGTTGTAGCAGACGCAGAAAAAAAGCACCCTTTTAACAAGAGGCCATGGACACAAGTCTTTGCTACTAAAAAGAATTTATATCAATTTAATCAGTGTACAATTAGCAGGCATGACCATCTGGACTAAGTGAGACCAATCCCCACCCCAACTGTGTTTGGTTTGTTAATAGTCATTTATAAAAATGGATCAAGGTGAAATTGGCCTAAAATTTAATTGCAACAGGTTGTTTAAAGCCTAATTTACTCCTGTAATTTTTCATCTTGTCCTAAGACAAGGAAGCATGCGCAGAGGAATGGTTCTAAGCTCTCCAGACGTCTCATAAATCGGGCTTCATGCATTTACGACAGAGAATCATGTTTACAAGCCCGTGTTATATACATCCCATCAGACCCACTTTATATAGAGGCAACTGGTGTTAACTGGGGTAAACATTATTTTATTTTCATCCTTCTGCTCCAAGATATGTGTTGTGGGTTCAGGAGTATACATTATTTTTCTTATTTCTAACGCCAAGACTTATGTCAGGGATGTTCATTACATGGACTTGTTAACATTAGAATAATGCACCACACATTTTTTTCTTATGAAAAATTGTTTTAGCATTCTTATCTACAGAAAGCATAGATAACAGATTGAGGGTGCCCGTAAGAATGCCCACAAAAGAAGTTTTCATTACGATAACACACCCATGCGACATAGTGCATTTATCTTCGTCTCCAAACTGGCTACGTTTCTGATGAAAATCTGTGACATTTTTATTTATACTGCAAACATAGGTTGTGGGTGCTCGTTAGACCCGCCGCTTCATTGAGTACCCATAACCTATGTCTTAGGGAAGAAATAAGAAAAATAATGAATACCCCTGTAAACCCCAGTTTTCTCAAAACAAAGTGGGGTGTAAGCGGGTGTTCATTTCACGGACTTGTTCACGTGATGTTTAACAGAAATATGGAAAATAATAAACACTCTGAAAACCCGACTTTCATATATCATTACTTGGAATTCATGGGGTTCTGTGATGTGACGCCGGTCGCATCATATCCATCCATCACAAACTTCAGTCCATGTCATTTAATCTGTTACCCCCATTAAGTGATTTTCTTGATGTCGTTTTCTTATAATCTTAACAGTTTAACAAACTTTTACAGTGAAAATGAACATAGAAAGTTATCAATCAAATTTTCAGCAGATGAAATATCAAAGCGCAGTGGGAACCAATCGCATTCAACGATCAAAGTTAGTGCGTAGCAGGGTGTTGTCAAATAGAGGCATTTATTTGCAAATGACCAATCAGAACACGTGAAATGTTTAGTTGTGCTCAACTCTCAAGCAGAGTCTCGCAGGGTCCAAAAACTTACGACAATATCATGAGCAGCGAAAAATTCCGACTGATGCAGAAAAAACAATTTTATGCCGGATATTGCACACTCAATAAAATGTAATAAAGTCATTCCTTTTAGATTACGTATATAAATATTTGCGACATAATTAAAGTTAAGATGATATTTAAAGAAAAAAAATCCACGCTAAGTCCAAATGAAGTTTGCGTTCACTGATTAGATTCAGAAGACTGCGAAAATAAAGTTTCAAAGTTTAAAGTTTCAAAGTTTATTAAGAAAACAGGAAAGCCCTGATGGACATACTAACATGAAAGAATGAAACTAGATTAATGCAAAGAAACAATGAAACAAGGAAAAACATACAATAACATGTATCACGACCCCTAAATGAACAAATAAATAACAAAAAATAAATTATATTTACAGTCAAAATAAAATAGAAAAAGAAAACCTTTCCAAAATGCACGTGACTCGCTGACGTTTCACTTAATTTTGAAAAAGCAAAGTTATTTAAACTTCAATGAATGTTTAATAAATAGAGGATCTTACATGAGTGTCCATGTATTATTGAATTTATTAAACGAGTTGAGGAAAATGTATAAAATACGAGGCTTTGTCAAGCATTTTATCCCTTTTCCTCAACGAGTTAAATAAATTTAATAATACATGAGCACGAATGCAAGATTCTATTTATCATATGACATTTAAAACGCATCTGTAGGGACGTCGTACGTGTAACGTGACGGGGCATAATCCAATAGTGGATGATCTAATATATTACATTGCGTTTTTACATTCTCAGACGCAACGTGATATGATAAATTTAAATTTACTACTTATATTTACATTATTTTTTATCCATTATATATGCCCCGTCAAGCGAGTTCGGTACTTATCGCCTATGCGAGCAGCGAATGTTCAGGCGAGCCTGCGCATCCGCGCAGTCTCGCCAGAACATTCGCTGCTCGCTCATACAAGCAGTGAATCAAGAGGAACCTTCAGACAAAAGCCATATCCCTAGCCCCTCTAAATGGCTGGGCATGCGCAGTTAAAATTTGTCATGGCGGAATGCTCGAAGACACAAATTCGCTTGGCGGGGCTCATATGATAAATTTAAATTTATTACTTATATTTACATTATTTTTCATCCATTATGTTATGAAAAATTCTGGTTTGAGGGCTAAAACTGAAATAAGAAAATTGTACATTGTTTTCCTTTTAACCCATTGTATACCAGTGGAATCTTCCATTGCTATATGTTGGACAAGTCCATTCCTCATATAAGGGGTGTCAGGCCAATTTTTTCGATTTTATTCTAATTTTGACGGAAAATTCTGTAGCAAATAGTGCAGGCCGTGATCAGACGCCGCGTTCTGATCTGGGGCTGCACTGTTTGCCAAGGTACCCCTTTAGGGGTTTCCAGCATGCAATGGGTTAACAGTCGAAGGGCGCCATTAACGTTATAACATCGTCATCGTCCAATCATAATGGAGAGAACCATGGTTTATTTTTGACGTCACTTATGGTCATATGACGTCGCGTGAGTCACTAAGATATGAAAAATATTACGTCCCAATAACTTACTATAGGCAATTTCTGTAAATGCACCGAGAATTTAAATATTGGAATTTGGTACCGTAGCATTACGTTAACGGTTCCGTGAATTCCGCTATTTATAAGACCACCTAAAATTAGGCCTAATGTTTTCAAAAGCTTATTTAGTAGACTTCAGTTATTCATTCTTTGTTTTGTTTTTTCTTCATACAGTGTCCTCTGGTCGGAGTCCACCTCTGGGACTGTTCAAAAAGGATGTACGGCCTTGAAAACCCCATCATATTCAAAATAAATTAGGCGACGCGCCAGCGGAGCCGTAAAACGGAATTTGCGACCGTAAAGCCGACGATTTACATCCCAAAATGACAATTTTCAATACAGTATCCCCATTCTCCCTATTATAATGCACTTATTCAGTTGTTTGGTTAAAAAATGTACTATTTTGCTTAAACGCGAAAGCGCTGCCAGCTGCGTTAAACCAAAAAGCGACGTTACCTCATGACGCCGGGTTTCGACAGTATATCGCAGGGTATACTGTCACAAATTTTGACGTTATCCAATTAATGGTGGCGTTAAAAACAATACAGTATATACAGCAGGCTCCACCGACCAACAGAGTAAGTTAACTGCCAAGGCTCCGCCACCCGAGACCCCAGGATTTGCAGCGACATGACAACACCTATGGAAAATACTTCCGTTTGTCCATCTACACATCATCCCCGGGCTTTCTTTAAGGCTACCTATCGGACTGGTCAACGGCACCTATCGGAGATATGTTCGACTTTTTTCATTATTTTTAATTTATAATTTAGTCTAACAACACCATTGAGCTATTTCTAGTAACCTTGGCTCATGAGTTCCAGTACTTTAGGCATGCTAGGGATGTCTGGG
The DNA here is from genome assembly GCA_963580285.1 of Lucinisca nassula. Taxonomy (NCBI): domain Eukaryota; kingdom Metazoa; phylum Mollusca; class Bivalvia; order Lucinida; family Lucinidae; genus Lucinisca; species Lucinisca nassula. The sequence goes on along the minus strand of OY757023.1, from coordinate 113,346,992 downwards.
GCATTGCGAAATGCTATTACTGCAAGCAAGCAGTTAATTATCAGGGTCTATATTTTTGCCAATGTCCCATTTTAGAGCGTTAGGCACTAATTATTTAAACTTAGAAATTCATTGATTCGGTCCAGGAATGTATCATTTTTGAGGCAAGGATATCAAATGTCCAGTTTTTTGTTCATAATGCTTATAACATGCATGTACAGGTGTTAAAATTACCACGAAAATCAGGCATTCATTTTCTCGAAATCAATTTGTGCGCTAACCCTTGTCACATCAAGTGGCCGTCACAGTCGGCTATTCAGCCCCTAATCGACATTAGCCATGACCCTCGACCTTTATATGGGGACACATGGCTCAGTAAATGGACCAGCATTAGTGCAAAATGACTTATATGTGACAGACACCATGAGAATGGACCGACTGCTGGGCTACATAATCCTATTTTTAATAGTTTCAATTTTCTTTTCGTATTAAGGACTATATTTTATATTCATATGGGAACCTCAATATATAGTGGTCGCGTCACAAGATACCTTCAAGTATCGGTACCAAGTGCGGACAGCGAAGACTCAGATCAGACTGCGCATATGCGCAGTCTGATCTGAGTCTTCGCTGTCCGTTTGGGGCCCTTGCCAATGAGATGCCATGTTAGGGCGCGCAATGAACCACATACATGTATGTCCCGACTTGTCGAAGGACAAGGGAGCCCAGTTTTGTTTCTTGTTGGGGCTTTGATGAAGATAAAAAGTACTTGGTGACATCTCAAAATAAGACTTGATTTCACAAAGCAGGGGCATTCAATCGGTATAATACATCAATTTAATGTTTCTGAAATGCAGAGATCATGGAAACCACAAAACCCTGTCAAAGTAGATACTGCTACAAGTGTATAAACCGTTCCTTTTATGACACCAAAATGCTATGATCTGTTTGCGTGTTTGATTTTAACGGCCTCGTAAACAATATTTGTCATATCGAACCGGATAATTTACATAACAACACTTTTCCTGGACAGGTTTAACCAGTACAGTGCATATTATCTGACAACTGTCCTCAGATTTCGGGAGTACGCTTTACGGTCAGAAATTTCGTTTTCGGCGACGCATTAGTGGAGTTGCGACCCTAAAACCGACATTTTACTCACCAAAATGACAATTTTCAATTCTGTTATCCACATTCTAATGCACTTATTCGGTTTTAAATTAAAATTGTTATATTTTGCAAGCGCTGTGAGCTGTGTGAAACCAAAGGAAAATGCCAATGAAAAGCGACGTTAAATTATCACGTTGGGTTTCCGACAGATTCTGTCGCAATATTTGAAGTTATCCAACCAGACATACGTTACATACGCAAATGCATTAGAATCATCGTTGGAACAACGTTTTTAACATTGCTGGGATGGGTCTTTTTACTCTCCGAATTAAGATTATGGATGCTCGTCATTATGAAACACACCCGTGCGACATAGCGCATTTTTACATCTCCAAAATGGTCACTTTTCTGATGAAAAACCGCGATATTATTCTTATTTTTACTGCAAACATATGTTGTGGGTGCTCGTTAGAACCGCCTCATTGAGGCGGTTCTAACGAGTACCCACAACCTATGTCTTGGAGCAGAAATAAGAAAAATAATGTATACCCCCGTAAACCCTAGATTTCTCTGTATAAAGTGGGATTTATGGGGTGTTCATTTCACGGTCTTGTTCGTGTGATGTTAGAATCTCCTGAAGTTCATGCTTAATGTGATGGCCGGAACTGGTCTAAAGACGTGCTTAGTATTAACTCACACCGCCCCACCCCGACCCCCGCCCCATACTTAAAGTCAATGTCACGCACTTGAAGCGCTTGAAGTCAGTGCATGGCAAAGCGCGAACAAACGAGATTACCTGTATGGTGACAGGTCTTGTTTAGAAGTGTTGCCGTCATATATATTTATTTCACAAAGGAATACTTCTAATAATTAAGACATTTCATCAGAGTAATTGATATTTTCTCATAACGAACATTAATTACTTCTTCATACAGACATAGCACGACGCGATTTGTAACGCTGCATTTTTTGACAACACGCGTTGGGACGGGCCGCAGGAAAATCTACTTATTGATAAATGGCACAAGAATCACTCAGAGCAACATCACCGGGCGCACTATAATCATCGTCCCCTCCATTCGCACAACAACGGGTCAACGAAACATATATTTCTCAAGTAGACTATGATACCTCTGGTCAGACTGCGCATGTTGTCGGCAAACCATGGTCGAGATTCGTTGTACGCACCTTGTTCTTTTGTTGCGCACGTACTGCTAATTATTATTTTAGGACAAGGGTACGACAAAACATGCAATAAGACCTTTACCTACAGCGAAGATTCAGACAACCCTACATACTAAGTTTGGTCCAATGTCTTCGCGTGTCTCTGTCTTTGGTTAACCCCGATCTTACAGAATGCACATGGAAATAGCGAAGACTGTGATCAGACTGCGCATGCGCAGTCTGATCAGAGTCTTCGCTGGTCATGTATGCCGTCTAGCTGGTTTTGCCATGACCCGGCGCATTCATGCTTCAAGCTGTGACAGGCACAACATGACCAAGATAGGAACACATTTCTTAAGTTTCGTTTCAGTAACTGGCTGTTACTTTTTACTTCGTTTAGGCACACTCCCTCTTTAGAACCGAGACTGCAGGTAACTGTAGCACATGTTAGGCCCTTTTCTGTTATTGAGCTAATATCAATAAGACATTGCATTTGTGTGTTAATTAATAAGGGTTTAGGTAACCTGTTACCTAATTGGCCTTTACACTACAGAAACCACACACAAGACACAGACATGACACCAATTGTATCAATGTATTGCGAGTTCGAGGAAATTGCAACACGTAGCAAAAGGCGCAATACTGTCACAGCGCCCTTATGTGAGACAAAGGCGATGTAATTGACCTGGGTGTACTGACTTTCTGAGTTCGGTTCGGTATCAGACAGTTTTAGATCGATTGTTGGCCGATTTATTGAATGTTTAGGGTTTAACGACCCGTCAACCCATGTGGGTGATTTTGTGTCGTCTCCCAGAGGAAGGGAGAAAAGATATAGGAGAGATAGTTGAGGTGATGAAAGTGAGGGACAGAGGAGAAACAGGAAATTGCATTACGCAAACACGCCTATACAAATACATTGTCACCTTTATCGCCGAAAAAATGAAAATTTTAATATGAAAAATTGTGAGTTTTCTTATTTCTGCTCAAAATATAGATTGTGGGCACTCGTTAGAACCGCCTCATCGAGGCGGTTCTAACGAGTACCCACAATCTATATTTTAGAGCAGAAATAAGGAAAAGGGTATACCCCCGTAAACCCCAGTTTTACTATATAAAAGTGGGGTTCAAGGGGGTCAAAATTATATAGGCGTGTTTTCGTCATGGAATGGAAGTGGAGAAACAGAATAATAACAGCCTGCTACAAGGACAGCAGGCCTTGACCAACCGTAAGCCATTACGACAACGCGCCTATACAAATACATTGTAAACGTTACCACCGAAAAATAGAAGGTTTAGATGAACAATTGGGATAGTTTTGTTTTTATTTCTTCTCAAAATGTAGATCGTTGATACTTGTTAGAACCGCCTTATCGAGACGTTTCTAACGGGTGTCCACAATGTATATATTAGAGCAGAAATAATAAAATAGTAAAGTTTACCCATGCAAACTAAAGATTTACTATATAAAAATGGGGTTCAGGGGGATCAGAATTATACAGGCGTGGTTTCGTGATGCAGGTATGATACATAGGCGATTGACAATGTCGTGTATCCTTAATTATTGTGAGCAGTGTATTATATGTTTTCTTATGAACCTGAGGCGGTTCTTACGTGTACCGTGGGCACAAACTGTGTTTTTAATCGAGAATAATGTAAATAAAATATAATAACATTGTATACACCAGGGCCTAGTTGTTCAAAGCATCGTTAGCTTAACGAGCTCGTAAGTAGTCAAATTGTTAACTGTTCTAGGAAGTACAAAATCTGAAATTCTCGTATTTTTGCTGAAACAAACATGTGAGTAGCTTTTGCATGTGCATGCTGCTCACATTTTTTTCAGCAAAAACTATTGATATATTTGCCACATTTAATCATCACGAAAACACGTCTGTATAATTCTGACCCCCTCCAACTCCACTTTTATATAGTAAAACTGGGGTTTACAGCGAATGAGGCGGTTCTAACGGGTACCCACAATCTATATTTAGGGCAGAAATAAGAAAAAAAATCACAATTTTTCATCTAAAAAAATTTCGATTTTTCATCTAAAAAATTCGATTTTTTGTATACATCACGAAAACACGCCTATATTATTTTGACCCACTGGTACCCCACTTTTATATGGTGAAACTAAAGTTTACAGGGGTAAACCTTATTTTTCTTATTTCTGCTCTAAAATATAGAGTATGGGTACTCGTTAGAACCGCCTCGATGAGGCGGTTCTAACGAGTACCAACACTCTATATTTTGAGCAGAAATAAGAAAAATATCACAATTTTTCATCTTAGATTTTTCATTTTTTCGGCGATAAAGGTTACAATGTTTTGATATAGGTGTGTTTTCGTAATGTGACGTCATTAGTTTTAAACACATGGCCCTGTTGTATGGTTCTATGCGGCCTTTACATGATAAATCAACGAAATAACGCTAAATAAACGTCCTTCAAATATTATAGCCCTTATCCCGCTGAACAAGACAACCCTACATTTGCAAACTATGTAAATCCAGATCAGATCTGGACTGTTTGTGGTGCAGTTTGAAAATTGAACGCACATAATTATTATACATTCATCACGAAAACACGTCTATATAATTTTGACACCCTTGAACCCCACTTTTATATAGTAAAACTGGGGTTTTCGGGGGGTATACCTTATTTTTCTTATTTCTGCTCTAAAATATAGATTGTGGGTACTCGTTAGAACCGCCTCGATGAGGCGGTTCTAACGAGTGCCCACAATCTCGAGGCGGTTCTAATGAGTGCCCACAATCTATATTTTGAGCAGAAATAAGAAAAATATTAAAATTTTTCATCATAAAATTTTCATTTTTTCGGCGATAAATGTGGCAATGTATTTGTATAGGCATGTTTTCGTAATGGATAAAAGTTTTAACGATTTGTTAACTAATGACGTCTTAAGTAACTGGCCCGAGCTTTATAGTCCTTCGAGAGCCTCTTTAAATGATGAATCAACGTAATTAGGCTAAATGAACGTCCGTTAAATATTATAACCCATATCCCGCTGAATACGACAACCCTACCTTTGAATATAAACCCAGATCAGATCTACAGGGTTTGTGACGCAGTTTGAAAATTGAACGAATACATTTGAATGATGGATAGTAACATAACATAACATAACATAACATGGGCCCCGTCAAGCGATTTTGGTACTTATCGCCTATGCGAGCAGCGAAGGTTCAGGCGAGCCTGCGCATCCGCTCAGTCTCGCCAGAACCTTTGCTGCTCGCTCATACAAGCAGTGAATCAAGAGGAACCTTCAGACAGAAAGCTATACCTGGCCCCTCTGAATGGCTGGGCATGCGCAGTTAAAATTGGTCATGACGGAATGCTCGAAGACACAAATTCGCTTGGCGGGGCTCACATAATATTCCTTTATTAAGACAAACTAAGGTCAGACAGATGACATATGAGTGTAAAGAAGAAAAAGAACGAATATAAGCAAGCACTCAACACAGGATCAGCTCCCATTCAACGCTTGATTAACGCTTTCGACACTGAATCAGCTCTGAAACAACGCTGAAAACGTCGTTTCAACGTTGTTTTGGCGTTTTTTTTTGTTCCTGTCGGAAATACATAATTATGCTAAACGCAATACAGTGACAATGCAAGACTGTTTTGGAGAAGCATAATTTAAAGATCACTGGACTAGTTTAATAAGTATTTTCGCGAAAATACAGATGCTACGTAGTTCGTTCTGGTAAGAAATGGATGTGGCAAAATTAATTTATTCAGCGGGATACGGGTTGAACGTTAATTGAATATAACGCATAAACGAACGCCTAACATTTTTTTAAACGTTAATCTGATATTAATAAAATTTCCAAAAAGTCACGGGGTACAGTTTTGGTCGATAAACTTAGCATGGTGGCATCGGCGAAGCACCTTGTTTGCGCTTCGCTTCAATTTTCCATAAATTGACGCTAAAAGTGGAATTGTTATGCCTATAGAATTCTTAATTACACGGAAATCGTGCTTTATTTCCGCTCTTGCCGTATGAGAGAGGGTCCATAGAGGTACCCAGCATGTCATGTGACAGCTGGAAGCGCGTGCTTTGTCGCCATGACGACCAACTGTCGCTCGAGACAAGCCGCACAATAAAAGAGTTCCATTGAAAATGTGGATTGTCCGTAATTTTGCGAAAGTGAACATAAACGATTTATTTCAATTTATTTCAAGCTGTGTGTTTAATCAGAATAAATAAATTATTAACACAAATTGTGCAGTAAACGCCGGTTACGTATTTCTATTCAGAATATCGAATCTACAGCATGGTTTGCACTGGTTGAATCTATAGACCACAATGAGATAAAACGTTCACTTGGTGTTGGTTAAGAAGAAGTAATTACTTCAATTAATTCTTGGTACCTTTCTTAAGGCGCATGCTTACACCTGGTACACTTCTTGACACCTTCATAAGTGAGATATAGAGGATATTTGATTTTTTTCAGTGTAAGATCGAATTTTATTTCATCGAATGAACACCAAAACTGTTATTTTCACGAGTAGCGTAGCCACGAGTGAAAATAGCAGTTTTGGTGTTCATGAGTGAAATAAAATTTGATCTTGCACTGAAACAATCAAATTTTCTGTTTCTTACATGCTTCAAAAGGCAATATTTAGCGTCTTTAATGGTGTCGCTCACATTCGGAGAAAATTATCTTTGTTCCTGCTCGTTTCGCGTCAATTTAGTGGTGTCCATCGTGTTTAGTGGGTATACTATATGGGTGTAAACTGAAAGTTTGCACCTGAGAAATGGCCTGGGATGGTATTATTATGAATGATTAATGAAATAATTGAGAGAGTAGTTTTCCAAAGAAGTTGATGGCAAGTCTAACGTCGCGCGACAAAAGACGTGACGTCAGCGTCATAAATGACGTCAGTAACGTCCCCGTCACACATGAACGGGCTATGCGTCAATTAGAACACATTTCAGTATTGTTCAGTTATCTGACAAAGATAAAATTGAAATTAGAGTTAGATTTGAAGAAAAAAGTAGTCCCAAACAGTGAAAAATAAAAAATCGTATTTTCACTGTTTGAAACAGTGAAAATATCGTTTTATATTTCACTGATAAATCTCTATCATTCATTGAAAAGCATGTAAGAAAACGTTTTGCATCATGATAACAAGTCCGTGAAATGAACACCCCACTAAACCCCACTTTATATGGAGAGAACTTGGATTTACGAGGGTAAACTTTATTTTTTTTCTTATTTCGGCTCCAAAACAGGCTGTGGGTACTCGTTAGAACCGCCTCAATGAGGCGGTTCTAACGAATACCCACAGCATATGTTTGCAGTACAGGTAAGAAAAATATCACGGATTTTCTTCAGGAAAGGAGCCTTTTTTTTTGGTGATTTGAAAAAAATGCACTATGTTGCACGGGGGATCTCGTTAGTGCTGAGACAATGAACGGTCAACCCTCGCTCACTGAAGGGGCTTAGAAAATAGATTGGGCTTCATGGTGCTACCGCGCAGAGCTGAATTCGATCGAACAGTTTTGAGTTTTGGTAAACCACTTAGAAGGTCGAAGCCTGCATAGGAAAAGTGGTACGAGTCGAACCGCCCCTTAAACCCCAGCAGGTTTATTTTTGAAACGTTTTTCATCTACATAACGGGTAAATGTCCCTAAAACATACTGGCGTTTGATGATCTCTTCTACATAAGAAAAAGTCTTTTTGGGGCAAAAACTGCCAAGTGAGTGTGTGTTTCAGTTTTACGTCCCACCAACAGCTAAGGTCATACGGAGACGGGACCTCGGTTTAAAGATTCATCCGAAAGTCTGGAGAAGCCCGGGATCGAACCTGCGACCCCTGGTTTACAAGGCGAGTAGCGTAACCACTCGACCACTGCAAAAAAACAAAACAAAAAAAAACAAAAAAAAAAAACAAACAAAAAAAAAAAACAATTTACCCATTGTAACAAATTAACACATTAAGGGTTACCTTGGCAAACAGTGCAGGCCCAGATCAGATGTCACAGAACGCGGAGTCTGACCAGGTCCTGCACTATTTGCTAACAGAGGTTTCCGTCAAAATTATAATAAAAACGACAAAAATAGGCCCGACACCCCTTATATGACAAATGGACTTGTCCAACATAAAAAAATGGAAAAGTCCACTAGTATACAATGGGTTAAAACGAGATTCTTGTTATTATATGGTTCTTATGGATACTTTCTGGATCTCGTTTAATCCATTACGAAAACGCGCCTATACAAATATATTTGAAAATTTACCACCGAAAAAACGAAAATTTTATTATGAAACATCTATTTTTAGCCTCCCCATTTTCTAATGACAGTTCGAAATGTTGTCATACAAGAAATTAATAATAAATATTCTGATATTTTGAGGAAAGTTTTGCTCGATGTCATTAAGATAACACATTATTGTGACGTAGTGTAATGCTCTGTAACCCCAAAAGAATTTTCTGAAAAAAAAAAAAATCGTGTTAATTGTTTTATTTACACTCCAAACTGGTTTCGGGTGCTCACAACCTATGTCTGGGAGCAGAAATAAGAGAAATGATGTATACCCCAGTGAACCCTAGCTGTAGAGCTAACGGGCTATTTATTAACGCGATGTTTAATTAAATTCAATAATCATATTAATAATAATAATAAACAGGGATAAATAAATATATAAATTACGAAAACGCGCCTACACAAACATATTGAATTTTATCACCAAAAAAAAAAAAAAAAATGGAAATTGTCAGATAAAAAAAATCTGACATTTTTCGTATTTCTACTCAAAATATATATTGTGGGTACTTGTTGGAACTGCGAGTGAAAATATATATCCCTCTAAACCTCAGTTGTACTTATAAAAGTGGGGTTTTAAGGGTCAAAATGATATAAGCCTGTTTTCGTGATGTTACATACACCAAGATAAGTTCTAGAGAAAAATTGCGCCACTCTGAGAGGAAATAATTTGCACAATGAATTGTATATACATCATCATCGGTACATGTACAATAAAGAAAATGCTACAAAATAAAATGCAAATGCTCACTGGTGCCATTTCGAAAACACGCCTATACAAATACATTGTAAACTTTACCGCCGAATAAACTAAAATTTTAAGGTGAAAAATTGTTATATTTTTTCTTATTTCTGCTCAAAATATAGATTAAGGGTACTCGTTAGAACCGCCGCGATGAGGCGGTTCTAACGAGTACCCACAATCTATATTTTAGAGCAGAAATAAGGAAAAATAAGGTTTACCCCTGCAAACTCCAGTTTTACTATATAAAATTGGTGTTCAAGGTGGTCAAAATTATATAGGCGTGTTTTCGTGATGCAAAGAAAGAGGGTATACATTTTACTCAATTTCTGTTGTTGTTTTTATTATCAGTATTATTATTGTTATATTGCCCCCGCCCATCGGGGCTTTGAGAAAAAGATTGGGCTGCATGATGCTTCCACGCAGAACTGTAACCGACCGCACACGAGTACTGGTAAACCGCTTAGAAGGTCCAGGCCTGCACAGGTAGTGATGCGAGTCGGTCCGTCCATGTATATAAACCATATTGGTTTCATTGGGCGGCAGGTTCATCTCAGTTTCGGTTAAAAGTCCCACAAAATATGAAGCAACGTCTACAAAATGACCTAATAGTGTTAATGGGGGCGTTAAACCTCAAATCAAACAAACAAACAAACAAATATTGTTGTTATTTGCACAAACACCTGTTAGAACTACCTCTAACTTGAACAACAATATGATGCTTATCTCTAATGCGTTTGGTGTTCACCGCGTTATGGACAAATACAGTGCTGAGAGAGAGAGAGAGAGAGAGAGAGAGAGAGAGAGAGAGAGAGAGAGAGAGAGAGAGAGAGAGAGAGAGAGAATTATATCTAGAGCATTGGTATTTCAATTTCTAAATTTTTGGCTGCCAATCAACCCGGCACGTGCTCGCCCCAGGCCCCTGGGATAAAGTTACAAATTGTCTGTCAAATCAGCTAAATGTGTGAAATTTGATAATATTTTAGATAATGATGAGTTAACTTGATTGATAGGCGACTGATTGTTACAACTTCCATAGGGTTGTTACGTAAAATCCGAACATTTCATATTACTTGGGCCCCGTCAAGCGATTTTGGTACTTATCGCCTATGCGAGCAGCGAAGGTTCAGGCGAGCCTGCGCATCCGCGCAGTCTCGCCAGAACCTTCGCTGCTCGCTCATACAAACAGTGAATCAAGAGGAACCGTCAGACAGAAAGCCATATCCCTGGCCCCACTGAATGACTGGGCATGCGGAGTTAAAATTTGTCATGACGGAATACTCAAAGACACAAATTCGCTTGGCGGGGCTCACTTAATATTCTCTACGTTCAGACAGACGAATCAGACTATTGTTCCCCTATACAAGATTACCCCAGAGCCCCACTTTACATAAAGCAGAGCCTACATTAGACTTATAAAAGTCCTAGATGTTAATAGGTGTGCTCATGCATTCCATATTTTATATTATGCCACCATGCAAGGCCAGATTTTATTTTATCCTGACTCAAACATCTAGATGTGATGAGAGCTCAAGAGAGAGATTTGAGGAAGGGGTATATATTTTCATCTAAGGATTACTTTTTAAAAGAAAGTCACATCTCATCAGACTTTATAAGTCTAAGCCTACATTAGTTTGCTATGTCTTGCTCAAACCAATAGACTGGGCACTCGTGACGCAGTTCTAACGAGCACCTACAATGTAAGTCTGTAAGAGAAACAAGGAAAACATAAAACCATCTGAAAAATACTAGTTCCATATAGTATGAAGTTGTTATGGACAAATACAGTGCTGAGAAAGAGCACGGGTGTGTGTGTGTGGGGGGGGGGGGGGGGGTGGATCTGTACGGAGAACACACATTATTACGACAATTATTGTTATTCCGTGACATTTTGTTATAAAACCCCATACAGGGTACATGAAGTTTGTTTGCTTGTTTTATTTGAGGTTTAACCTCACCGTCGACTCTGTATCGGTCATTTGGAAGACGGTTGCTTCCAATTTTGTGGGACTTTTACCCGACGTTGAGATGAAATGACATCTCAAGCCCTGTCGCCAAATGAAACAACGAGCTGAAATGACATCTCAAGCCAAGTCGCCCAATTGAACCAATATGGTTTATGAGCATGGACGGGACTGACACCGCTTTGCCTGGGCATGCTTAGATCCTCTAGGCGGTAATACTCGTGTGCGGTCGGTTTCAGGTCTGCGTGGAAGCATCATGCAGCCCATCTATTTCTTCAAGCCCGATGGGCGGGGGCCATGCACATGTAGTACATGTATAACAGTTAATTTATCCCCTAAGAAGAACATCTCGGCGTGGCGATGCTAAAATGCCCACGGGCATTTTAGCATCGCCTCACCGAGAACATCTCTGATAATCCACCATCTTGAGCCAGTCATTCGTTCCACTGAAATTCGTTCTAATAACATGTAGAATGTATAAATGGGGTTTCCAATAAATGCATTATAAAATGACTGATGGAGCCAAAAAGATAGCTACATATTTTAAGATTCTTGAAAATTATCTTGCTTTTGTCTTCGGTTGTCTCCCAGCCCCTCAGCTTTCATTATCGCCCTTAGCACGAGGCGAATGTGTTAAAAGGTAAAAATTTATTGCATCTAGACTATGTCATCCTGATTTAAAAACAAGATTATACGTCAGATCCGTGAAGTCCGTTCAGTTGAAAACAGTTTGACACCGTTTTGCCCGTAGCAGAAATTCCTGCACTCTTTTGTTCTGCGGAGTCTTACAGCGCGAGAGCAGTCTTGACCTTATCAATACGTCACCAAAATGTGATGTATAACGTTTTCGATTACATCATCAATTTGCGCGAATAATGAAAATAAACACGAGAGGCCATTTAAATGTCGGTTTGATACTTTAATGATGTGGCTTTTTAATTTCTGCGGTTAAATTGTTTAAAGTGGTGGAAAATAGATTATCTAAACTGTTCAATAAACCTCGTGTTTGATGTTCGAGTAACCCAAGCTGAAAATTGAACAAAAACATTCGAGTTGTAAGATCTTGTAATTTTACTGAACCAATCTTAAGGCAACTTGAAAAACCCGTTCATTCTGACGCTTCTGCATTACGCATTACGGCATTTTCATCACGATAACAAGTCCGAGAAACGAAGACCTCTCTAAACCCCGCATTATATAGAGAAATGTGGGATTTACGGGGGTATATATTTGATCAAAAACATACATTGTAGCTACTCATTAAACTCGTAGAGGAAAAGAGATAAAATGCTCGGCAAAGCCTCGCATTTTATCCCTTTCCCTCAACTTGTTTAATAAATTAAATGATACATGAACACTCATGCACGATCCTCTATTTATTGACATGCACAATCAAAGCACTGATGGGTCGAATATGTAGCATGGAGAAATTGTTTGAGAAATGTTCTACCCTAAAATTTCTGTATTTTTATATCTTAAAAACGACCATTTTTCGGAGGAAAATTTGTAATATTTTTCTTTGTAAAGCCCCAAACATATGCTGTATTGCTCGTTAGAACCGCCTAAATGACGATCCACAACCTGTGTTTTGGAGGAGAAATACATGTAATTTAAACATGTCATTTAAACCCTCGTTTTTTATATATTAAGTTGGGCGTAAGACAAAATATTACAAATTTTCATCAGAAAAATAGCCGTTTTTTAAGATATGAAAAAAATGCACCATGCACCATGAAAACATGTCTATTTAATTTTGACCCCCTTGAACCCTATTTTTATATAGTAAAACTGGAATTTACAGGGGTAACCTTAGTTTTCTTATTTCTGCTCTAACATATAGATTGTTGGTACTCGTTAGAACCGCCTCATCGAGGCGGTTCTAACGTGTGCCATAATCTATATTTTGAGCAGAACCAAGAAAAAAAGACAACTTTTCATCTTAAGAATTTCGTTTTTTCGGCAGTAAAATTTACAATATTTGTATAGGCATGTTTTCGTAATGCTCACACTACATTTACAGTCGAACTTCAATAGCTCGAACACCTTTGGGACCTCGAAAATCTGTTCGAGACAGGGGTAGTTCGAGCCACTGAGGTTACGGTCAGGAGGCATAACGAGATACTCTAGACATCTTTTAGGTGTTCTATAGTGCAAATGTATGCTGTGTGTACTCATTAGAATCGCCTCATCGAGGCGATTCTAATGAGTACACACAGCATACATTTGCAAGATAAAAGACTAAAACCTCCTTAATTATCCCCTACTATTTCTTATGTAGAGGATTTCGCTAGGGACTCAAGAATGGGTTCGACGCATCCATGGTAAACGAGCCATCGGTGTTCGAGCCAACGAAGTTCTACTGTATGTGTTATCGTTTGTTTGTTTGTTTGATTTGAGGTTTAACGTCCCCGTCGACAATGTATAGGTCATTTTGGAGACGTTGCTTCCAATTTTGTGGGACTTTTACCCGACATTGATATGAAATGACACTTCAAGCCCTGTCGTCCAATGAAACCAATAGGGTTTATAAGCATGGACGGTCCAACTCGCACCGCTTTGCCTAGGCAAGCTTAGCTTCTCTAAGCGGTTTACCAGTACTCGAGTGCGGTCGGTGTCAGCTCTGCGTGGAAGCATCATGCAACCCATCTATTTCTTCAAGCCCCGATGGGCGGGGGCCTGTATGTGTTATCGTAAGAATTGTGCCAGGTCCTTTTGATCGTCTTTGGAATCGTCCGGACAATCTGGCCGAAATTTTGCGGACAGGTTGAATTCTATTAAATCAAACAGGTTTCTCCATTTAATAAATTTGTAAACGAAGATTATGATTATATGGTGTTAAACAACCTGCCTTATTACCAATATCAAAGGCGAGACGGACTCCAACAGTTTTTTAATTAAGTGTTTAGCAACAGCAAACCGCGGGGGTGGGGTTCAGTTTCTTTATTCCCAGGTGGTGGCTGGGACTAATTGATACACGATGAAGTGGTACGGCACTGGTGTGGCTGCAAAGTGCTGCTCAAATTGGTTCAGTCGAAGTTACAAAATTAAATAATTTCAACTGAAATGAAATTGAAAAAGACAAAATAAAATATTAGTTAATATTAAAATTCGAACTTTATGTTCAACATTATTTTGAATCATATCTGATATTTGTTTCAGCGCTCTGTTACAAATTTTATAGCCACAATATATAAATAAATAAATAAATAAATAATTTCATGACAGACAAAATGACATTTTTCTTCTAAAACAAGCGACAATTTTACTTTTTGCTTCCCTCATTTACTAGTTGGAAGCTCTCGTTAGGGCTGCAACAGTCAGGTGGGCCCCCGCTAATCTGGGCATGGAGAAACGGATTGGGCTGCACGGTGCTTCCGCGCAGAGCTAGCAGAGCTAAAACCGACCGCTCAAGAGTACTGGTAAACCACTTAGAAGACCTAGCCTGCCATGGCATAGTGGTGCGAGTCGGACCGTCCATACATATAAACCCTATTGGTTCCATTGGGCGACAGGGCTTGAGATGATATTTCAAATCAACGTCGGGTAAAAGTCCCACAAAATTGGAAGCAGCGTCTCCAACTGACCTAAATAGTGTTGACGGGACGTTAAACCTCAAATCAAACAAAAAAACAAAAACAACAGCCAGGCGGTTCTACATGATAAGAGCCTCCCATACTCTTTTTTTTGCAAACAGTAGTTGTGGCCTGACTGAAATTCCTATATTTTGCCAATCCTAGTTGTTGATCCAGGAAACCCACTTTACCTGCATTGTAAATCAGAAATTCTCTTGGGATTGCGAGCGGAAAAGAACCGCTTATTCAATACGTAACGGGCGTCTACAAGAAAAGACCAATGGTACACCGAAACCTACAAAATCTAATATACATGTACGTCGAATCCAATCAGAATTCGCGCGGTTCAAACTTTTCAATAATACAATACATGATACGAAACTGATTACACTGCGAGGAATGCGCTTGGATTGCGCTTGTCGGACGATGCACATGCCATGTTCCCCTTAGGCCACATGTTATTTTCCCCCGAAGTCTTGCCCCAAAAAATAGATTGTGGTTGCTCGCTAGAACAGCCTCCATGAAACTCCATGAGGAAACTGTCACGTGCAATTATATCCTGGTAAACCCCACTTATTTACAATTAAGCAGGTTTTACAAGGGGTATCATTATTTTCCTATAAATTGCAATAGGACATAGATTGCGGGTGCAAGTAAGACCATCGCATCAGATCATAGGTTGTGGGTACTCCTTAGAACAGCGTCAGTGGGTACTCGTTAAAACTGGACATGGATCGCTGTACTCGTTAATTTGTTTGTTTTGAGATTTAACGTCCCCGTCAACACTAAAAACAATGAAAGATAACTTAATCTCGCATGTTCCTAAGAAGATTCATTATGATAACACACCCGTGCGGCATAGTACATCCATTCATATCTTCAAAATGGTTACTTTTTCTGGTGAAAATCTGTGATATGTTTCCAATTTATGCCCAAAACATAGGTTGTGGGTGCGCGTTAGAACCGCCTCGATGAGGAGGTTCTAACGAGTACCCACAACCTATGTCTTGGAGCAAATATAAGGAAAATGATGAATACCCCTGTAAACCCAACTTTTCTCTATATGAAGTGGGGTTTAGAGGGTGTTTCTTTCACGGGCTTGTTCACGTGATGTAGATGACGTCATAATAACTTACCATCATCATCATCATCTTCTATGTCACTCTTCTCCTCCGACTTAGAGTCGCCAAGAATGCCGTCAATACTGTGTTTACCCCCTCTCTCCATTCTCTCTCCAGTGTCGCTCTCCTTCCCATCACTAGAATCCCCGTCCGAGCCCTTAAACTGGAACCTGCTTCTTAAAACTCGACTGATTGAACTAACACTTGGCACAGTACTTCTGTCACATATGCTGTCCTTTAAAAGTCTGTCTCTAATTTCCCAACTGAATATTCCAGGATTGTCGCGTTTATAATTCTCGATTTTCTTCTCGACCTCGGGAGTCGCCACTCTGGGTTTCGAACCTCCAATAACACCCGGGCGAATGCTGCCGGTCTCCTGGTATCTTTGAAGAATTTTTGAAACACACCCGTGGGAGACGCGCAGCTGACGGCTGATGACGCAGGGACGGACACCCTGGGCGGCAAGTTCAACTATCTTCAAACGAATGTGATTGGGAAGTGGTCTTCCGTTGATGAAGACACCACCGAGCTGGTTAACACGTCCTTGTCCTGCAAAGAAAATGTTATTTATTTATTTATTTATTTATTTATTTATTTATTTATTTATTTATTTATTTATTTATTTATTTATTTTTATTTATCCACCTGTATTCAGTAAGCACCCAATGGATAATCAAAATGTGCATGCTTAATACAGGTGCTTGCTTAATACAGTTGCGCTGATTCCGATACATTCCGGTCTTCAGAATCATGAAACTGACAGGTATCATTTCATGATTTAGACATCTTAAGTAATTACATGAAGGCACCAAATAAAGTTCATGTAAAGGACACCTATGTAAAGGACACCTATATAAACCCTACATCATACAGAGAAAAGCGTAGTTTACAAGGCTAAACATTACGTTTTCTCTAAACATAGAGTGTATTCCTTGATACCGCCTCAAAAGAGGCGCCACATTCAGTTTGTACAAATCATTCGTTTATAAAATACATGTACATTGTATTTTAAGTAAGGTCGGGTCCATACGATCAATTCTCGTCGGAAGTCCGGTATTAAATTTGGAAATTCCAGTAATTGTATCAACCTCGAGAACACAGGGACGGACAAGTTGTCTACAGAACGTTTTTTGTAGGCTTTAACACTGTGGGATACTAGTGTCACCACGAAATGAATACCCTTGTATATACACTTTTATACAATGTGGTATTTTCATATTTTTTTTTCTATCAACATAGATTGTCACTACTCGTTAGAACACTCATAATCTATGTCTGTACATCTATAGCAGATATTAGAAAAAAAAATCAACAAAAAAAAAACAAAAAAACAACAAAACAAATCAGATATTTTCGGAGACGTGAAAGAATGCAAGTATGCCACGTGGCGTTGTTGTCCTAATGATTACATGAAGCACTGAAATGTACATAAGCCATTGCAACACGATCATTTTGAGACTAATTCGACGCTACAGAAATAAATAAAAACAAATTCATATTCTGGTAGGTGTGAACGAGTACCAAATTTTCGAATTCACCTCTTCCACATATAAGCTTTAACATACAGTGAAATTCCTTGATCAAGACCACTTTTGGGACTGTTCAAAAGTGGTCTTTAAGACCACTTTTGAACTGCCCCAAAGGTGGTCTTTCATTGGGAGACACTGGGTGTTTAAAACACAAAAATAGTCTTAATTTTAGGTGGTCTTAACAGTGGAATTTTACTGTACATGTAACACTGCTTGAATAAAATAAATTGTCCACACTCCGATACAAGTTGTTAAGTTTACGACTCGTACCAAATTTAAGTGGGCATAGATTTGAATATTCGCCGATCAAAAATTGCATGCAACAATATTACTATCTTAAAGTGTGTCGTACCTTACTGATGCTGCATAATAAGTATAAACAAGCATGCATAATTATAAATTATTCCAGATCACCTTTAAGTAGGGCCTCTGTCTCTATAGGTGAATACTCCATGTTAAATCAATTTTTACCATCAACTATCTGGCTCGAATTAATTTCACAACAGTTTCCTCACTTTGACATAGATATTTGAAATAATAGAATCTAAGGTGTGACTGGAATCCTTATCCGCTTATTAGTATGCAAATGAGATGCTGAATTATTCATGAATCGAAACAATAGGTGGCGAGCTGGGGAGGCGGGGACTAAAATAGGCATATTGCCGTAAATGCTAATTAAAATGAAGGTCTTCTTAACGGGAATCATTTGGCAATTATCCGCCATCAAATTGTAATTTTGTTTGTTTGTAATGAGGTTTAACGACCCCGTCAACACTATTTAGGTCATTTTGGAGGCGATGCTTCCAATCATGTAGGTTTTTTACCCGACATTGAGGTAAATGACATCTCAAACCCTGGCGTCCAATGAAACCAAAAGGCATATATGCATTGGACGGACTGACACACACCACTTTGTCTGAGCAGGCTTACTCGTGTATTGTCAGTTTCAGCTCTGCGTGAAACACCGTGCAGTCCAATCTATTTTTCCAAGCCCCGATGGGTGCGGGCGACAAATTGTAATAATAATAACAATCAATCTTCTTATCATTATTATCATCATTTGTAGCAGTAGCATTTGTAGTAGAAAAAATATTTTTAATAGTTTTTGTTGGTTTGTTTTTTATGTTAACGAGCCAGTCAACAATATTTTGGCTATATCAAGCTGGTCTGTTCACCTAAACACACATTTCCTGGACAGGCTTATATATAAGCAGTTAACCAGTGCAGTGCGCATTCTAGACAGTTGCCCTTCTTGAATCAACGTACGGGTTAGCATGAACTATGATGAATGTTGCCAACCCGGCAGGTATCGAGTAGTAGTAGTAGTAGTGTAGTAGTTGTTGTTGTTGTACGACACCTCAAAGAAGACGGTTCTAAGAAATGACGCAGTTATTTATCATGAGTGAATATAATAAAAAAACCTATAGAGGCAAGATGTTTTTCTTTTTTTTTTCTTTTTTTTTCCTTTTTTAGAAAAGTGTGTTTTTCAAGGATACAGAATATGAATATAGGCACTCAGTAAGTTCGCGACAACGAGGAACCTGTACCCACAATCTATTTTTAACAATACTTAGGAAACAAATGTTCAAAATAACATTGAAAAAAAAAAAAATACTTCTCCATCACGAAAACACGCCTCTATAATTTTGAGCCCTTTGAACCCCACTTTTATATAGTTAAACTGGGGTTTACAGGGGTAAACCTTATATTTCTGCTCTGAAATATAGATTGTGGGTACTCGTTAGAACCGCCTCAGGCGGTTGTAACGAGTACCCACAATCTATCTTTTGGGCAGAAATAAGATCGAGGCGGTTCTTACGAGTACCCACAATCTATATTTTGAGCAGAAATAAGAAAAATATAACATTCTTTCATCTTAAAATTTTCGTTTTTACGGTGGTAAAGTTTACAATGCATTTGTATAGGCGTGTTTTCGTAATGACAATATAAAGTGGGGTTTACAAGGGTATTCAGTTCACGAACTTGTTAACATAGTGATTGAAACAACCTTTCTTATTTTGTTCAGTATATAGAGGATCTTACATGAGCGTCCATGTATTATTGGATTTATTAAACTCGTTGTGGAAAAGCCTCGCATTTTATACCTTTTCCTCAACTCGTTTAATAAATCCAATAATACATGAGCACGAATGCAAGATTCTAGCTATCATATGACATTTAAAACGCATTTTATTCAGGATTTGTTTACAAAAATGTGAATATTCCGCCATTAGTAAACGCGACGTTGTCAAGGACATCGTACGTGTAACGTTACGGGGCGTATCTAACTAATTTGCATATTTAATCCTAGTGGATTACGGAATTTATTACAAAGAGGTTATTATATGGTAAAGGTGTGCCTTTAAGTCATATTGGCACCGGTATGTCATATTGGCCCGAGGGCTTTAGCCCGAGGGCCAATATGACTTCCGGTGCCAATATGACTTAGAGGCACACCTTCACCATATCATAACCTCTTTATTACATCATTTATATAGCATAGTTATATCGCAACGTGAAGACATGAAGGCAAAGAGAATATTTACTTTTTAAAGGTTGATGCCGGGAACGTTTCATCGATTGTATTGAGGATATATTTTCGGTATCCGCCAAAAAAAAAAAAGAAATTCCTTATCAATTATGTAACTGATTAGTAGGCCTACACTAACCATGCTCAAGGTAATACAGTAACACAGTAGTGCGCAGCAAAATACGTCACAAGTGACGTCACAACTGTAAGTATCAAAACAAAAACAAATCGCCATTTTAAATACAGAATTTCTGCAGTTCAAAGAATGCTTTTTTAAGGTATTTTACAGAATGTTTTGTGCTTATTTGAAGACCATTTTAATTTTAAAGGCTCTTAGTGACATTCATCAAGCTAATGCTTAATCGATTCCGTGGGTAGCAGTCGGTCGCGGTGGTTGTGTACGTTAAAATACAAGACAATTTTAGGGACATTTTCCCTCCCACAGATTTCTTCCGCACAATTTCCAGCTCCTCATAAGTGAAGGGATCTTCATAAGTGAAGGGATGTTCGTTTAAGGTAGTTGGCAAGACCTTATTGTTTCAAATGATGGGACATCCCTGCTGTGCTTGAAAGCAACGTCCTTCACAATGCTTCCCAATCGTGAGTGAACTTCTTTTAAAAAGTATTTTGTTTTTCATTTTTCATGTTTGCCACGAAATATCAGACTTTTCTCAAAATCTATTGTTATCACTGTCTTCTATCGCTCTGTCTAGGTCCAGCAGTCGGGTTGACATTGCTTCAAGTCATTTTTCTGCGGCCATTTTGAAGCTTATGGGGTACGGCACTGACGTTCTATTGCTATAGTAACAGAGTGGAGCAGTGCCAATATGGAAAGGAAGTGCCAAAAATCCATATAATATGGATTTTTGGCCCCGTCACGTGACTGTGCCATCAAAATAGCGAAAAAATGAGCCTGTATTGAAAGATTCTAATGTAATTTTCCTATAGAAGGTATGTAATAAATGGCGTTATTACACTCTCAGACGCGACGTCATATGATAAAAAATCTACCTACATTGCACTTCTAAAATTTCCAATAGTTTGACAAATAAGTTCTGAATAGTTGGCACCTTTGGAAGCAAAGAATACACCAAATAAACGAAAATAACAGACTCGGTTTTATTGAGTCTGTTTATAACCATGGAGTACTGAAATATGCAGCATCGACCACGCCAAGCAGAACTCTATTTTCAAAATGATTCTACAAGAACTCAATGAACCACCTTTTGGGTCGATTGTTTTTCAGTCGACCAAAAGATACTAAGCATTAAACCTCTTCAGTGCTAAAGTCCACGTGACATTCACTTACTAGTCGGAATAACGGTTATTTGTAGAAAATAGCCGCTTTGAGCTACGTTGGAGGATTATCTATACAATCGGAACTGGAATCACAGCAGTGTAGAAGCAGATCAAACGCTGTAGACCGCGGCGTCTGACTCGGGTCTACGCAGTATGCACGAAAAATGGAATTTAAGGTTTAAACGAAACTTTAATTCTCAGTCCAGGACAATTTTCCCAGTCTCTGACTCAGGGACAATCGACCCACCAGTACTATCAGTGCTTTGATTTTTCTTGTGTGAGAAAATGTGGTAAAATGTGACCGTGTCTCTGAATAAAAATGATTGATTTTACGGGCTGGCCTTGCAATCTGTGCTGCTCCCTTTTCTCTTGTGAAGAAGATTTATTATATGGCCCCTAATCTACAAGGATCAATTCCCTAATTGGTAAGGGATTTAAAATGAAATCATCAAAAGCCGTGGTCCACGAGTAACGGGATATTTGATAGGGATGCATTGTTTATATCGTATATCTAAGATCTGAAAAAGAATAGGACGGTCATTGGTTACTGATTGAGCGCGAAAGTGAGATTCATGCAGCAGCTTTGTACATCCGTACATGTACACTTTGCGGACAAAAAAAAAAAAGAAAAAAAAAGAAAGAACAACGACAAAAAGACGAACAAACAAACAACAACAACAAAAAGAAAAAAAAAAAAAAAAAAACACACACACACTTAAAAAAAAAACATTATGAAAACACGCCTATACAAATACACTGTAACCTTTACCTCCGAAAAATCGAAATTTTTTAGGTGAAGAATTGTGATATTTTTCTTATTTCTGCTCAAAATATAGATTGTGGGTTCTCGTTAGAACCGCCTTTTTTAGATGAAGAATTGTGATATTTTTCTTATTTCTGCTCAAAATATAGATTGTGGGTACTCGTAAGAACCGCCTCATCGAGGCGGTTCTAACGAGTACCCACAATCTATATTTTAGAGCAGAAATAAGAAAAAATAGGTTTACCCCTGCAAACCCCAGTTTTACCATATACAACTGGGATTCAAGGGAGTCAAAATTATATAGGCGTGTTTTCGTGATGAAACAACAAAACATCGGACCCATCATTGCGTATTCATGGGTCCGAGACAAAACAAAGCAAAGCAAAAACATCAAGACACTAAGAGCACTGCCAGATTTATTGTCTCACGAAAACACGCCTATATAATTTTGACCCCCTCGAACCCCACTTTTATATAGTAAACCTGGGGCTTGCAGGGGTAAAACTTATTTTTCTTATTTCTGCTCTAAAATATGGATTGTGGGTACTCGTTAGAACCGCCTCAATGAGGCGGTTCTAACGAGTACCCACAGTCTATATTTTGAGCAGAAATAAGAAAAATATCGTTATTTTTCATCTTAAAATCTTCATTTTTTCGGCGATAAAGGTGGCAATTTATTTGTATAGGCGTGTTTTCGTAATGGTCTCTGAGCGTAGGCTCGGATAGATTGGTTGACAGATTGTTTTGGGTTTTTGTTTTGTTTGTTTGATTTGATGGCATTTCGGAGACGTTGCTTCTAATTTTGTGGGACATTTACCCGATAATAATATGAAATGGCATCTCAAGCCCTGCCGTCCTATGAAACCAATAGGATTTATATGCATGGACGGTCCGACTCGCACCGCTTTGCCTGGGCAGGCTAAAATCCTCTTAGCGGTTTACCAGTTCTCATGTGCGGTAGGCTTCAGCTCTGCGTGGAAGCATCATGCAGCAAATCTATTCCTTCAAGCCCCGATGGGCCGTGTTTTGGGTTTAACGACACGGCAACCCTTGTGGGTCAGTTTGTGTCGTCTCACAAAGAAAGTGTCAAGCCCAACCCATGTGCCCAGTGTTGGTTTCACAGATAACTTCTTTACACAACTCTCTGGGATCACACATATAGGAAAGAATTTGCTTGGTCCCCATTTGGAAAAAGATAATTATTATTTCTAGAATTTTCTTTGTTTTGCGTACAAATAATTTATACTAGTTACGCCCCTGTATACCCCTGGATGCAAACCGCACTTTTTCAGTATAGTCACTTGTTAACGGGATTTCGGCTCCAATGAATAATCAAGGTTTGCAGTAGATAAGTTAATAAAATGGAAGTACTTTGAAAGTAAATGAGAGAGAGAGATTTGTTCGATTTGAGGTTTAACGTCCCCGTCAGCACTGAATAGGTCATTTTGGAGACGTTGCTTCCAATTTTGTGGGACTTTTACCCAACATTGAGATGAAATGGCATCTCAAGCCCTGCTGTCCAATGAAACCAATAGTGTTTAAAAGCATGGACGGTCCGACTCGCACCGCTTTGCGTGGGTAGACTTAGATCCTCCAAGCGGTTTACCAGTGTAGTGTGCGGTCGGCTTCAGCTCTGCGTGGAAGCATCATGCAGCCAAACTATTTCTTCAAGCCTCGATGGGCGGGGGCGAAAATGAGAGAGAGAGAGAGGTCAGTCTGCAGTTTTCATTCCAGCTGTCTTTTAACCTGTATCACTTTTTTAGGCCATAAACCACTTGTATCCACAATAAGGTGTGAAATAAAGATCAATCGCTTCGCCGACAATTTATCGCTAATTTCAAGATAATGATTATGAGCTGCTTTAATGAGATTTTGATCGTTAGAGATACAAGGGAAACCGTATGGGACAGGTTGAAAGTTTATTGGCTTTAAAGTGATGTATGTGCGGAAAAGATGGAATTTGCCGTTAGAAGTTAAATTGGCGGGAAATGTGGTATTTTTGTGACAGTGGTAGGACAATGTGTCTTTTATTAGAACGGAACTGAACAGTTAAAACTCAGGCCATGCACAGGTGGCGAAAAACGGTTATATTCACCAAATTTGCATTATTTGCTGGCTCCCAGCTTGCACATTGTCAATATTGGAAAAACAGGTAACCAGACCCCCCTGACCTTTTAAGGTCAGGGGGGTCTGGTTACCTGTTTTTCCAACACTGATAACCTTCAGACTAGGAACCAGCAGATAATGCAAATAAGGTGAATAAATGGATATACATCACAAAAACACGCCTATATAATTTTTAACCCATTGAACCCCACTGTTTTACTATAATACTGGGGTTTACAGGGATAAACCTCATTTTTTCTTATTTCTGCTCTAAAATGTAGATTGTACTCGTTAGAGTTCCAAAAATCTATATTTTGAGCAGAAATAAGAAAAAAAAATATCACAATTTTTCATCTTAAGAAATTCGTTTTTCGGCGGTAAAGTTTACGTAATGTATGAACGAAATATATATATATACAAGGTATACATTACAAAAGCTATTTCCAAACAAACAAACAAACAAACCAAAAAAAAATAGTGCACAATAAATCTTTAAACCACGGTTTGAACATTAAACCCCAATTTGAAAATTTCAAACTAGGGTTTGTTAACTTCAAATCTCTGCGTGGAAGCACCATGCGGCCAATTCACTGCATATACGCTTACTAGGACTATAATGTACCTTCGAATGCAGCGTGAACAACATAAATAGAAACCTTAATTAGTTACGGCATATTTGTGATTCGTTCCAGAAATGCATAATAGCTAGATTGCACAGGTAAAACAAAAGCAATTTCTATAGCCATGCAAATCAGGGTCCGCCGTCAATTTCAAGCACATTTTACCCTTTAAATTGAAGAATATCCGTGAACGAACATAAATTACCGAGTCATCGCGCCGAGGGAAACTACGCATTACGATAAACAGTGAAATATGTGGTACACAGTTTGCTATAACGTAGATTGTGGGTGCTCGTTTTTGTCATTTCTCCATAAAAACCTACGTTGAAGGTATAAACCTATGTTGTGAGTATTCATTAGAACCGCCTCATCGGTTCTAATGAATACTCACAACATAGGTTTATATGGAAAACTAAGGAAAACTATCCCTCAATTATTACAACATACCCACCTTATTTGTTGGTTTGGACTCTTATGCATAGCACGTGGGTGTTCATTAGAACCAAAACACGTGTATGTGTACACGGTGTACCCTCAATATATGTTTAAAAGTAAATATATCGAACACCATCATAAACCCCAAAACGTCAGGAAAACACACCTATATAATGGTGACCCCCTTGAAGCCCACTTTTATATAGTAAAACTGGAGTTTACAGGGGTAAACCTTATTTTTTTCTTATTTCTGCTCTAAAATATAGATTGTGGGTACTTGTTAGAACCGCCTCGCCGAGGTGGTTCTAACGAGTACCCACAATCTATATTTTAGAGCAGTAATAAGAAAATATCATATTTTTTCATCTTAAAATTTTCTCTTTTTTTCGGCGGTAAAATTTACAATGTATTTGTATAGGCGTGTTTTCGTAATGATTTTTGAAATGTGCATTTCCAGGACTTGATAACATGACGTCATAACAAAAACAGTTGGCCAACGATGCGCATGCGAATTTTAGATATTTGTTAAGCAACGGAGTATTAACTTAGCTTTGATGTTAACGCAGTATAATAGGGAAAATAACATGCCCAGCAAGCCTCTATAATAATGATGAGTTATTATATAGACTTAAGAATATCAACGAATTTAAAATTCATACTTTGACAGAAAGATGATCACATACAGTGCGTTTGAATATGTTTTCGCTCCGTGTCGCAATATCCACTGGTGTGGTATTCGAGATTTTTCCTACTGATAGGGTTCTGCTATTCTGCTGTAGGGTAACCCCCGCCCGTAGGGGCTTGAAGAAATATATGGGCTGCATGATGCTTCCACGCAGAGCTGAATCCGGCCCGCACACTAGTACTGGTAAACCGCTTAGAGGATCTAAGCCTGTCCAGGAACCGCAGTGCGAGGCGGACCGTCCATGCTAATAAACTCTATTGGTTCCATTGAGCGACAGGGCTTGAGATGTCATTTCATCACAATGTCGGGTAAAAGTCCCACAAAATTAGAAGCAATGACTCCAAAATGACCTTTACAGTGTTGACGGGGACGTTAAACATCAAATCAAACAAACAAATCTTACTGATAGTGTTCTGCTATTCTGCTGTGGGGAAAAATATCATTACGAAAACACTTATATTCAAATATATTGGTAAATTTTCACCAAAAAATTAAATTTTCCAGGTAAAAATCCTCATATTTTTCAAATTTCTGCTCAAAACATCGATTGTGGGTATGCGTTAGAACCGCCTCGGCGAGGCGGTTCTAACGAGTACCCACAATCTATGTTTAGAGCAGAAATAAGAAAAATAATGTTTACCCCTGTAAACCCCAGTTTTACTATACAAGTGGGGTTTGAAGGGTTCAAAATAATACAGGCGTGTTTAATAATGTAATAATGTCTCGTCAGTCTGAGTATTACGGACCCATCATGTTAGCATGTCCTAGTAATGAATACGTTTGAAAACCCCACATTTAAATATAGAAAAGCGGGGTTACAGGTAAACAGTGTTTTCCTTATTTTTTGTTCAAGACATAGATTATGGGTGCTCGTTAGAACCGCCTCAATGAGGCGATTCGAACGAGTACTCACAATCAGTATTTGCTACAGAAACAAGAACAGATATCAGTTTTTCATGTAATGTCGCGCACTTTACGGCGCCGCCTGGTGGTTGAGAGCGCCGACCTTTTCACCAGTGCAATCTCTTGTAGAATAGTGCATGTATGTGTATGGCTATAATTCATGTATTCAACAGCTCACCCTCTAATGTAATTGTCACCATGCATGTTCCTTCACACTGATTTTATTTTGAAGTATTGTTCATTACTTGTAACTCTGTGTACAGTCAACCCTCTTTATACCGACATTCATTATAACGGTAAAACTCATTATAACGACAATTTCAATGGAATGACTACTTAGCTTAAGGCTCGGTTCCGAGCGGCGTGGGCTTTCCTCGGGTTGGAAATGCACAAATCGAGTCCGTAGTCATGAAAGATTCTAGTAATCTTATACTTCAAGAAACAAATGTCTATAACATTTATTTCTTGGAGTAATGATGGGGGGAAAAGGCCTCTTATCATACTCCTAACTGGGATTCTTTATAACGGCAAGTTCTTTATATCGGCAAAATAATAGGTTCATAACGAGGGTCTTCTGTATTATTTTTTGTCAGCCTATAGAAAACTTAAAAATATTAATATATTATTATCTGAAAATAAAACGTTCTGTGGCGTTTTATGTATCTGCGACGTTGCTTAAACTACCTGTGGCAAGTGGGAGAGTACCTATGTTTTGTAGTCAGAGAGAAAAATCGTCGCTGTATGGCTTTAATTTTTTCTATTCTTTCTCTGTTTCATTAAGAAAATATATAATTTCGGTCAAAAATGACAATTAGTGTCACATCCGTGCAAATTATACCACAGGAAGTACTTTTTCCTATTTCGGCTCCAAACAATGATTGTGGGTAGTATAAACAAGAAAAAAAAAATACAACCAATTGAAAGTCAGCGTGTTATCGCTCGGGTATGCTATTATTACCACAACTGTCTTAACCCATTTAGTACCAGATACCCCAATACGGGTACCCTGGCAAACAGTGCAGGCCAAGATCAGACGCCGCAGAATGCGGCGTCTGATCAGGGCCTCCACTGTTTGCTAACAGTTCAGCCTTTTTCCAAATAAATTTTGAAGAAAACACAACCTGTCACCCCTAAATTTTGAAGTGGCCTCCTGCTATATATAAACAGGAAGATTCCATTTGGTACAAAAAGGGTTAAATAGGTTAACCGACCAAACATTAACAGTTAGTATGCCTGAGGATATGATTTCGCTCAACATTACGATAACACACCCGTGCGACATAGTGCATTTTTCACATCTCCAAAATGGCTACTTTTCTGATGAAAATATGTGATATTTTTCTTACAAATACTGCAAACATAGGTTGTGTTTGCTCGTTAGAACCGCCTCATTGAGGCGGTTCTAACGAGTACCCACAACCTATGTCTTGGAGCAAAAATAAGAAAAATAATGTACACCCCCTTAAACCCCAGTTTTCTCTGTATAAAGTGGGGTTTAGGGGGGTGTTCATTTCACGGACTTGTTCACGTGATGAAAAGGGAATATGAAGTTTCTTGAAACACTAACATGCATGGATCTTTCTGCGAAGGCCACCCTTGTAAACGTAAATCAAGAAAATTGTCATAAATTATTATTATTATTGTTATTATTATTATTATTATTATTATTATTATTATTATTATTATTATTATTATTAAAGTTATCAAAAGAAATAGCAGTATAGAATTATTTTACAGTAGAGTAGGTGTTGATCAGACTGCGAGGAATCGCGGAGGTATTCCATCACATTAAAACTGCTTCACTGGCTATGCTTCCGCGCAGAACTGAACCGCCAGAACTTGACTAAAAGGTCCAAGACTGCCCTGGAAAAGCGGGGCGAGTCGTACCGCTGCGTAAACCCTAGTGGTTTCTTTGGCTGGTAGGGTTTGAGATGTCATTTCATCTTAATGTCAGGTAAAAGTCCCACAAAATCGGAAGCAACGTTTCCAAACTGTACTAAATAGTTTGGACAAGGACGTAAAGCCTCAACACAATGAAAAACAAACTGCATATCACACAATAATGATAATAGTAATAATTAATTATAATAATAATATCTTTTTAGTTTACTTATTTTCACATCATAATCAGTCCCATTAGTTAATGTGTATCCAAACTATTTGTTTCTATGCAGAAATAAAGAGCACCGCGTGCCTAAAAGTAGAACTTCCAGGAGTCCCCCGCCCATAGGGGCTTGAAGAAATAGATAAGGCTGCATGATGCTTCCACACAGAGATGAAACTGACCGCACATTAGTACTTGTAAACTACCTGGAGGTTCTAAGCCTGTCCAGAAAAAGTGGTGCGAGTCGGACCTCCACGCATATAAACCCTATTGGTTTCATTTGGCCGGCAAGTCTTAAGATGCCATTTTGTCTCAGTGTCGGGTATAGAAAATCCACAAAATTGGAAACAACGTCTCCAAAATGACCGATACAGTGTCCACGGGACGTTAAACTTCAAATCAAACAAACAAGAAATTCCAGGATTTGAAAAATAAGCGCTCAAGAAAACATGGTAATCTACGTATAGTGAACTTCGGCTATTATCAGAACTAAATCTCCATTAGAAAGCATACTTTATTTAAAAGGTTTCAGTCATTCATTTTTGTGTTTTCTGCTTTCAGTGCTTTCTAAAAGGAGCCCATCTTTGGGACTGTTCAAAAGTAGAATTAAAGGTCACTTTTGAACAGTCCCAAAGGTGGGCTTATAATAAGATTTTTATTTTACTGTATGTTCTTACCATTAGTATAACACATCTGTGACACACTGAGATTATTCGAATAAAGCTATTTTGCTCCAAACATAGATTTTGAGTGCTTGATTGAACGGAAACATTCCTGCTAAAGCTAGATTGTGGGCGCTGGAAAGAACCGCACTCCAAAATAGAGTAGGTGCTGCCAGAACCGCGCTCTAAACATCGATTTGGAAAAGATACTTGTGTTTTTGAATGAGGTAGTTGCAACTTGTGACTGTATATCTAGGTTGGAAGAGAAATTAGAAAACATAGATAAATAAAATTACGAAAATAAAATGATAAAAAACGCCTAAAATCCATAAAAATCGTAGATATATCATTTTTGTCATATCCGAATGGAAATTCAAAGAAACGTATTTGGAGAAAAACATACCTTCAAGTGGAAAACTAGACATCAATCCTAGGCCCGCCAGGTGGTATGGAAAAACTGGGTTCAACATTTTTAACTTCTATGGCTTTCAGTATTTTGTCTATTTTATTATTTTTGAAGTATATCTCCTTTTTAATTAGCACAGATTCGTTTTAATTGTCACGAAATTTGTTACAATTGTTAATGGCACCGATAGTAATCTTGAGGTGTCAGATTACACGGCAATAAAACTTCTGCTGCTTTACCGCAAAATATTACCACTTAAACCGATCTCATCTTAATCTACCATAAATTGATCTTTTGCATCCATTAAAATTTGTAAACAGACATACCTGCCTCATCAAGTGCTCCGGTTGGCTGAACCACGTCACGTGACTTCAAGACTCCAGGTAGGCCATCGGATGCTCTTTTGTCAGTCAATCAACCGCGAAAATCAATGACTTCAGGTAACGTGCGTCAAGCTTGATCTAGACAAAAAGTCAACGAAAGAAGGAGGAGCAAGAGCTGTCAATTGAAAAATTCAATCTTATCTTTCATAAATATTTATCAAGAAGATCTTACAAGTAGGTGGGACAGGTACATGTATGCGACTTTAAGGCGAATGAACACAGCTGACACGCTTTTGTGTCAAATACAGCGCCTCAATGAGGCTGTTTTTACGGATACCCAAAATGTATGTTTCTGAACAAAAAAGAGGTGATAATGAATAAAACATACCTTTGTAAACTCAACATTTCGCTAATTAAAGTGGAGTTTGCAAAGATATTCATTACTCAAACTTGTATATTTTTTGTCGGCGTGATCGTAAGCTCAATCCATGCGTTTAAAGGGCGAATCCTCTCAGAGGAACAGAACTGTTCTCACCCAAACCGTACCACTTTCAAAATTGGATGTAGGATATAAATTCACTGACCTTTATCAAGTCTATAAGTGTTTTCTTCTTTGTTTAAATAAAATGTGTGAAAAAATAAAATTCTAATACATGTTGATTTAATTCTGTACACATACTTAACAGTCTAGAATAGTCCCAGAAAACCAGTGCATGCACCAAGTCAAATGTTCATGCATCATCGATTAATAAAAACTGAGAGAATTAAAAGTTCTGTTTTTGTTTGTTTGATTTGAGGTTTAACGTCCCCGTCAACACTGTAAAGGTCATTTTGGAGACGTTGCTTCCAATTTTGTGGGACCCTTTACCCGACATTGAGATGAAATGACATCTCAAGCCCTGACGCCGAATGAAACCAATAGGGTTTATTAGCATGGACGGTCCGCCTCGCACCGTGGTTCCTGGACAGGCTTAGATCCCCTAAGCGGTTTACCAGTACTAGTGTGCGGGCCGGATTCAGCTCTTCGTGGAAGCATCATGCAGCTCATATATTTCTTCAATCCCCTATGGGCGGGGGCAGTTAAAAGTTATGTTAAAAGTTCTGTTCTGATCAGGTCCCGTAAAGGAGAAACATGTTTTTGACAGAGTTGCGGGTACTGACATTGTATGTATTGCCATAACAGCGTAATAATATGCTAAATTACGGACGCTCCTGTCCGAAACCACGGCGAGAGACCACGAGGCAACTCATAATGACACATATATAATCCTTTAATGTAAATGTGAGTTTAATTCCTTTCATCATTTTATGGCACTTTTCGGCCTAATCTTGTGTTCAAATTGATCTTTTTGACCCATTAAACCAAAGAATTCGCGTGACCAGCTTCCATTTTCCGACCATGGTCACGAGGTTAAGATGCCTAAATGTATGCAGAAATATTTTGTATATTGCCTTATTAGCATTTTCTTACAAGCCGCGTTAAGCCACCCCATATAATTTTGACACGCTTAATCCCAACTTTTATATAGCAAAGCTCGGGTTTACAGCGGTATGCATTTTTTTAAATCTTATGTCTACTCAAAACACAGATTGTGTGTACTCGTTAGAAGCGTCTCGCACCAAAATCTATATTTTGAGCAGAAATATGAAAATATATCAGGAATTTTATCTGGAAATTTTCGTGTTTTTTTTTATTTGATTTAGGTCGCACAATTTTTTATATACTGTAAAATTCTTATATTAAGACCGCCTTTGGGACTGTTCAAAGTGGCCTTAAAGACCACTTTTGAACAGTCCCAAATGTGGTCCCTGACCAGAGGACACTGGAAACAGAAAACACAAAGAAAGATTAAGTGCAGTCTTCAAAATAAGCCGTTTCATGCAGAATTAGTCTTAATTTTAGGTGGTCTTAAATACTGGATTTTCACTATATTGGAATAGGCATGTTTTCGTACTTTTTGTGTATTGCCTTATTAGCATTTTTACCGACAATGTGTTTTCGCATTACAAAAAAAAAAAAAAACAAAAAAAAACACAAAAAAACGAAACAACAGCAACAACAAACACAAAAAAAAAAAAAAAAAAACACCCGTGTGACATTTTAAATACTTTCTTGGCTCTCAAACAAACATGTTTTTCTGAGTTTTGATATTTTTGCTCATTTCTGCACAAAACACAGACTGTGGGTGCTCGTAAGAACCGCCTCGATGAGGCGGTTCTAACGAGTACCCATAATCTATGTTTTTGAGCAAAACAATTAGGAGATAATGTAAACCCCTGTGAACTTATTAATTTAGACTCATATTCTAGACAGGTTTTTAATTATTTGGACCCCATTTTGATTTATATCAGTCTTTGTATCGACTACCTATTCGAAATTCGCAAAATTGCAGTATGTTTCCTCTGGCTTTCTTTGCCGGATCATTACAGGGTCACTGATGAGGCTTTATTAGCCGAAACTACGTAGTATGACCCATCTTCTTTCTTATGAATGTTTTCATTGCTCTTAAAGGAACTCATTTTTGATTTTTTATTTGCCTTCACTGCAGCTGGTGTTGTGCCGTGTGGCGGCCGTAAAACGTCTCCCCGTACATCAACCATAGTGCAGTTTATATTTTACTTTTGGTCCTTTGAGATCAGCGTAAATTTTCTGAGAAATCAGAAATAAATTATTGGTTTAGACTCATATTCTAGACAGGTTTTTAATTATTTGGACCCCATTTTGATTTATATCAGTCTTTGTATCGACTACCTATTCGAAATTCGCAAAATTGCAATATGTTTCCTCTGGCTTTCTTTGCCGGATCATTACAGGGTCACTGATGAGGCTTTATTAGCCGAAACTACGTAGTATGACCCATCTTCTTTCTTATGAATGTTTTCATTGCTCTTAAAGGAACTCATTTTTGATTTTTTATTTTCTCTATATGAATTGGGATTTACAGGGGTATCCATTTCATAGAATTGTCAACCTGATGGAACATGTGCGCAAAGTGATATGACAATATCATCACGTGAACAAGCCCGTGAAATGAACACCCCCAAAACTCGACTTTACACAGAGAAAACTTGGGTTGACGGGGGGGGGGGGGGGGGTACACACTATTTTTCTTATTTCTACTCCAAGACATAGGTTGTGGGTACTCGTTAGAACCGCCTCATTGAGGCGGTGCTAACGAGAACCCACAACCCATGTTTGCAGTAGAAATAAGAACAATATCAAGGATTTTAATCAGAAAAGTAGCCATTTTGGAGATGTGAAAATGCACTATGTCGCATGGCTGTTTTGTCGTAATGTAGCCTAGCTTCTCTTCCAGTTTGTCTTTATATAAGCTGGCGTGTACAAGGATATGCAAAGGTAGATGTATTCATTTCACGGACTTGTTAACATGATGAAACGCAACAGCAAAGAATGCATTGCAAATGCATGAAACAAGAAACAGCACAAAAATTATACTCTTATCTGAAAGGCCACTCCAAACTGATGTCAAGCTCTGTATCTATAGATGCGAATATGATACCAAGTCGGTTCTTCTATCGCGGTTCAACACGAAAATAATTTTGACCCCTTAAACCCCACTTTTTATACAGTAAACCTTTTTTATTTCTGCTCTAAAATATAAATTGTGGGTACTCGTTAGAACCGCCTCGATGATATAATTTTTCATCTCTAAAATTTCGGTTTTCGGCGGTAAAGTTTACAGTGTATTGGGAATTCGAGCCTGCGACCCCTGGTTTACAAGGCGATTAGCATAATATAAACCCGGCACTACACCACGGAGGTGTAGAATATATCCAGCTTATATAGAGAAAACATTGGAGGGGAAGCTGGACTATATTGTCATCACTTTGCGCAATTAACAACTCTATGAACTGAATACCTCGGTAAATCCAACACCATATAGAGAAAAGATTACAGGGGTTTACCTGCTTTTTATGCTTAACCTGGGCATCAAAACTTATTTTTAAATGATATACTAGCTAGTTATTCTAAGTATGGCACATATAATTGTAAACATTTTATGTTCACATAGTCGTTTGAAATGTTTTGGACTTCCTGGACAAACTACTGTGATTGTATTATATCTCAATTTATTGTATATATTGTATATTAGTTTTATACTAAATATGTTATCCTCGAAAAATAAAGATATTATTATTATTATTATTATTATTATTATTATTATTATTATTATTATTATTATTATTATGTATAGGCGTGTTTTCGTAATGTTCTGTCGCGGCTTAGTTTTATTATAGTTCGTCTCGCTTATATATTTGTGTTTTGGGTAGCCAATTGGCCATTTTATGGGAAAGTATCGGTCCTTTCGGCTTTCCGCTGGTGGTGTTTCCGTTCGTGTCTAGTTATTCTATGTTCGTGTTTCTTTCCCTTTTGGTGTCCCTGATGGGAGGTCCGGGTTAATTGTATCGATTCCCGATCATTGCCTTCACTTCTGGTTTGGACCATAATAATATGTAATAACCTTTGATTCGAAGCCAGATACAGAATTCAAAAGCATAAGTAACCAGGAAAAATACACGATCGTACAAATATGACTCAGAGGACATCCGAATAAGAGGCACGATCTGCTGGCATTACTTAAACAAGAGGACCATGATGGTCCTATATCGCCCACATGAGCTTAGAGATTGACATACATAATACTGAAGTTTTTGTTTGTTTGATATAAGGTTTAACGTCTCCGTCAACACTGTATTGGTCATTATGGAGACGTTGCTTCCAATTTTGTGGGACTTTTAGCCGACATTGAGATGAAATGACATCTCAAGACCTGTTGCCCAATGAAACAAATAGGGTTTATAAGCATGGACGGTCCGACTCGCACCGCTTTGCCTGGGAAGGCTTAGATCTTCTATGTGGTTTACCAGTTCTCGTGTTCGGTCGGTTTCAGCTCTGCGTGGAAGCATCATGCAGCCCAGCCCATATATTTCGTCAAGCCCGATCGGCAATATTGACGTTTCACAAGGTAGATTGCATTAAGACTTTGTATAAATTCTATATTCTACTTCTGACTTACCTGCCCTTAAGCATAAATATTGGCGAAAAATGGTGTATCCAGCTTCCCTCAACCGTTTTTGATCTGATCTTTTTGTTACTTTTGGTAAACGAGAATAAGCATTCAATCTCTAATGAGTTCGATTTTAGCTTGAATCTGACCACCGGATTTCCAGTTACATCCCATTGAGGGTGAAGTACAATGGGAAAACGATGTCTCCAACTTTGCTTGGCTATTTCTAACCTGACCTTCATCAAACTTCCAGATAATCAGCAGGAGCTTACAGTCTATATTTAGTTCGATTTTGGGCCACATGAGACAAAATGCTTTCGAATTACCTGCCCTTGAGCATAAATATTAGTGAAAAATAGTGTCTCCAGCATTTCTCAGCCGTTTCTAATCTGATCTTTTTGAAACTTTCAGTAAACGAGAACAAGCAAAAAACCTCAGATGAGTTTGAATTTTGCTTGAATCTGACATTCGGTTTTGCAGTTACTGCCCTTAGAGCGCGAACAATTTTCCCATAGACTTACAATGGAAAAACGACGTTACCAACTTTTCTCCGCCATTTCTAATTTGATCTTCATCAAACTTGCAGATAACAAGGAGGGCCATACAGGCTACATAGAGTTCGAATTTCGGCTGCATAAGACAAACAACTTTGGAGTTACCTGCCCTTGAGCATAAATATTAGTGGAAAATGATGTCTGCACAATAATGCTTGAATCTGACATTCAGTTTTGCAGGTACAGTGCCTAGAGTCTGAACAATTACCCCATAGACTTACAATGGACTTAGATGGTTCTCTTTTTAGCTCACCAGAGCCAAAGGCTTGAAAGGTGAACTTGTTGTATAGACAGATATTCAGTGCCTATTAGGCTTCCACCTGTCCATCGTAAGTAGAGGGCGCCATTACATTAGGTATGAACAAGTTTTGATCAGAACTGTGGTTGCCCACAAAAAGTTCCATAGACTTATAATGGAGAAAATTCTCCAATTTTTCTCGAACACTTCTGACTTGCTTGCAGATAACCACAACACGCTTAAATAAAAATAAAAAATGAGTTCCTTTAAGAGCAATGAAAACATTCAAAAGAAAGAAGATGGGTCATACTACGTAGTTTCGGCTAATAACGCCTCATCAGTGACCCTGTAATGATCCGGCAACGAAAGCCAGAGGAAGCATACTGTAATTTTGCAAATTTCGAATAGGCAGTCGATTCAAAGACTGATATAAATCAAAATGGGGTCCAAATAATTAAAAACCTGTCTAGAATATGAGTCTAAACCAAAAATTTATTTCTGAATTCTTAGAATATTCACACTGATCTCAAAGGACCAAAAGTAAAATATAAACTGCACTGAGTCTATGCTGAGTTTGAATTTGGGAGTTTGTCTCCAGTTTCTGGCATGCCTGTTTAAACATATCGCAATATAGGGATAAAAACTTTCGTCCATATGTCAGACAATACACACATTAAACAAGCTTGATCCTTAAGTCTTTGGTCTAGTTCTCAGGTGAGCGATCGTTGCCCATCGGACTACCTGTTTTCTCATAGGTCCCTCTTTTCGTTGACACGGCAACCAGAGTTCTGCTTGGAATGAATTCCTTTGAACAACATTGAAAGAAGACTATCCAAAGATCATTGTGTCAAGT
This sequence comes from Lucinisca nassula, assembly GCA_963580285.1. NCBI lineage: Eukaryota > Metazoa > Mollusca > Bivalvia > Lucinida > Lucinidae > Lucinisca > Lucinisca nassula. The sequence continues at coordinate 113,310,010 of OY757023.1, read as the reverse complement.
AGGGTCAACATATGTTCAGTGGCTAAAGAGGAGATGTCATTTAAAGAAATTGTGGACGGATGGACGGACGACGACGCCGGACGGTGAGTGAGCACAATAGCTCAACCGAGGCCTTCGGCTGAAGTGAGCTAAAAGAGGTCAGATGATGAAGATGTGAAGTAGTGTCTGCCCTTAATGGAAAACATATTCATGTATCTGATGATGAGGAGCAAACATGCCATTCTGGGTCTAGTTGCATATTGTTAAAACGTTGATCATTCAATATGGTATACGGGCATATATTTTTGTTGAAACAAAATGTGAGGAGCTTTACCAACATTAGATATTGTACATGCTAGAACACATCAATCTGACCACTAACGAGCTGGTTAAAGCCCTCATTTATCGGGGCTAGACGAAATAGATGGGCTGCATGATGCTTTCACGCAGAGCTGAAACCGAGCCGCACACAAGTACTGGTAAACCCCTTAGAGGATCAAAGTCTGCCCAGGCAAAGCGGTGCGAGTCGGACGGTCCATGTTTATAAACCATTTTGGTTTCATTGGGCGGCAGGTCTTGAGATGTCATTTCGTCTCAATGTCGGGTAAGGTAGAAGCCTCCATGGTGTAGTGGTAACGTTACTCGACACATAAACCAGGGGTCCCCGGATCGATCCCGGGCTTCTCCAGACTTTTGGATGAGTCTTTAAACCGATGTTCCGTCTCCGTATGATCGTAGCTGTTGGTGTGACGTAAAACTACTCAAACACTCACTCAATGTCGGGTAAAAGTCACACAAAATTGTAAGCAACGTCTCCAAAGTGACCTTTACAGTGTTAACGGGGATTTTAAACCTCCAATCAAACAAACGAGCTTGTTAAGCTAACTATGCTTTGAACAAATGAGCCTTGATCGACAATGGAGACAAAGTGTGGTTAACCCTTTCAAACATAAATACGCATTTTAACGTGTGTGCCCCCACCCGCTCCCCCACACTTTTTGAGCCAGAGAGGCAACTTAAATCTGCATTTCACACCACTGGATAGTTAGTTGTTGGTTAGGATAAATTATCCTAAAAATGACCTGCTTTTTTGCGCGGCTCCCCACTAAAGATATATCTACGGAGGAGGGGTTGATGTGCATGATAACGCCCACCCCCTCAAATCCGACAGAAAGAGGGAACGGCTCAGCCTGCCGTTTGAATGAAATGGTTAAACTGCCTCGAAATTGACGCTGGATAAACAAGCTGCAGACAGCGAAAATCGCCAGTGCTAAACCCTTACTTTTTGCCTTGGCAGTTGTGTGAAAATTAAGATTCGGTCAAACATATATGTGAAATCACACTTTTTGCCAACTTTGAGATTACGCTTTCGTTACCATGGCAATAATGATTAGCCAAAAAAGGTCGCGTTTGAAAGGCTTCTTCCCCGAGTTGGGTGTAAAACGGACTACTCTTACGCTATGAAATCACGGCTATTTGAAGTTGCTGTCTGGCGCAACACTGCGAAAATCAGTAAAATTCACAAAGTCCCCATTTGTAATTGGTTAAAAGTATTGCTTCTACGGAATTTTGTCATTAGGATGACTCACATTCAAAACTAGTATTTGTTTTTCTGAAAATGTGTCATATCTTTCATATTTCTGTTGCATACATGGATTGTAGATAGTCGTTAGAACTGCTTTATTCAGACGGATATAACGAGAACTCACATACTAAACATGCCACCACCAATCAGGGCTAGGAGAAATAGATTGGGCTGCATTGTGCTTTCAAGCAGAGGTGAAACCGACCGTACATGTGTACTGGTAAACCGCCTAGAAGGTCTTAGCCTGCCAAGGCAAAGCGATGCGAGTCATCAGGCATATATGCATGCATATAAACCCTTCGGTTTTCATTTGGCGGTAGGGCATGAGATGTCATTTCATCTAAATGTCGGGTAAAAGTGCGACAAAATTGGACGCCGCGCCTCCAAAATGACATAAATTGGACTTTCACGCGAGTGACCCGGCTTCGAATCCCACAATAGTCTGGGATTTTCTTTCCGGTAACGACTTCCATGTCTTAAGATAGGGTATCGTCCAGGATCGGACTTTATTTCGCCGTAAATGACTTCGCGCGTGATTATGAATGATGATTTATTGAAAAAGTGTGCGTGGGGGCGGGGGAAGGGTGGGGGGTGTTATGGGCCGCAATTCCTCCCTCCAGTAATAGGTCTAGATTACTCATAACTTACAGGTTCATTACCACCGCAATTCCTCCCTCCAGTAATCGGTCTAGATTACTCATAGCTTATAGGTTCATTACCACTCCCTGAAAACTGCGTCAGAGAGTCGACGCTTTGGCTCAGTGGTTAGAGCATTGAATCCCACGATAGGCGGGGATTTTTTTTCCATGGTAGCTATGCTTCATTCTCTTGTCGTAAGGAAATTTTTGGGCAAGGAAAAGAAAAATGGTCTACAATCCCGTAAACCCAACTGTTCTCTATATTAAGGGGAATGGGAACACCAGGCAGATTTTCCGCCATTTTTCAAAGGGAAACAACTTTCGGGACTTCCTGTTCGCTTTTCTATAATAATAATATGAAATAGGTGCGACCTAATTGCAACCAACTGTTTTGATGCTTATAAACCTCCCATTTTGTGTATTGTATATTAGGTGGGTCTTTTTGAAATAAAACGATTTTCTAAATGGACATTTGCAGCAGTACTGTAAAATTCCTTTATTAAGACCTCCTTTTGGACTGTTCTGAAGTTTAACAGTCTCAAAGGTGGTCCCTGACCGAACAACGACAGCAACAAAGTTAAACTTGAACTGTGCAGTAGATAGTTAATCGACAAAAAAATAATAAAAGACAAGATGTGTTCGTGAAACACTGATGCCCCCGGACAGCGCATGTTAAATATGAAAGCAGTATCACTAAGCAATCGAAAGGTATGGCCAATGTTCAAGACTTAAAAAGTAGGTCAAGGTCCCATTGCAAGGTCAAAAATTATGGGATCGTTTGAAAGGTCTTGTGACACAGAATGCACATGTGAAATATGAAAGCCCTAACACTTACCAATTGAAAGTTATATATAGCCAATGTTAAAGTTTTTAAAAAGTAGGTCAAAGGTCAAGGTAACGAGGTAAAAAATTATGGTACCACTGGAAAGGTCTTGTGAAAAAGAATGCATGTGAAATATGAAAGCCCTATCACTTACCAATCGAAAGTTATAGACTATGTTAAAGTTTTTAAAAAGTAGGTTAAACGTCAAGGTACGAGGTCAAAATTTATGGTACCACTAGAAAGGTCTTGTGACAAGGAACGCATATGTGAAATATGAAAGCCCTACCAATTACCAATCGAAAGTTATGGCCAATGTTAAAGCTTTTAAAAAGTAGGTCAAACGTCAAGGTCAAGGGGTACAAATTTATGGTACCACTGGAAAGGTTTTGTGATAAGGTATACACATGTGAAATATGAAAGCTCTATCTATTACCATTCAAAAGTTATGCCCAATGTTAAGGTTTTTGTAGACAGACAAACGGACAAACAGACATACAGACCAAAGACTATATGTCTCTGAATCTCTTAGATTCCGGGGGCATAAAAATCACTCCGTCGAGAGAATGGTATCTGTATTTAGTAGAACTATAATTATTTTTGAAAACTGCAGTTGCATTCTACCAGTATTATTTTTGAAAACTGCAGTTGCATACATACTTTAGGTTAGGGAAGAGTTATTATTTCTGTTCAAGAGATAGAAATGTACCTTGTTCTATCTATCAGAATTCTATCTCCTGTCTGTCTTCCTGTCTGTCTTGCAATCTATCTATCTACCTATCTATCTATCTATCTGTCTTCCTGTCTGTATCTACCTATCTCTCCGAAGCGGCCCCCACCCATCGGGGCTTGAAGAAATAGATGGGCTGCAGGGGCGTAGCCAGGCAAATGCTGAAGTTGAAGCCCACGCCAAAGGCGTGGGTCGAGTGCCGAAGGCACGAGTGGGGAGAGAGCACGAGAGGGGGTTACCCCCCTCTCGTTTGAGGGGGTCTGGGGGGCCTCCCCCGGGAAAATTTTGAAATTTTAATACGATTTGGTGGCCACTGGTGTCATCTGGAGGGTATTTTTACTTATCTCTTATCCAACTTTTTCGCCAGTTTGTTTGAATTTTATGGTTACTTTTAAGTTTGTATGTAAGTCACACTTCAATAAAGCCAACACTCTGATTAAGTCCTTTTTGTGCTTTCGTGCATCTGAGTTGTTGGAGTAGTTGGTTGTCGCAGTATGATCCCCTGTTTCGGGGAAGGAGTTGGTTGTTTGCTGTTAAGTTTTGGGCTTTTGGTGGTTCATCTATGAAGAAGGGCGCCACGATACGGACCGAACATTTGCTGGTTAGATGAGCTGCATCAGAACCACAACGAGTGTCAGGTATTAAGATCTTTTAAGGCAGCCTCAAATGATTTTGTTGCTCACCCTTCCAGTGTATGTTCTACCATCCCGTTGTTGGCTTGGATGGTTTGTGTCCTTGATTGTGGCATGTCCTGGGTATCTTCCTTTTTTAATTTTAAGTGTTAATTTCGTATTCATTCTTCCTGCTAATACATGAGATGGGCTGTGTTCTTTGACTGTGGCTGTTTCTTGGACTTTCTTATTATCATTGACAGACTGTTTGAATTTTCCACTCAAGGCTTTGCACGCTTTGCAAATAAGTAATTTTAATTGTATGCATGAAGTGCATTTAATTCATTAACATGCTCGTTGAGACGCGATGACACAATGAGCATGTTCATGATATAAATGGACTGTATATAAAGCAGACTAAGGACCTGCTGGACTGAGGGCTAATGACAAAAAATACACTTTGAGGAATTTACGAGGGTAGGCTGAAAAGTTCTGAGCCTGACCAAGATCCAATGGTTTGTCCATGCTGAAAGTGCCTTATTTTTCAACATAGTCTCCCTTCCTGTCCATACACTTCGTCCAGCGATGCTGGAGTCCTTGGATCCCAGTGGTATAGAAGGTCTCATCTTGGTCCCTGAAAAACTCCTCCACAGCAGCTATCACCTCCTCGCCTGACCAATAATGCTGCCCAGCCAAGTGCTTTTTCATGTTTGGAAAAAGGAAATAATCTGATGGAGCTAGATCAGGTGAATACGGAGGGTAATCGACAAGTGTGAAGCCAATGCACAGCAGCCATTTCGACAACCGATTTATGTGCAGGCGCATTGTCCTGATGGAACAAGACCCCTTTTGTCAATTTTCCGGGTCGTTTAGCCTTAATTGCTTTTCGCAATTGCTTTAGCAGATCTACATAACACTCCCCATTAATTGTTCTGCCCTTTTGAAGGTAATCTATGAATATTATGCCCTTGGCATCCCAGAACACTGATACCATCACCTTCCCTGGAGAGGAGACGACCTTTGCCTTCTTTGGAGGGGGTGAGCCAGGGTGCTTCCATTGCATGGATTGTCTTTTGGTCTCTGGCTCAAAGTGATGAACCCAACACTCACCCTGAGTGACAAAACGGCCAAGAAAACCATCTTGGTCTGCTTGAAAAAATAGCCAAGTTGGCTTGTGACAGGTTCAGTCTGGTCAACTTTTGGTCAGGCGTCGAAAGCCGTGGCACCCGTCTGGCGGAAACCTTCGACATTCCTAATTCACTGTGTAGAATGTTCTCTACTCGTTCACGGGAGATGCCAACAGTGTTAGCTAACTGATTCACAGTTAATTGCCTGTCATCCATCACGGCCCTGTGCACTTGGCTGATGGTTTCCTCAGTTGTTGCCGTTGTGGGTCGTCCACACCGGTCATCATCTTCAAGGCTGTCCTTGCCCATCTTAAAATTTGCTGCCCACCTTTTTACGGTTGCATACGAAGGAGCATCATCCCCTAATGTAGCAACCATATCGGCATGAATGTCCTTAGGAGCAAACCCCTTTTTATGGATGTACTTGATGACACCACGATGCCAGATTTTGTCCATTTTCTCAAAAACGTGGTAGTATCAATTTTCAAAGTCTAGAATTTCTACGTTATTGCAGGTAAACTTGAACTCATTTGAGTCAAATCAAGTAATTGTCGCGGGTTGATTTATTAGATCGGCTGTGGCCACGGTGATTGGATGATGGATGTTGAAGATGGGTCACATGATGTTGATGAAACGACCACAGCTGGTCCTGTCCCACTATCTCGAGGGGGTTCGGGGTTCAACTAACGACAACAGAGATAGATGTTTCCATGTTTTTGGAGATGTCAAAAACCTTCCCTTCCCGACCTCGTCATCTGATAAATATAATAAATATCCTTAGCAATAAGGAATATATAAAATAGGTGTCCTTTGAGGTGGTCGTAAGACCTACCTCCGCCAGAGACAAAGTTAGACTGACCGAGGCCGAGAAGGCAATAGCAACAATATGAATATTCATGAAATAATGACAATTATGATAATTTACAAATGTTCAACATGATAATGAAATAAAGTAAACGCATACCTGATAAATATAATAAATATCCTTAGCAATAAGGAATATATAAAATAGGTGTCCTTTGAGGTGGTCGTAAGACCTACCTCCGCCAGAGACAAAGTTAGACTGACAAAGGCGTGTGTAAGAAAGTGCGCATGCGGTGTTAACCAGTGACGTGATAAACGCGCGAAGCTTACATACGGACACGGAAGTAGATATGCGCTAATGATGATGACATGCTTAAATGCTTAATGATATATGAAAAAGATAAGTTTATGAAGTATCAAAATGACTATCATTAGGGGGAAATTACTGGAAATGACTAGAAAGTCCAAAGCACAAGCGCTCCCCAGTTTCCATAATTTCACTCTGTGACATTCTCCCCCTCTTCGGGAAATGTCGTCCCGACATTTAAATTACTAAAATAAACTAACTCTCATGATTTAAAGATTTCTTTAACTACACCTTGCCTTATAAATAAATTTGCCAGATCTGTATGTTATTAACACAAAATCTGAAAAATAACTAAGAACACAAAGATATGGCTTCGAATCTTATCAAGCAAGTGAAGTTAATCATACCTAACACTTTGCCAGGTAAACCCTTATCAAAATGCGCTGTCATAAATGCTGCACAGTATGCACAGCGCAAAAGATAAAACTTCAGTTAAATAAAGCAAATTCTTCTGATACTGAGGCCCCGTTTTTGGATTTACATCTATCTATTGTAGATGGATTTGTTTCGTGCAAAATTTATGACAAACGCGATGACTTTGATTTTGAGATTGTAAATTTTCCTTTTTTGGATGGTGATGTTCCTCGTGCGCCATCCTATGGCGTTTATATTTCGCAATTAATTCGATTTGCTAGAGTGTGTAGTCATGTAACTGACTTCAACACTCGTAATAAATTATTAACGGCTAAACTCCTTAATCAGGGTTATCGGTACCATAAACTACGCAAAGCCTTTTCAAAATTTTATAGACGCCATTCTGATTTAATTTCAAAATTCAATATTGGACTTAAATCTCTTCTGCAACAAGGTCTATCGGAACCCGAATTTTATGGTGACTTAGTATATAAATTCAGAAAAATATATAACCGCAATGACTTCAGCACCCAATTTCGTAAAATCATTCTTCGATATAAAAAGATTGGGTACAACATGGATATTATACGACAGACTGCATGCATGGTAGTTAACCCAATCACGGTTGGCAACTTTGCTTCCCTCTTTAATTGCACGCCGGTGGGTCAGGCCTCAGATTCTATGACGGCTCCAACGTAAAGGCTTATTGAGAATTAGAGAGATCTAATTCAAGGTAATGTTGGTTGGTGCCTGATGCTCTGTCTCTGGTTGGGCCCATCGGAGTCTAACTGTTGGTTTTCTTTTGCTCCAGCATTTCAGTGGTTTCTTGCTGTCGAGTCCTCACCGTTGTCTCACCTCTGTGGTTCTTTGATTTTTGTGTTCACGGAGATGTTGCACTGATGAGTTAGGAGGCCTTCATGCGGACTGAACAAACTATTTGTCTAAATCGCGACGGAAGTAAGGGCGAGGATTGTGGCCACGTAAAATCGATTTAAGCCCCCCAGTGGAAATCTTCCACTGACCGTTCCAAGGCGGATCTTCTGTGGCGATTTATTTATGTTGTTGTTTGTTACTTAGTGTGTGTATCACTTGTGTCTTTTAATTTTGGATGGCCATATGGCCATTTTGTGGGAAAGTAACTGTCCTTATGGCCTTCTTTTGTTTAGGTTTCCATTTTGGTCTGGTCGCTTAATGTTTGTATTTCTTTCCCTTTGGTGTCTTTTATGGGTGGAGTAAGTTAATTGTATCAATTCCTGATCTTTGTTTTACTTCTACTTTTTATATACAGAACTTAGAAAAAAAATCTTTTATTGATAGCGCGTAATAGGACACTCCTTAGTGGTTTAGCTTCAAACGGCTGAACATTGAAACCAGGCTAAAATTGCTTATCCTAAAACACAGCCAAAATGGAAGTGTCATATAAAAATACATTATTTACGCGCTGGACTGGAGAGAGGAAATATAACAGAACTATTCAATTCTTACGAAATTATTCACCCTTCCACGAAAGCACAAGCCAGAAGCACGAACCGGCCACGGTCTGATTGGGATAGCCCCCACCTAGGTTGTAACCAACCCATGTCCAAGCAAGCGCGAAATCATGTCAAGGCGAAATGTTACTGTAATCATGCAGTGCATACAAATATTGTACACTAAAGATTCCCGACACTTCAAGATAAACTGCAAACTCGAAACACCTTAGAATCGTCTCTGACAATAGCCATTTTCGATTATATACTGGAGTTCATTCAGGTTTCATGATGTAGTCGCAGGTGCCTCTGAAAACGTGACATTTTTTTTTTTTGTAAATTCTTATGTAAAGGCATACTTGGCAAAATATTGTTGAAGCCCGGGCTTCCGGGCTGCCGCCTGGCTACGCGCCTGGGCTGCATGATGCTTCCACGCAGAACTGAAACCTACCACACTGGTTAACTGCTTAGAGGATCTATGCCTGCCCAGGGAAAGCGATGCGAGTCAGATCGTCCATGCTTATAGACCGTATTGGTTTCATTGGGATCCAAGGCTTGAGATGTCATTTTACGCAGAGCTGAATCCGACCGCACACGAGTACTGGTTACCCACTTAGAGGATCTAAGCCTGCCCAGGGAAAGCGTTGCGACTCGGACCGTCCATGCTTATAAACCCTATTGGTTTCATTGGGCGACAGGGCTTGAGATGTCATTTCATCTAAATGTCGGGTAAAAGTCCCACAAAATTGGTAGCAACGTCTCCAAAATGACCTATATAGTGTTGACAGGGACATAAAACATCAAATCAAACAAATAAATTGAGATGTCATTTCATCTCAATGTCGGGTAAAAGTCGCACCAAATTGGAAGCAGCATCATGAAAATGACCCATACGGTGTTGATTGGGGTGTTAAACATCAAATCAAACAAACAAAACTCCCATTGGGGACGTAAATGGGTCTAAAAGACGATTCTTCAGGAATCGCGATTCTATTATACACCGGCCCCAGCCCATCAGGGCTTGAAGAAATATATTGGCTGCATGATGCTACCACACAGAGCTGAATCCGACCTGCACACGAGCACTGGTAAACCGCTTAGAGGATCTAAGCCTGCCCAGGCAAAGTGGTGCACAAGAGTCGTCCCGTCCATGCTTATAAACCCTATTGGTTTCATTGGGCGACAGAGCTTGAGATGCCATTTCATCTCGATATCGGGTAAAGGTCCCACAAAATGGGAAGCACCGTCTCAAAAAATGAAATTTTACAGTGTTGACGGGGACATTAAACACCAAATCAAACAAACAAATCTACTATACACAAGTTACAAGTACATCGCATTAGGTGTACATTATTACATACACTCCGAAAGCTTACACAGTAATTCTGTAATTACGGCCTCTATAACCTGCACAGGCACAGGAAATTCTTTATCAGAATATAGATGTGACTAATTCAGTATCACAGGGTTTGTAGTTGGCCCGTTGATTTGTCCAGTAAACTTAGCGAATGTGTAAAAGGTCAAAATATGGGTCAAAAAACATATCTACAATGCAATCCACTAACATTGTGTTTGTTTGATTTGAGGTTTAACGTCCACATCAACACTGTATGTGTCATTTCGGAGACGTTGCTTCCATTTTTTTGGGACTGTTACCCGACATTGAGACGAAATGACATCTCAAGCCCTATCGTTCAATGAAACGAATAGGGTTTATAAGCACTCGCACCGTTTTGCCCTGGGCAGGCTAAGATCCTCTAAGCGGTTTACCAGTACTCGTGTGCGGTCGGTTTCAGCTCTGCGTGGAAGCATCATGCAGCCCGTATATTTCTTTAAGCCCTGATGGGTGGGGGCGAAGTAACATTAGGTACATTAAGTTTTGATAACTCTTATGAGTGACTTTGCCAAAGCCACCACTCAAAATTCACAATCACAAACATTTCTACGCTTTCCCTACCAACTATCTGCAATGAAAATTGGTCTCTGAATTTTTAACAAACAGGACAAAGAATTCTATGAAAAGGGACCGGCCCCGATAGCTCAGTTGGTAGAGTGTCCCCCCCCCTCCCGGGAACGGGAGGTCATGGGTTCGATCCCTGGCCGCGACATACCAAAGTCGTTACGAATGGTACTAGCTGCTCCTCGATTGGCACTCAGATTTACGGGGTAGAGCTAGGACTGGTCGACCCAGTGCCAGGATAATGTGACTGGGTGCGGTATCATGTAATGTGTCTTGGACATGATACTTCAGTGAGGCAGCACTATAAAAGTGAGCATTGAGCTCCCTCTCGCAACCAGACACCGTCGTGATATGACTGAAAAATTGTTGAAAGCGACGTTAAACCCGAATTCACACACACACATTCTATGAAAAGGGATACCCCCTTGAAATGGAACTACCAATTTTGTCGCCTAACATTGCACACTAAAAAGGTTTTGAGCTACTTGAACATGGGGCTTGACTCGAACAAGTTTTTGATTAGTTATTCTGCAATATTGTTAGATGCAGTGAGCTGAGATATAAAATATGTGTGCCGTTGGCTAGTTTAAACTCAGTCTTGACTATAAAAATCTTCAGATTTTTCTTATTTTGAGAAAAATTGAAAAGTTCTGCGATAATGGCACATCTGCGTGTGCAAGCTCATGTTTTCAAGGCTTTACACAACTTACTTCTGATGCATGATAGTAGTGAAACTGACAATGAGGGATACAGTTACTGAAAATGTGAATGCAAGGTGCGCAAAATAAACGGCCATGCAAGGTTACCAGACTTGACTATATTTTTTTCTTTCTTTCTACTGATACTGCGACTGATCACATTTGACCAGTACATATACTCCTGGTTTCGGCCCCTGACCCTCGGGGCTTGAAGAAATAAATGGGATGCGTGATGCTTCAACATAGAACTGAAACCGACAGCACATGAGTACTCCGCTTAGAGAATCTAAGCCTGCCCTGGCCCAGGCAAAGCGGTGTGTGTCAGAACATGCATGCTTATAAACTCTATTGGTTTCGTATGGTGACAGGGCTTGAGATGTCTTTTCATCTCAATCTTGGGGTAAAAGTCCCACAAAATTAGAAGCAACATCTCCAAAATTATCTAAACAGTGTTCATGGGGATGTTGAGCCTCAAATCAAACAAACAAAACACTCCTGGTGTAAATTACATATACTCCAGGTTTGGCAGGATGGGGCTGCCTACACAGTAATTATGCTGTTGTTGTTGATGTAATTATGGTAGGGATCTTTAAACTGCACAGGGGGCCTCCAGTTAACATCCAAAGGACTGTGCACTTGTGGCATTCATACCTCCAAATGATGCCAGTGGAGCTTGTTCGGACATCGCAATTTTATTACCGCTGCCGGGAATCAAACCGGGGGCCCCTAGCATCAATGGCAAGTGCACTTACCACTGAGCTACCACACTCCACTATATTTTTTTCACTCATATTTTTGCTTTTTACAGATTCCACAAGTTTTCAGGGAAAATCAAGGGGCCAAGATAGAAATATAGATAGGAAGATCTATATACTGTATGTGTTCTTAGGGTAGATTCTGTGTTATTGATAGAATTTTTTTTGGCTGTCCAAGCAATAAAGCAACAATCAGTACAAGTTGACCAAAAACAGGTACGAGTTGACTAAGGTACGAGTTGACCAGAAACCCTTTGAAATGAAACACCAAAGTTTGAACAAGATGTATCACAATTCACCTACTGCTGTGATCCTGGCCATCAGAGTGTATAGTTTTCTTCTTTCATGTACTATCTGGCTGTCTGGAGCTAGGAGCTGCAAGCTTATTTTCGACAGAGCTAGATTGATCGGTCCCATTTTCTTTGACTGCTGTGGAAAAACCCTCACTGAGCATTGTTGGCCGTATTGTTTTAACAACAGGTACATTGAACTGAAACACCAGTTTTAAAGCTGAAACACCAATTTTAAAGCAAGATGTTTCAAGAAAAATGTACCTACTGTATTATTTTATTCACAGCAGGAAGTCTTTTGTTGTCGTTCATTTCATTTCGTTACTTCCTCTCGCCAACACTAACGGCTATTGCTTTTGACACGGTCTGTGACACTGTGTGTGTAGTGCTACCTCATGCAGTGGCATATACCGGCGAAAGGGTAAAGAAGACACCTTTTTATCATTGAATTATGTTTCTTTGGGAGCTGTAGCTGTAAAACGTGAAAAAGCTGGATTGTGAGTTGATATAGCACAGCCAAGTTTGTTTATTTCGAAAAGATCAACGTGCGTCCATGGTAACAAGGAAGTTCAAATTTTAGCCAATCAGGTGCCTAATGTATAACCGGAACCAATATTTTTAAACCGGAAGGACCATCAAATTTTCAGCCCAACAGCTGTTGGCTATTGAGGTTTTGAATGGGTGGGGTATGTTCCAATAAACAAATACACGTGTTACCGTTAAGCAACCAACTCTCGTTGGTTGGTTGCTAATAAGAAAGCCTAGTTGGACAAGTCCAAACTTACCTGGGGTCCTCCACAATACATATACATGTATATACACAACATTTACAAACAGTATACATGAGGTAAGCTTGCAGTTAATGTGACAACCATTCATTACTCATACATACATGAAAACTGGTTTGCCAGTGATTCCTGAAAATATGACCCAATTTTGAATATACCCTGTTGCTAATGTTTGTCCCTTCATGGTGGCTAAACAACCCAGTTTGTGGGTGTAAGTAAGCCATATAAGCCAAGAGGCATATTCAGGAACGTACTTTCAATTCTAAAACCAGTGCCTTCCAGCACGATAACTGAGTTAGCACCATTAATATACCAGTGGGGTATGCGTTTTTGCCATGTCACATGGCGTGGTTACATACTGAAGTGCAAATATCTAACCTTTTATGTTTAGATGGAATGGGATTGCAATTGCGGTTCAACGATACGATGCTTAGGAAACAATTAGCAGAATTTAAAGACTTATTGCATTCAGTGTCTTGACACAAAGCCGTAAAAATAGGATGTCGCCAAAACAGCACTCACCTACCGTAACGGATCTATATCTGGTCAAAGTGTGCAGACAGGAATAATTCTCTGCTTATAACTATGTGATTTATCCCACCAAAGGAATGTTCTGATAAATAAACCATTAAGTGTTTGATCTTCTTTCGAAATAAACATAATATGAAATCTGAAAGTGGATAATTAATTTGTCAGTTTTCAGAGACTTTTCTCCGTAACGGTGCTTTCAAAAGGTCAATGGATGGAAAGGAACACTTTAAGCCAATTGCCATATATTTTGCATAATATTGTACTGATATGAAACATAATATTGACCATTGGTCCAACAACAACGGTTTGGTTGATAAAAAACAAACTGTCCTCCACCTCCGTAACTTCTCTCCTCCGTAACGTAAACACCTAAGCCGATATAGGTATCGGAACATCTTTGTGTGCATCGAGTGCTATTTGTGCTAGTCATATCAAATCACTAAAGCAAAACATTGGCTTTTGGTCTAGCTACAGACTGTGCGGAGAAATCAATCGTTACGGAAGAGATGTTACGGAGGTGAGTTAAAAATTTACGGAGGCGAGCAATATTAGAAGTGAGCGTTACTTATTCAGACAATCAGTAGCCCAACGAAGTGTTGTTTATTGGCAAATGCTATGCGTTTAACTTCATAAATATACCAATTGGGTTAGCATAGACTGTTGGATGAAACAGACACATGGGCTCACAAATATAACCTCTCCTCCGTAACGAGCATGTTTTACTGTCAAAAACTCAAAAACTATTGAAATTGTGTGGGTAAAAGTTTGGGTCAAATGTTAAAATGTGGAAAGAAACCGAAAGAAAGCATATCAGTCGAAATTCCATAAGGTTCATTTTTTTCTATCTTTTTGGTTTCATAATTGGGGTCTTTTTTTTGCTCACCCGTCACGTAGTGACGGGGTGAGCTTTTGGGATCACTTTTTGTCCGTCGTCTGTCGTGCGTCCGTAGGTGCGTGCGAGCGTGCGTAAACTTTTTCTTCAAACGACATCTCCTAAACCAGTGAATGGATTTTATTATAATTTCACGGGAATGTTCTTTGGATGACCCTCTTTCAAAATTGCCTTAAGCATTCCGCTCCGTTAAACAAAATGGCCGCCAGAGCTAAAAATAGAAAAACCTTTAAAAGACATCTCCTCCTTGGCAAATGGCCCGATTTGAAAATAATTTCACAGGAATGTTCCTTGAGTGACCCTCTTTCAAAATTGCCTAAATCGTTCTGCTCCGTTAAACAAAATGGCCACCAGAGCTGAAAATAGATAAACCTTTAAATGACATCTCCTCCTAGGCAAATGGTTCGATTTGAAAATAATGTCACAGGAATGTTCCTTGAGTGACACTCTTTCAGAATTGCCTAAATCGTTCTGCTCCGTTAAACAAAATGGCCGCCGGAGCTAAAAATAGAAAACCTTTTAATCACATCTCCTCCTAGGCAAATGACCCGATTTGAAAATAATTTCACAGGAATGTTCCTAGTGTAACCCTCTTTCCAAATTGCCTAAATCGTCTCTGCTCCGTTAAAGACAATGGCCGCCAGAGCTAAAAATAGAAAATCCTTTAAATGACATCTCCTAGGCAAATTGCCCGATTTGAAAATAATTTCACAGGAATGTTCCTTTAGTGACCCTCTTTCAAAATTGCCTAAATCGTTCTGCTCCGTTAAACAAAATGGCCACCAGAGCTAAAAATAGAAAAACCTTTCAATCACATCTCCTCCTAGGCAAATGGCCCGATTTGAAAATAATTTCACATGAATGTTCCTTGAGTGACCCGCTTTTAAAATTGTTTAATTCATTCCGCTCCGTTAAATAAAATGGCCGACAGAGCTAAAAATAGAAAAACCTTTAAATGACATTTCCTCCTAGGCAAATGGCCCGATTTGAAAATGATATCACAGGAATGTTCATTGAGTGACCCTCTTTCAAAATTGCCTAAATCGTTCCGCGCCATTAAATAAAATGGCCACCAGAGCTAAGAAAAAGAAAAACCTTTAAATGACATTTCCTCCTAGGCAAATGGCCCGATTTGAAAATAATTTCACAGGAATGTTCCTTGAGTGACATTCTTTCAAAATTGCCTAAATCGTTCTGCTCTGTTAAACAAAATGGCCCAATTTGAAAATAATTTCACAGGTATGTTCCTTGAGTGACCCTCTTTCAAAATTGCCTTAATCGTTACCCTCCGTTAAATAAAATGGCCACCAGAGCTAAAAATAGAAAAACCTTTACATGACATCCCCTCCTAGGCAAATGGCCCGATTTGAAAAGAATTTCACAGGAATGTTCCTTGAGTGACCCTCTTTCAAAATTGCCAAAATCGCTCTCGCTCTCGACATCACCAAAACATGACTCTACAATTTTGCCCCCCCCCTTGAACCCCACTTTTGTATAGTAAAACTGGGGTTTACTGGGGTAAAGCTTATTTTTCTAATTTCTGCTCTACAATATAGATTGTGGGTACTCGTTTGAACCGACTCGATGAGGCAGTTCTAACGATAACCTACAATCTATATTTTGAGCAGAAATAAGAAAAATATCGCGATTTTTTCATCTTAAAATGTCGTTGTTGTTTTTTTTTCGGTGGTAAAATTAACAAATTATATAGGCGTGTTTTTGTAATGAATCCTTAGGAAAATGTTTCAGGCACTTTAAACGAAAAAACAAAAAGTTTGGGCCTTATGACAAAATATATTTATAATTTCAATATCATGAAAGTGTCATCAGTAACAGAAAACTTCCTTGCCGAAATGTCATTTTGGGGGCAAAATGTTCTAAAAAGCAATAAAAAGAGACTCAATGAGCCTAAGAAACATTTTAATAAGCTGTGTTTGAAGTTCTGTGGGAGCTCAGGAATCCCCAGTGCGTGGCCAATATGGTACCCAGGGGCACGATTGGCAGGATATGTGTAGGTGACCACTCAACGTTGCTTCATACTGAACATCTAAGCTGTGGGCCTTGTGATGTCAGAGAAGATATATTATGGGAGCTAATGAGCAGCGGAGCATGACCAAGTTGGACCCGATGGGCATGGTTTGCATGCTTCATGCACATGTAGGTTACCATTGAACGTAATACGTGACGATTTGCCGTTGCTTCATGCTCAATATCTAGGCTCTGGGCTTTGTGATTTCAGGGAAATAATATTTGAAGTTTTTCCATTATGGCAGCTAATGAGCCCGGGGCGTGACCCATTTGGAGAAAATGGGCAGGATTGGCAGGATTTATGTAGGCACCAATTGACGTTGCTACATACTAAATATCTTAGTTCTGGGCCTTGTGGTTTCAGAGAAGAAGATTTATTTTTTGCTTCAGCGTCCGATTATAAGTCGTGCTTTTTATGCCCCCAACTTCGAAGAAGTTGTGGGGGCATATTGGTTTTGCCCTGTTCGTCCGTCCGTCCTTCCGTCCTTACGTCCGTCCCACTTTTTACTGCATAGCATAACTTTAGAACCATGGGTGCTAAGTTTTTGAAATTTCATATATGGATTCCTCATGAAAAAATAATTGACCCGTGTTTTTTTTCTCGTCAGGATTATGCCCCTTTTTTGAGTTATGCCCCTTTGCAAAAAATACTATGAAATCTTGTAAGCAAGATATCTCAAAAATTGTTTGAGCTATTGCCCTGAAACTTTACATGCTGGTTGGGGATGATGAGTAGATGAACTGATTAACTTTTGAAAAAAATCCGAAATTTTTTTCTTGAGTTATGGCCCTTTGAAATTTTTCGCGTTTTAAGTTTGTAAGCAAGATATCTAAAAAAACTATTTGAGGTTTTTCCCCGAAACTTCACAGACTTGTCGGGGATGATGAGTAGATGAACTGATCAACTTTTGAAAAAATCCGATTTTTTTTTCTTGAGTTATGGCCCTTAGATTTTTTTCGTGTTTTCAGCTTGTAAGCAAGATATCTCAATAATTGTTTGAGCGATTGCCCTGCAACTTTACAAGCTGGTTTGGGATGATGTGTAGATGAACTGATTAACTGTTGAAAAAAAATCCTATATTTTTTTCTTGAGTTATGGCCCTTTGAAATTTTTCGCGTTTTAAGTTTGTAAGCAAGATATCTCAAAAACTATATGAGGTTTTTCCCCAAAACTTCACAGACTGGTTGGGTATGATGAGTAGATGAACTGATTAACTTTTGAAAAAAATCCAATTTTTTTTTCTTGAGTTATGGCCCTTTGATTTTTTTCGTGTTTTCAGCTTGTAAGCAAGATATCTCAAAAATTGTTTGAGCTATTGCCTTGAAACTTTACAGGCTGGTTGGGGATGATGAGTAGATGAACTGATTAACTTTTGAAAAAAATCCGAAATTTTTTTCTTGAGTTATGGCCCTTTGAAATTTTTCGCGTTTTGGCGTCCTTCCGTCCTTACGTCCGTCCCACTTTTTACTGCATAGCATAACTTTAGAACCATGGGTGCTAGGTTTTTGAAATTTCATATATGGATTCCTCATGAAAAAATAATTGACCCGTGTTTTTTTTTTCTCGTCAGGATTATGCCCCTTTTTTGAGTTATGCCCCTTTGCAAAAAATACTATGAAATCTTGTAAGCAAGATATCTCAAAAACTGTTTGAGCTATTGCCCTGAAACTTTACATGCTGGTTGGGAATGATGAGTAGATGAACTGATTAACTTTTGAAAAAAATCCGAAATTTTTTTCTTGAGTTATGGCCCTTTGAAATTTTTCGCGTTTTAAGTTTGTAAGCAAGATATCTAAAAAAACTATTTGAGGTTTTTCCCCGAAACTTCACAGACTTGTCGGGGATGATGAGTAGATGAACTGATCAACTTTTGAAAAAAATCCGATTTTTTTTTCTTGAGTTAACGCCCTTAGATTTTTTTCGTGTTTTCATCTTGTAAGCAAGATATCTCAATAATTGTTTGAGCGATTGCCCTGCAACTTTACAAGCTGGTTTGGGATGATGTGTAGATGAACTGATTAACTGTTGAAAAAAAATCCTATATTTTTTTCTTGAGTTATGGCCCTTTGAAATTTTTCGCGTTTTAAGTTTGTAAGCAAGATATCTCAAAAACTATATGAGGTTTTTCCCCAAAACTTCACAGACTGGTTGGGTATGATGAGTAGATGAACTGATTAACTTTTGAAAAAAATCCAATTTTTTTTTCTTGAGTTATGGCCCTTTGATTTTTTTCGTGTTTTCAGCTTGTAAGCAAGATATCTCAAAAATTGTTTGAGCTATTGCCCTGAAACTTTACAGGCTGGTTGGGGATGATGAGTAGATGAACTGATTAACTTTTGAAAAAAATCCGAAATTTTTTTCTTGAGTTATGGCCCTTTGAAATTTTTCGCGTTTTGGCATATTGGTTTTGCCCTGTTCGTCCGTCCGTCCTTCCGTCCTTCCGTCCTTACGTCCGTCCCACTTTTTACTGCATAGCATAACTTTAGAACCATGGGTGCTAGGTTTTTGAAATTTCATATATGGATTCCTCATGAAAAAATAATTGACCCGTGTTTTTTTTCTCGTCAGGATTATGCCCCTTTTTTGAGTTATGCCCCTTTGCAAAAAATACTATGAAATCTTGTAAGCAAGATATCTCAAAAACTGTTTGAGCTATTGCCCTGAAACTTTACATGCTGGTTGGGGATGATGAGTAGATGAACTGATTAACTTTTGAAAAAAATCCGAAATTTTTTTCTTGCGTTATGGCCCTTTGAAATTTTTCGCGTTTTAAGTTTGTAAGCAAGATATCTAAAAAACTATTTGAGGTTTTTCCCCGAAACTTCACAGACTTGTCGGGGATGATGAGTAGATGAACTGATCAACTTTTGAAAAAAAATCCGATTTTTTTTCTTGAGTTATGGCCCTTTGAAATTTTTCGCGTTTTAAGTTTGTAAGCAAGATATCTCAAAAACTATATGAGGTTTTTCCCCAAAACTTCACAGACTGGTTGGGTATGATGAGTAGATGAACTGATTAACTTTTGAAAAAAATCCAATTTTTTTTTTCTTGAGTTATGGCCCTTTGATTTTTTTCGTGTTCTCAGCTTGTAAGCAAGATATCTCAAAAATTGTTTGAGCTATTGCCCTGAAACTTTACAGGCTGGTTGGGGATGATGAGTAGATGAACTGATTAACTTTTGAAAAAAATCCGAAATTTTTTTCTTGAGTTATGGCCCTTTGAAATTTTTCGCGTTTTAAGTTTGTAAGCAAGATATCTAAAAACTATTTTAGGTTTTTCCCCGAAACTTCACAGACTGGTCAGGGATGATGAGTAGATGATTAACTACAGCTTTTCTTGTGTAATTTCAGCATTACAGCCACATAAAAACAAGATATCTCAATTACTGTTAGGGACAAGCAGTGTTAGGGTCAAGCAGTTGGGGGCATTGTGTTTCATAAACACTGGCTCTAGTGCAATATTAAGTCCTGAAATATTTTGAAATCATTTAACCCATTTCATATGGGAAACCCCATACTGGTCATTGGCAAATAGTACAGGCCCATATCAGACGTTTCATAACACATCATCTAATTGGGGCCTTTACATGTTTTCCAAATGCAGTCGAACTTCAATGGCTCGAACACCTTTGGGACCACGAAAATCTGTTCGAGACAGGGGTAGTTCGAGCCACTGAGGGTTACTGTCAGGAGGCATAACGAGATACCTTTAGACATTTTTGCAAGATAAAAGACTAAAATCTCCTTAATTATCCCCCACTATGTCTTATGTAGAGGATTATGCTAGGGGCTCAAGAATGGGTTCGACACATCCATGGTAAACGAGCCATCGGTGTTCGAGCCATCGAAGTTCTACTGTATGAACTTTGAAAACAAGAATAGTACCATAATGATCCTAAGTATTGGGACAGACAGGCCTAAGCAAACAGTGCAGACCCAGATCAGACTGCTGGTGAAGGAGCAGTCTGATCAGGGTCTACACTGTTTACCATCTTTCTGCACCTTTTGGACTCTTTGTTGGATCATGAAACAAATTTGTTAAAATTTTAGGAGAATTACAGCAAGTTCTCAAGGTGTCCAAATCTTTAAGATTTTTTTACAGTATCATAAGTTTATGTGTAAAAAGTGACATTTCCAGAGCCATGAAATAGTAATTTTGTCCAGGTATTGCCTTTCTAAGGCTATTTACATGTATGCGGGACACATAATTATAACACATGCTTGTGACACACATCCTTGTGACATCTCAAAAACATTTTTTTTATGAACAGTGATATTTTTCTTATAAGTGCCCCAGACATAGTTTGCTCTGCCTCAATGATGCAGTTCTGTTGAGAACCCACATCCTATTTCTTTGAGCAGAAATAGGAACTATAATGCATACCCCTGTAAAAAAGAAGTGAAGGCAATGATCAGTTTTCTCTGAATAATGTGTGGGTTCAAAAGGGTGTTCATTACACTGACATGATAACATAATGATTTTTACAGCAATCCCAGCCCTACAGCCTATAGTACATGACCTGTTCCTGTTAAGAGGGGCCAACAAGTCAGACATCAGTAAAGAACTAGAGACACAGAGAGAGGTTCTGGTGTCAATGTTGTTACGACTTATCAATTACTATCAGGTAATACCTGCTGTTTTATACCTTGAATCATATAGCAATTAAAACTGAGCCTGAGGTTAAAAATCTTTTTCCATGTTCATCCCCCTTGAGCTGGAAATGTCTTGCTCACAAACTTTAAAATTCCAAAATTTGTTTGCATTTTAAAATCTATAAGCAGGATAAACAACATTCTTTACTGATCTGAGCAAAACAATTGCCTCATGTATTTTTAGCTCATCTGTCACGTAGTGACGAGGTGAGCTGTTGGGATCACTTTTCTTCCGTTGTGCGTCCGTCCGTGTGTGCGTGCGTCTGTCCGTGCATCCGTGCGTAAACAATTTCTTCAAACGACATCTCCTCCTAAACCACTGATCGGATTTTGACCAAACTTCACAGGAATGATCCTTAGATGGTCCCCTGTCAAAGTTGTTCAAATGGTTCTGGTCCGTTGCACATATAGGTCACAGGAGCCAAAAATAGATTTTTTTTTCACAGAAAACTTAAAAAATCTTCTTCTCTGAAACCGCAAGGCCCAGGACTTCGATATTTGGTATGAAGCTTCATCTAGTGGACCCCTACCAAGATTGTTCAAACTATAGTGCTGGGGCCAAAAATGCCCCCGCCCAGGGGCCCTTTGGTTTTACATGGCCTTATATAGGGAAAAACTTTAAAAATCTTCTTCTCTGAAACCGCAAGGCCAAGGTCTTTGATATTTGGTATAAAGCTTCATCTAGTGGACCCCTACCAAGATTGTTCAAATTATAGTGCTGGGGCCAAAAATGCCCCCGCCCAAGGGCCCTTTGGTTTTACATGGGCTTATATAGGGAAAATCTTTAAAAATCTTCTTCTCTGAAACCGCAAGGCCCAGGTCTTTGATATTTGGTATGAAGCTTCATTTTGTGGACCCCCACCAAGATTGTTCAAATAATAGTGCTGGGGCCAAAAATGCCCCCCCGCCACTGGGCCCTTTTGTTTCACATTGGCTTAGGTCTTTGATATTTGTTATGAAGCTTCAGCTAGTGAACCTCTACCAAGATTGTTCAAATTAAAGCCCTGAGACCAAAATGCCCCCACCACGTTGCCCTTTGGTTTTGCATAGACTTATATAGGGAAAATCTTTAAAAATCTTCTTCTCTGAAACTGCAAGGCCCAGGTCTTTGCCATTTGGCATGAAGCTTCATCTAGTGGACCCCTAACAAGATTGTTCAAATAATAGTGCTGGGGCCAAAAATGCCCCCGCCCCGGGGCCCTTTTGTTTCACATGGGCTTATATAGGGATAATCTTTAAAAATCTTCTTCTCTGAAATTGCAAGGCCCAGGTCTTTGCTTTTTGGTATGAAGCTTCATCTAGTGGACCCCTGCCAAGATTGTTCAAATTATAGTGCTGGGGCCAAAATGCCCCCGCCCTGGGGCCCTTTGGTTTTTACTTAGGTTTATATAGGGAAAGTCTTTAAAAATCTTCTCTGAAACTACAAGGCCAAGGTCTTTGATATTTGGTATGAAGCTTCATCTTGTGGACCTCTACCAAGATTGTTCAAATTATAGCCCTGGGGCCAAAAATGCCCCCGCTCCGGGGCCCTTTGGTTTTGACTTATACAGGGAAAATCTTGAAAAATCTTCTTCCCTGGAACCACAAGGCTTTGGTCTTTGATATTTGTTATGAAGCTTCAGCTAGTGGACCTCTACCAAGATTGTTCAGATTATAGCCCTGGGGCCAAAAATGCCCCCGCTCCAGGGCCCTTTGGTTTTACATAGACTAATATAGCGAAAATCTTGAAAAAAGTTCTTCTCTGAAACCACAAGGCTTAGGTCTTTGATATTTGTTATGAAGCTTCAGCTAGTGAACCTCTACCAAGATTGTTCAAATTAAAGCCCTGAGACCAAAATGCCCCCGCCACGTGGCCCTTTGGTTTTGCATAGACTTATATAGGGAAAATCTTTAAAAATCTTCTTCTCTGAAACCACAAGGCCCAGGTCTTTGCTATTTGGTATGAAGCTTCATCTAGTGGACCCCTACCAAGATTGTTCAAATTATAGTGCTGGGGCTAAAAAAGCCCCCGCCCCGGGGCCCTTTGGTTTTACATAGGCATATATAGGGAAAATCTTTAAAATCTTCTTCTCTGAAACCACAAGGCCTAGGTCTTTGATATTTGGCCTAGGTCTTTGATATTTCATCTAGTGGAACTTTATCAAGATTTTCAAATTATAGCCCTGGGGCCAAAAATGCCCCCGCCCCATGGCCCACTGGTTTTACATAGGCTTATATAGGGAAAATCTTTAAAAATCTTCTTGTCTGAAACCAGAAGGTCCATGTCTTTGATGTTTGGTATGAACTGATGGACCTCTACCAAGATTGTTCAGATTATAGCCCTGGGGCCAAAAATGGCGCTGAAGTATCCTTGTCTGAAACCAAAAGGCCTAGATCTTGGATATTTGGTATGACCCTTGCTGCTTCATCTAGTGGACCTCTTCCAAGATTGTTCAAATTCTAGCCTAGGTGCCAAAAATTCCTCCCCCCCCCCCCACACACAGGGCCCGCATCTTTATGCCCCCAACTTTAAAAAAGTTGGTTATGCCCCCAACTTTAAAAAAGTTGGGGGGCATATTGCTTCTGGCTTGTCCGTCCGTTCGTCCGTTAGTCCGTTAGTCCGTTCGTACGTCACGCTTTCTTGTGCATAGCATATCTTTAGCACCGTGTATGCTAGTGTTTTGAAATTTCATATATGGGTTCCTCATGAAAAAATAGTTGACCCGTATTTTTTTTCTTGTCCAAATTATCTCCCCTTCTTGAATTATTTCCCCTTTAATTAAATAACATAGAATTCTCGTTAGCAAGATATCTCAAAAAGTATTTGAGCTACAGCCTTGATATTTGGTATAGTGATTGGGACTAAGGAGGAGATTACCTGATTAAATTTTCAACCAATTCTATAAAATTTTGTTAGAGTTATGGCCCTTTGTAATTTTTTGCCACTCAATTGTGTTGCTTTCTGGTGCATAGCATATCTTTAGAACCGTGTATGCTAGTGTTTTGAAATTTCATATATGGGTTCCTCATGAAAAAATAGTTGACCCGTATTTTTTTTCTTGTCCAAATTATCTCCCCTTCTTGAATTATTTCCCCTTTAATTGAATAACATAGAATTCTCGTTAGCAAGATATCTCAAAAAGTATTTGAGCTACAGCCTTGATATTTGGTATAGTGATTGGGACTAAGGAGGAGACTACCTGATTAAATTTTCAACCAATTCGATAAAATTTTGTTAGAGTTATGGCCCTTTGTAATTTTTTGCTACTCAATTGTGTTGCTTTCTGGTGCATAGCATATCTTCAGAACCGTGTATGCTAGTGTTTTGAAATTTCATATATGAGTTCCTCATGAAAAAATAGTTGACCCGTATTTTTTTTCTTGTCCAAATTATCTCCCCTTCTTGAATTATTTCCCCTTTAATTAAAAAACATAGAATTCTCGTTAAGAGTTTCATTGATGATACTTGGTACATGCTTGGAACTAGGAGTGAAATTTTTATGCAGGCATCCATGTTTGACCTTGACCTAGATTTCATGGTTTGGTGACTTTGCGCCACCACAGGCGCGACATAGCCTTCGGGGGAATTCTTGTTGTATGTTTTTGAGTCTTTAACAATATTTGTTGAATATTTTGCCATCTAAGGACAAGCAAAGGTTGGGGGCATTGTGTTTTACAAACACCATTTCTAGTTCCATTATAAGTCTATAGGAGCTAACAAGCATGGGGCGTGGCCAACTTAAAGCCCAGGGGCATGGTTGGCAGGGTTTATGTAGGTAACCACCTGATGTTGCTTCACACTTAATATTAAGCTCTGGGTCTTGTGATTTCAGGGAAGAAGATTTCTGAAATTTTACTCATTGTCAGTCCATGTTAAGGTCTGGCCAATGTGGACCCCAGGGGCATGGTTGGTAGGATTTATGTAGGTGCTCACTTGGCGTTTAGCTAAGTCTCAGAGAAAAAGAGGTTTGAAGTTTTTCCCATTACATGTTTAGGTAAGGGAGCTAATGAACCCGGTGTGTAGCCATCTTTGCCTCCAGGGGCATGGTTGGCAGGATATATGTAGGTAACCACCTGACACTCCTTCAAATTAATATCTAAGATCTGGCCCTTGTCGTTTAAGCGAAGGATGTTTCTGAAGTTTTTCCCACTGTAAGTCTTTGGGAGATAATGAAGCCCAAGGCGTGGCCAAATTGGACCCGAGGGGCATGATTGGCAGGAATTATGTAGGTGACCACCTAATGTTGCTTTATGCTAAATATCTTAGCTCGCGGACTTGTGGTTTCCAAGAAGAAGATTTTTGTTTTCATTATAGGTCTATGGGAGGTATTGAGCCCATGGCGTGTCCTTTGTGAACCCCAAGGCATTGCTTGGCAGGAATTTTGTACGTGATCGCTTGACGTTGCTTCATGCTGAACATCTTAGCACACGGCCTTGTAGTTTCAGTGAAGTTTTATTTTTCATTATAAGTCTAAGACATATACTGATCCCAGGGAATGGCCAATTTTGAGCCTAGATATATGGTTGACAGGCCGAAACTAGCTAGTCTTGCCCAGAAAACATGTACACTTCATATATTTCAGTTCTGTGGTGTATTCCTTGCTTCCAAAGGATAACCCTTTTATAGAACGTATTTATGTAGGTGACCACTTGACGTTGCGGCATACTAAATATCTTAGCTCTTGGCCTTATGGTTACGGAGAAGAAAATCTTTGAAGTTTATCTAGTTTATCTAATTAAGTAAGTTTATGCGAGCTAATGAACCTTTTACTCCAGGGGCATGAATGGCAGGATATGTGTAGGTGAGCACTTAACGTTGCTACATATTAAATATCTAAGCGCTGGGCCTTATGTTTTCAGAGAATAAATTGTTTCCCATTTTATCACTATGCTACATTCTAAATATCTAAGAGCTGGGCCTTTCGAAGAGTTTTGAAGTTTTTCCCATAATAAGTCTATGGGAGCTAATGAGTCCCGGGGTGTGGCAAATTTGTACCCCAGGGGCATGATTGGTAGGATTTATGTAGGTGAACACCAAACATTGCTACATACTAAATATCTAAGGTTTGGGCGTCGTGGTCTCAGAGGAGAAGCTTTTTCAAGCTTTTCCCATTATAAGAATATGGGAGCTAATTAGCCCCGTGGTGTGGCCAACTTGACTGTCAGAATTAGTGTAGGGTCCACTTGTTGTTGCTTCATACTAAATATCTAAGGTCTGGACATTGTGTTTCAGAGAAGAAGAGTTTTAAAGGTTTTCCCATTATAAATCTATGCCGCTGCAACCAGAATTCCAATCCGATCTGCCCCAAAATCTTACTCAGGCTTGCCTTCACATGGGTGGGAGCCAGCTGGGAACAGGTTTTGCCGTAGTCCATGCCCAATAAATAGCATTGGGGTCAAAAGGGAAAATTTTGGCAACGTTTTGGTAATGGCGGTTTGATACAACGCAAAAAGAAATAATGTTTTTTTCATAGTTGATGCGAAATGAATTAAAGATGTAATAAAGTATTTCTTTTTGCGTGAATATGATTTATACATGTATCGATGGATAATGAAATAATGTTAGAAGAACATAGCTGTCTTCGAAATGAACCAAAATACTTAGGAAGCAATATTGGATAATGTCAGTAGGTTTCATAATAGAAGTGAAGGCAATGATCAGGAATCGATACAATTAATCCACAGATCCCTCCCGTCAGAGGCACCAAAGAGAAAGAAGCACAAACATGAAATAACTAGACCCTAATGGTAACACCAACAGCGGAAAGCCAAAAGGACAGATACTTTTCCACAAGATGGCCGATTGGCTATCCAAAACAAAAATATCTAAGCGATCCAAAACCCAAAGACAAACCATAAAAAAAAAAAAAAAACGCGACAGAAGAACCGCCTTGGAACGGTCAGTGAAACAAATTCCACGGGGCACGGGAAAGGGGGGGGGGCTTATATCGATTTTACGCGGCCACAATGCTCGCCCCTACTTCCGTCGAGAGTTACACAAATAATTTGTTAAGTCCGCATGAAGGCTTCCTAACTCATCAGTGCAACATCTTCGAGAACACAAAAATCAAACAACCACAGAGATGAGACAACGTTGAGGACACGGCAGCATGGAACCATTGATTTAGACAAATAAATTTGTTCAGTCCGCATGAAGGCTTCCTAACTCATCAGTGCAACATCTCCGAGAACAAACAAAGATGAAATAACCACAGAGATGAAACAACGGTGTGGACTCGACAGCAAGATACCACTGAAATGCTAGAGCAAAACAAAACCAATAGTTAGATTCCGATTGGCCCGACCAGAGACAGAGCATCAAGCACCAACCAACATATCATAAATAACATTCTTATTCTCAGTAAGCTTTTACCCTGAAACCGTCATAGAATATGAGGCCTGACCCACCGGCGTGAAATTAAAGCACGATCATGCCTAATGTTTTACCTCATCTGTGCAATAAGTCTCATTACATGATCGTGAAGCTGAGGGGGCATATTGGTTTGGGCCTGTCCATAGGTTGGTCGGTCTGTCAATCTATTTGTCTTATTAGGAAGCAGATACGTATATGTTACGGACATTTGCTACACATACCTTATGGTGCCTCTTAAATCGACCTGAAATATAGCGTCTTCTTTTTCTTTTTTTTTATCTCTACAGGTTAGTGGGTGTGTGGACGTTTACATAATAATTGATGTCGTCAGAGGCTATAGAGCTTTAAACAGTTATTTTTCATAATAATTATAACCATCACTTTTCTCGCAAGTACAAACCGCTGTTATAGCTGTGTTATTTCTTTAACGTGCCGTATGGTGTTTTTTTTTTGTTTTGTTTTGGTTTTACGGCCCTTTCAAGATTATTTCACTCATATCGAGCCGATCGTTAATCAGAGGTGGGCGAAAACCGGAGTACCCGGAGAAACCACCTGACCTTCTGTTGCAGAACTTGGCGTCTCACATATGACCCGAGCGAGGCTCGAACCACAGCGGTGAGAGACCTAATGATCAAGAGTCAGCGCTCTTAACCACTAGGCCACGGAGGCCCGTCGCCGTATGGTGTTTTCTTGTAGTGCTAGATCATTCACATGTCGCCTTTGGGACGTCTGGAGATAACTGAGACCCGTCGAGAGAAGATCTGCGTAAATGGCTACCTGTGCGTATTAGCTCCATTTGTTTGTTTGCTATTCCGCTATCAGATTCTATGGTTTCTTATCCAAAGCTTCAAGAGCTTAGTGAGAAAGCCAGTTTGGAGACTCGCGGGCATATAGGCCTTATCCGAAAAACACCAACTTTGAATCTTTATACCTACTAGGTATTTTAAAATTTCGCACATTTGTTTACCTTCATATATCCACAAGATGCTGAAAATTTCAATATGACATCTTTAGTGGTTAAGGAGATAAAGCTACTTGAAAATACAATAAACATATATTCTAACACAGCGCGCCTATATAGGCAATGGAAAATAACTGTGTTTTATTCTGCAACAAATCACAGCTCGGAAGAGCGTGACGGGTGACGTCATTAAAAACTGCTAATTTATGACGTCACTAGTCGATTTCCTTGACGTTAGACGGTGTAACGTCATTTTCTCGCATCGAAAGCGTTAGAATAGGATATAAATGCATGTGTTTCAGTCGATAATTTTAGCGGAATTTCTTCTAACAATGGCGAACAGTTGTGAGATTTTGAAGGAAACAACAGCATTATTGCCGATTTTCAGCCTGTTAGAATCGAAATAGATCAGCTCTAGTTTGTGATTTGTTGAGTAATAAATCACAGTTTGTCGGTCAGTTGTAAGTAGACAAATCACGCGCGCTACGCGCTTGTGATTTGTCTACTTTACAACTGACCTCCAAACTGTGATTTATTACTCAACAAATCACAGTTAGGGCTGATCTATTTCTTAATCAAAATGTTGAGAATGTAATGTCTCTCTCTTCATACTGTTGGGGGGTTATTGCACAGATTCATTCAAAAGAAATCCGGTTTTAACCAAAATCTATGAAATTTGGCAAACATGTGTCTGAATAGTATGTCTATTACTGTATGACATCGCATTTGCTACTTTTGATTTTTAATTTAAAATAAGATTTTACTTTCAAGTGACCATATTTGGAAATACCAGAATTTAAACAGTCATACCGCCTCAACTCTGAGATATTTTGTTATTCTTTTCTTTAAACTTATCATGTACTTTCAAAACGGGCTCAATTCTGAATAGAATTTGGAAAATGGGGGTGGGGAAGAACTGGGGCGGCTCATTTTTTCCCCACCCAGACATTTAATTTTCCCATTCATACAGCTGTAAATTTTTATTATCTTGATTAAATTATTAAATATTAAATAATAACATAAACTAGCAATATTGATTTGTTCAGAAAAATAAATCTGAGGGGAAGAACTGGCCCAGTCCCTCCCCCTCACATTTTTTATGTAGTTCATACGGTTGTATGTGTTTATTATGTGAATTCAAATATTAAATTCATAGCGTAAGACATTGTAGATTTGTTCAGAAAAGCAAATATATATTAGCAACCTTGGGGTGGGGGAAGAACTGGGCCTGCCCATTTCTTCCCCACCTCAAATTTTTCATTTTCTGTTAAAACAGGTATTTGTGGTTACAGTTTTAAAATCAACTGTGAATTTCTTACAGTTATATTGTGGCAAGAAGATATTATCTTGTGCGCACATGATATTATATCGTGCGCACAAAATATTTTGTTGTCTGCACAAGATCTATGTTGTGCAAACAAGATAATATGTTGTGCCAACAAGATAATATGTTGTGCGAACAAGATAAAAAGTTGTGCGTACAAGATATTTTGTTGTCCGCACAAGATCTATGTTGTGCAAACATGACACTTTCTTGTGCGCACAATATATTAAGTTGTGCGAAAAAGATATTATCTTGTGCGCACAAGATAACTTGTGCGCACAAGATAAGTTGTGCACACAAGATATAATTTTGTTCGTACAATATAATATCTTGTGCGCACAAGATAATATCTTGTTCGGACAAGATATTAAAGTAAATTGCATGTCCCTTCCAGGGTACGGAACCTACGGAACCCGGGAAGGGACTTGCAATTATTTTTTATAATGTTGTGCGACCAAGATAATATCTTGTGGGCACCCGCAATCCATGTTTGCGGAATAAATAAGAAAAAAAAAAAAAACATAGATTTTCAGCAGAATTTGGCGTTTTGGAGATGTGAGAAATGTACTATGTCGCACGGGTGTGTTATCGTAATGATGCCCTCTAATTTTACTGTAGTTGTTCATGGGGTGTTCGGGTGAGGCAAAGGTGACGTGTAGCTAGCGTCACTGGGGCGTCCAACTGATATTGGCTTACAGGTGGACAAGGTAGAGGGGAATATTTAGGGGATAACTGTATTCAAAATTGTCATTTGGGGAGGTAAATCGGAGGTTTTACGGTCGGAAATTTCGTTTTACGGCGACGCGTCAGCGGAGCCGTAAAACGTAATTTGCGACCGTAAAACCGACGATTTACCTCACCAAATGACAATTTTCAATACAGTTATCCCCATTCTAATGCACATATTTGATTGTTTTTTGTTAAAATAATGCTATTTTGCACAAAGCGGCAATCGTTGTGAGCTGCGTTAAACCAAATACCAGCCAATGAAAAGCGACGTTACGTGATGACGTCGGATTTCCGACAGTATATCTCAGAATATACTGTCGCAAATTTTTGACGTTATCCAATCAGACGTCGCGATACATACGCCGGTGCATTAGAATGCTATTTCTTCTGTTTCTACACCTCCATTCATGTTCCTCTTTCTCCTCTGTCCATCACTTTCATCTCATCTACTATCTCTTCTATCTCTTTTCTCCCTTTCTCTGGGAGAGGATACAAACTGGCCCACAAGGGTTGACGTGTCATTAAACCAAAAACAGTTAGTCAAGACTATGGTTGTTCATTGAGTAGTCCTGATTTCTCCCTTCTTATGCATGTTTTGTTTGATTTGCGATTTAACGCCCCCTTCAGCACTATTTAGGTCATTTTTTTGGATACGCTGCTTCCTATTTTGTTGGAATTTTACCCGGCATTGAGATGAAATGACATCTCAAGCCCTGTCGACCAAACAAACCGGTAGGGTTTATATGCATGGACAGTCGGACACGCCGCATTGCCTGAGCAGGCTTAGACCTCCTAAGCGGTTTACCAGCGCTAATGTGCGGTTAGTTTCAGCTCTGCGTCATGCAGACCAACATATATCTCCAAGCCCCGATGTGCAGGGGCAGACCATCTTGAATGATCGACACAGAATGAATATACGAGACTCATTCGAGAACAACATGATGTTGACTGATGTCATGTTATATAATATAAGATTTTGTAAGTATTTTGGGAGTTCTTGATGTAGCTTTTAACAAGCTTGCACAGAAATTATTTGTTTATAATTCTTTTAAAATATATTCCAGAGAGAATGAATTAAACACATTTTCCACGTTTACTCAATTTCAATATTACGGCCTTAGGCCTTTCTCAAGAAAATAAAATAAAATCACAAAAACAAGAGGGCCATGATGGCCCTGGATCGCTCACCTGATCCATAGTGTAACAGGTGGGCCACAGAGAGGGCCATTATTGGTCCCAGGGCTTTAATGTGCATAATGTTGAGGGAAGTCTTAAAGGTGAAGCTTCATACCAAACATCAACAAAGGCTATAATTTGAACAATCTTGGCAAAGGTCCACTAGATGAAGCTACACATCAAATATCAAAGACCTGGGCCTTGCGGTTTGAGAGAAAGAGATTTTTTTAAAAGATATTCCCTACATAAGCCTATGCAAAACCAAATGGCCCCGGGGCTATATAAATCTATGTAAAACCAAAGGGCCCCGGGTTGGGGGCATTTGTGGTCCCAGGGCTATAATTTGAACAATCTTGGTAGAGGTCCATTAGATGAAGCTTCATACCAAATTTCAAAGTCCTGGGCCTTGTGGTTTCAGAGAAGAAGATTTTTAAAGATTATCCCTATATAAGCCTATGTAAAACCAAAGGGCCCCGGGGCGGAGCCACTTTTGGCCCCAGCACTATAATTTGAATCATCTTGGTAGGGGTCCTTTAGAAGAAGCTTCATACCAAATATAAAAGACCTAGGACTTGTGGTTTCAGAGAAGAAGATTTTTAAAGATTTTCCCTATATAAGTCTATGTAAAACCTAAAGGCCCCGGAGCAGGGGCATTTTTGGCCCAAGGGCTATAATTTGAACAATCTTGGTAGGGGTCCACTAGATGAGCCTTCAAACCAAATATCAAAGTCCTGGGCCTTGCGGTTTCAGAGAAGAAGATTTTTAAAGATTTTCCCTTTATAAGCCTATGTAAAACCAAAGGGCCCCGGGGCGTGGGCATTTTTTGCCCCAGTACTATAATTTGAACAATCTTGGTAGGGGTCAACTAGATGAAGCTTCATACCAAATATCAAAGTCCTGGGCCTTGCGGTTTCAGAGAAGAAGATTTTTAAAGATTCTGCCTATATAAGCCTATGTAAAACCAAAGGGCCCCGGGACGGGGGCATTTTTTGCCCCATCACTATAATGTGAATAATCTTGGTAGGGGTCCACTAGATGAAGCTTCATACCAAATATCAAAGACCTTGGCCTTGTGGTTTCAGAGAAGAAGATTTTTTAAGATTTTCCCTATATAAGCCAATGTAAAACCAAAGGGCCCTGTGGCGGGGGCATTTTTTGTCCCAGCACTATAATTTGAACAATCTTGGTAGGGATCCACTAGATGAAGCTTCATACCAAATATCAAAGTCCTGGACCTTGTGGTTTCAGAGAAGAAGATTTTTAAAGATTTTCCCTATATAAGCCTATGTAAAACCAAAGGGCCCCGGGGCGGGGGCATTTTTGGCCCCAGCACTTTAATTTGAACAATCTTGGTAGGGGTCCACTAGATGAAGCTTCATACCAAATATCAAAGTACTGGGCCTTGTGGTTTCAGAGAAGAAGATTTTTAAAGATTTTCCCTATATAAGCCAATGTAAAACCAAAGGGCCCCGTGGTGGGGGCATTTTTTGTCCCAGCATCTATAATTTGAACAATCTTGGTAGGGGTCCACTAGATGAAGCTTCATACCAAATATCAAAGTCCTGGGCCTTGTGGTTTCAGAGAAGAAGATTTTTAAAGATTTTCCCTATATAAGCCTATGTAAAACCAAAGGGCCCCGGGGCGGGGGCATTTTTGGCCCCAGCACTATAATTTGAACAATCTTGGTAGGGGTCCACTAGATGAAGCTTCATACCAAATATCAAAGACCTAGGCCTTGTGGTTTCAGAGAAGAATATTTTTAAAGATTTTCCCTATATAAGCCAATGTAAAACCAAAGGGCCCCGTGGCGGGGGCATTTTGTGTCCCAGCACTATAATTTGAACAATCTTGTTAGGGGTCCACTAGATGAAGTTTCATACCAAATATCAAAGTCCTTGGCCTTGTGGTTTCAGAGAAGAAGATTTTTAAAGATTTTCCCTATATAAGCCTATGTAAAACCAAAGGGCCCTGGGGCGGGGGCATTTTTGGCCCCAGCACTATAATTTGAACAATCTTGGTAGGGGTCCACTAGATGAAGATTCATACCAAATATCAAAGACCTGGGCCTTGTGGTTTCTGAGAAGAAGATTTTTTAAGTTTTTGGTGATAAAATTCTATTTTTGGCTCCTATGACCTAGATGTGCAACGGACCGGAACCATTTGAACAACTTTGAAAGGGGACCACCTAAGGATCATTCCTGTGAAGTTTGGTCAAAATCCGATCAGTGGTTTAGGAGGAGATGTCGTTTAAAGAAATTGTTTACGCACGCACGGACGCACGCACGCACGACGGACGACGGACAAAAAGTGATCCCAAAAGCTCACCTCGTCACTACGTGACGGTGAGCTAAAAAAACATTAAACTTTCAGTTCATAACATTTCTCTACGTGACGTTGCGACGTCGTTTACGACCTTATGACGTCGCGACGTCATTGGCAACATTGTGTAATCCAAATAACATGTTTCGGTTGCGACAGTCAAAATGTCAAAATGTAGAGGACTGCTTTTTCACTAAAAAGGCATATGGCCTAAATATTGAAATTGAGTTAATGTGGAAAATGCTACAACTTGATCGATTCTCGTTAGCGGAATCATTTTAATCGTAACTGGTTTCATTTGCACACACCCTTTGATTATAACCACCCCCCCCCCAATCGTTCCTATATGACTAAAATAATGCTGAAAATGACGTAAATTGCAGGTTATCCATCCAATCAGCTGAAGTCATGACATCTAGATAGTGGTATTGACTTAAAATAACTCATGGTTTTGGAAGTTTGAGTGACGTTTCGCGTTCATATGTAATCACCATTTTATATCGTTCTGGCATCTTATGCAGCATGCGAAACATAATGTTAATACGAGCGTATAAGTATTGAACGCTGTTAACGATGCCGTCAGTTTCGCAATCCCTTTCTGACGTCATCATAAAATTCTAAAATGCAACGTTCAGGGCGACAACTTTATGTGGCTCAGCGTAAGAAGGATCCATATTGTGACTTCAAAACCCATGTTCAAACAACATATGAATTTAATGATTTGAACATGGGATTCGTTGTTTGAAAACGCCTTCTGGCCCGTTCAAGAATAGCCTCAAACAGTTATGTTCATAGAACAGTAAACAACATGAATTTTTTGTAACTTTAATTCCCAACAACAAAATAATGAGTATGCCTTTAGGGCTCTTCAAGAATATTTAACTCACACCGTTCGATCATTCATCTGAGATGGGCATGAACCCTAGAATTCGGAGAAAAACACCCCAGCAGTCACATGACATATTGTGACATCACGACAACGTCGGTACAACATCATGACATTTACGCAACGTCACATAGACGTTGATTGACGTTGCCCTAGCCACGTGTGCCTGCTGGGACCTGACCTTCCGTAGGTAGAATATGGATTTCGCTCATGTAAAATATAAGTTAAGGCAATGATCAGGAATCGATACAATTAACCCACACCTCCCATTAGAGACAGCAAGGGAAAGAAACACAAACATGAAACAACTAGACGCTTATGGTAACATAACTAGCGAAAAGTAAAAAGGACAGTTACTTTCCCACAAAAAGGCCAATTGGCTATCCAAAACAAAATAATCTAAGCGATACAAGCCATAACAAAAAAAAAAAAAAAAAAAAAAAAAAAAAAAACACGACAGAAGAACCGCATTGGAACGGTCAGTGAAACAAATTCCACTGGGGGGATTAAATCGATTTTACGTGCCCACAATCCTCGCCCTTACTTCCGTCGCGATTTAGACAATTAATTTGTTCAGTCCGCATGAAGGCCTCCTAACTCATCAGTGCAACATCTCCGTGAACACAAAAATCAATCAAACACAGAGATGAAACAACGGTGAGGACTCGACAGCAAGAAACCACTGAAATGATGGACTAAAAGAAAACCAACAGTTCGACTCCGAAGGGCCGACCAGAGACAGGGCATCAGGCACCAACCAACAATACATAAAATAAGATTCTCTCTCATTCTCAGTAAGCCTTTACGCTGGAGCCGTCGGGGTATTCTGAGAGGGGAGGAAAGTTGTCAACCGTGATTGGGTTAACTACCATGCATGCCGTCTGTCGTTTAACATTTATGTTTACCCTATCTTTTTATATCGAAGAGTGATTTTGCGAAATTGGGTGCTGAGGTCATTGCTTTTATACATTTTCTGAATTTATATACTAAGTCACCATAAAATACGTGTTTTAATAGACCTTGTTGCAGAAGATATTTAAGTCCAACATTGAATTTTGAAATTAAATCGAGATGACGTCTATAAAATTTTGAAAAGGCTTAGCAGTTAACAATTTATTACGAGTGTCGAAGTCAGTTACATGACTAGACACTCTGACAAATCGAATTGATTGCGAAATATAAACGCCATAGGATGCCACACGAGGAACATCCCCCTACAAGGAAGTAAAATTTACAATCTCAAAATCAAAATCATCGCGTTTATCATAAATTTTCCCGAACCCGAATTTTATGGTGACTTAGTGTATAAATTCAGAAAAAAATATATAAAAGCAATGACTTCAGCACCCAATTTCGTAAAGTCATTCTTCGATATAAAAAGACTGGGAACAACATAAATGTTATATGACAGACTGCATGCATGGTAGTTAACCCAATCACGGTTGACAACTTTGCTTCCCTCTTTAATTGCACGCCGTTGGGTCCGCCCTCATATTCTATGGCGGTTCCAGCGTTAAGGCTTACTGAGAATTAGAGAGAATCTAAATCTATGTAATGCTGGTTGGTGCCTGGTGCTCTGTCTCCGGTCAGGCCCATCGGAGTCTAACTGGTGGTTTTCTTTTGCTCCAGCATTTCAGTTGTTTCTTGCTGTCGAGTCCTGCCCGTTGTTTCACAGCTGTGGTTGTTTGATTTGTTGTGTTCACGCACAGAGAGATGTTGCACTGATGAGTTAGGAGGTCTTCAAGCGGACTGAACAAATTATTTATCTAAATCGCGACGGAAGTAAGGGCGAGGAATGGGCCAAATAAAATCGATTTAAGCCCCCATTGGAATTCGTTTCATTGACCGTTCCAACGCGGTTTTTCTGTCGCGGTTTATTTTTATTTTTTTTTGTTATGGTTTGTCTTTGAGTGTTCGTATCGCTTATATTATTTTGTTTTGGATAGCCGATTGGCCATTTTGTGAGAAAGTAACTGTTCTTTTGTCTTTCCGCTATTGGTGTTTCCATTAGGGTCTGTTGTTTAATGTTTGTGTTTTTTTGCCCTTTGGTGTCTCTGATGGGAGCTGTGGGTTAATTGTATCGATTCCTGGTCATGGCCTTCACTTCTGTTTTGTATGGTCGTTAATGAAAAATAAAATAGAAGTGAAGACAACGAAGTTTCTACTGTCAAACACACAGAACATAGGCACCCCATCTGCACTGCCTTTTGACCAGCCCAGAACACATACCCAAATGCATGCCCAAGAGCGATAATGAAAAGAATAGTGTTCTCCCCCAAATAGTGAGGTTTAAGTTTATATTTACTCACATAGGCACTCCATTGAGATGCTACATACATTATAACAGTGTGCTGATACATAAACATTAAATGACAATGTCAAGGACAGTACATATATGTGAAGCTCTATTATTGAAGTTCAGACACCTCTTCCAGTATTCTGCCTGAATATGTGACAACACAGTCGAGTTGTTTTGCTATTTATCAGTGGTTAAGTCAGACAACAGTCGTAATAAACATCTGACATATATCTGACATTAAAAACAAATGTTTGCTCTTTGCTGTCTTATATAAAAATTCAGCAGGCTCATTTTGGCCTGGCAAACGAATAGGGGTTGGGGTTGGGGGGGGGGGGTTCTGCCCAGTACAATGGAACTGTATTGTTTGTCTTGTATTGGCACTAGCATACCAATTGCGTTCTATTGTTCTTGTTGTTTTAAGTTCCCGGTAGCGATAGCGGGGACATATAGTTTTTGTCCTGTCTGTTTGTTGGTTTGTTTGTTTGTTGGTTTGTACGTGGACAACTTTAACGTTGGTCATAACTTTCGAACCGTTTGAGATAGAGCATCCATTGTTGGTATGAAGATTCCTTGTGACAAGAGCTTTACATTCATAAAAAAAATGACTTGTAACCTTGACCTTGCCCGTAGACCTACTTAAAAGAAAAAAATAACATTGGTCATAACTTTTGAACCACTTAAGATACAGCCTTCATAATTGGCATGTATGTTCCTTGTGATAAAAGCTTTACTTTCTTCGTTTCCGCTTAGTTTCTTCTTTTCTTCCGTTATTTTCTTCGTTTCCGCTGACCGTTCCAAGGCGGTTCTTCTGTCGCGGTTTATTTTTGATATGGTTTGTCTTTGGGTGTTTGTGTCGCTTATATTATTTTATTTTGGATAGCCTATTGGTCATTTTGTGGGAAAGTAACTGTCCTTTTGTCTTTCCGCTATTGATGTTTCCATTAGGTTTGTTGTTTCCTGTTTGTGTCTCTGATGGGAGCTGTGGGTTGATTGCGTCGATTCCTGATCATTGCCTCCACTTCTATTTTACATTCATTCAAAAAATTTTGACCTGTGATCTTGACCTTGACCTACTTAAAATAAAAATTAACATTTTGGTCATAACTTTTGAACCGTTTGAGATAGAGCCTTTATATTTTACATGTACGTTCCTTGTGACAAGAGCTTTACATTCACACATTTTTTTCTTACCCGTGACCTTGACCATTGACATAATAAAAGAAAAAGTTAACATTAGTCATAACTGTTGAATCGTCTGAGATACAACCTTCATATTTGGCATGAAGGTTCCTTGTAACAAGAGATTTACATTCATACAAAAAATGACCTTTTTCCTTGACCTTAAAAAAATATCATTTTGGCCATACCTTTCGAACGGTTTCGGATAGAGCCTTCATATTTGGAATGTAGGTTCCCTGTGATAAGAGCTTTACTTTTGTGTAAACATTTTTGACCATGACCATGACCATTGACCTGCTTGAAAGAAAAAATAAAATTGTTCATAACTTTTAACCATTTAAGATAGAACCTTCATATTTGGCATGTAGGTTCCTTGTGACAAGAGCTTTATTTCATGCAAATTTTTGACCTGTGACCTTGACTTATGACCTACTTTAAAGTTTTTGTTTTTCATTGCTTATAACTTTTGAACCGTTTAAGATAGAGCCTTCATATTTGGCATGTGTCAAGGGCTTCCCACTCAAGCAAAACAATTTGGCCTTGACCTTAAACTGTGACCAACTTAAAAGGCATAGGTTGTGGGTACCCGTAAGAACAGGCTCAATGAGGCGGTTCTAACGAGCACACTCAACCTATGTTTTAAGCATTTATAAGAAAAATATCAAGGATTTTCATCATAAAACTAGCAATTTGGGAGATGTGAAAAATGCACTATGTCGCACGGGTGTGTTATCGTAATGTTACTCTGTCGAGACCTAAATTAAGACGTTTGCAGCAATATCATTGTTTTATAAGGCAATAAATAAGCTAGTATCATCAGCAATTTACATATTTTAATCAATATTTTCTGCAATATCATTGATAAACGCTTTTTCAGGATTACACAAACGAAAGCCAGGACGATTGTTCAAGGGAAATGATTCGTCACCAGCTTTGTCAATGGGAAAAAGGTGTGATTGTTTCCAATCAACAGGAATAGTTCCAGTATGCAAAGAATTATCAAAAGGCGACAAAAAGGCTAAGACTAAAGATATTTCAGCAGGCATATCACGGAGAAGATTGGTAATTCCATTTCTGGAGACTGAATAGACATTGCGGCCGCGTAAAATCGATTTAAGACTGCCCCCCATCCCGAATTCGTTTCACAGGCCGTTCCAAGGCGGTTCTTCTGTCGGTGTTTGTTTTTGTTATGGTTTGTCCTTGCGTGTGTGTATCGCTTATATTTTTTATTTGGCTAGCCTTTTGGCCATTTTGTGCGAAAGTAACTGACCTTCTGGCTATCAACTTGATGTTTTCATTAGGGTCTAATTATTTCATGTTTGTATATTTTCCTTTTGGTGTCTCTGATGGGAGCTTTGTGTTAATTGGATATTTGCCTTCACTTTTGTTTTGCTATTTGTAAGCACTACCGACAACAATCAGGGAATCTGGGAAAGGCGGTTTATAACTCTGATGTTGTTGCACTAATGAGTGAGGAAGCCTTCAGCGGACCAAAGAGACATTTTTTTTTGTCTAAATCGCGTAAAATCGATTTAAGCCCCTCTCCCATCTCCTCAGTGAAGACCGTTCTCTCGCGGCTATTTTTAT
The DNA here is from genome assembly GCA_963580285.1 of Lucinisca nassula. Taxonomy (NCBI): domain Eukaryota; kingdom Metazoa; phylum Mollusca; class Bivalvia; order Lucinida; family Lucinidae; genus Lucinisca; species Lucinisca nassula. The sequence goes on along the minus strand of OY757023.1, from coordinate 113,270,119 downwards.
TTTATTATGGTTTCTCTTTGAGTGTACGTATCGTTTATATCTTTTTGCTTTGGATAGCCAATCAGCCATTTTATGGGAAAGAGACTGTCCGTTTGGCTTTCCGCTATTGATGTTTCCATCAGAGTTTAGTAATTTCAAATTTATGTTTCTTTCCCTTTGTTGTCTCTGGTGGGTGATGTGGGTTAATTATATCGATTCCTGGTCATTGCCTTCACTTCTATTTTAGAATACGCTGCATTTTGCAAATGAATATACTGTATTATTTGAAGTTGTAAATATTTGTATAAATTGCCATTTAACAGCAAAGAAAGAACACTATCCTTTATCTGAGCCACACAATATATCACAATAAACATGACTCGGCTTTGCTAATTTCGAGTGTATAAAGGTGTGATTTCCATAGTCAAGCAACATAAAAACACTCTTAAACCGAGTCCAAAATTGAATATTTCATTTGAAACCTAACCATGTTTCCCCATTACTGCAAGCATTGATTGGTTGTACTCTCTAGGGCCGTCTACTTGAGGGTGCTCCAACGAGTACCTACAAATCATGCTTTGTAGCAAAAACAAGCCTGGAGGTCCAGTCATTCCTCGCCAGTTCAAACTCCAATAGACTGGAACCTCGATACAACCATAATTTGAAATAAAACATACAGCAAAAACAAAATAACAGTGCCAAACATTTTAGTTTGACTTGAGTAGCAGTTAGAAATATCCGTGTCTGAGAAAGCAACTGAATACATATATACTGGTAAACCGTCGTTGGAGGAGTGAGGTTGTTATCTCTCTTTTGTATACTTGAGCAGATACATTGGTGAAATTAAAATATAGTGCAATTTTGCGTCCATTATGAGAACATATTATTGCAATATAATACATTATTATATACCCAGAAAATGTCCCGTTTACCTTGTAGAGAAGTTACCGGTCAACATGTTTTTTCCATACTGCCCGTAGTCAAGTTCATATTGCCCGTAGATAAGCAGTCTCATTCACAATATAACTACTTTCAAATTTGTCAATTTCGAGACTGAAAAACGGCAGCCATCTTGTCATGCGTATCGACTGAAATAACATAAAACAAAACTAATATAGACTGTGGCAAAGTCCATAAAGCGCATTTTATACTATCAAATATGGCCCACCTACAATCTGTTTAGATTTTCAATAATTTCTTTTACGAAATCAGGAGTGTTGGAAAGAAATAAAACGGAGAATACGGAAAAATGGCCTCTTGCGTTGGCAAACGTCAGTGTGTTAATTGACGTCACACCCATAAACGTTAACTTCATCTTCACTTTGGCGCCATTGGGTGTGGTTTTTTAAATTTTGTAGGAAGACATTAAACGACCTGCATTATTTTCCATTTCAAAACATTAAAGATATATAATCTGATTTTACGTTCAGATTTCAATGCGAGGAAATTCTAGTAGACAGTTCATGTTTTGGGTATATAACAAAAAAGGTTATTGACGTTACATCGTGATATATTCGGCACTCGTTTATATGGCGGAGATGCACTCGCAAGCTTGTGCGTCCCTCGCCATATGTACACTTGTGCCGAATATTTCAATACATAAAGTCAATAAGCTATAACTCTTACATTGTTTTTCCTACGAAGTCTACTGTATTTGTCTTTTTCAGAATCCCGCACAGACCTGAAAGCTCTCGCTAGAACCATCGCATTCAGGCAGTTCCAACAGGTACCCAGACCCCATATAGGCTGGACAGCACGATTTCCTTATTTAACGTGTGTATTTTAAGACAAGGCTATCGTTTCACGGACTTTTTAACCTGATGTTACGATGGCATGACATGAATTGATTTAGATCAGCAATTTAAACAAAGAACAAATGGTGGTGTTTCAAACAGTAAGGGGGCGAAACTGTTCCAACAAGGAGACTTAACGCATTCCTACCTGGAAACCCTTGAACGAATATGTCTGGTCCGGATCTACACCGCTTGCAAAGTGGTTGTCGTGAACTGGATTACGATGCTCTATCACAGTTACATCTTGTTTTGGGTATTTCTTTCCAACAATACTTCAGGTATGCCTTAATTTTTAGTAGGTAAAACAAAAGCTCAATTTATGTAATTATCTGTGTGTGTAGCGTATTATTTTTAATAAAGGCTATTACCAAAAGTGTTCAACAAATTCACAAATCCGGCTGTGCAAATGCACAACCTAAACTGTGTCAGTGTTGTCTGTATGTATCATGAAACAGATTTCTCACGACTAGGCTTTATTTTTGTAATGGTAATGTACAGTACCAATCCAAATGCTTTATAGTCACAAATTTGCACAGAGTTGCACACTGAGCCCTCCGGCCAGTGACATCGAGTGGCCTCGGTGGGAGATCGATGCCAATCAGATGATTAACGCAGGACAGTCTATAAATTTTATCAGCAAAATCTTTCTTAAGGACGTTTCCATCAGACGATCGGACTCCTTTGGCACGGTCCGCCTTAACTGCCTTACGCGAATAGCACCTTCCTACTATGCTTGGTCAAATCCTCGTTCAGAAACACCCCGCCGTGGCCGTTATATTTTAGTTCTGTTCGCACCTTGTAGCGTTTCTGTCTTGCACGGTATAATGTGAATTTGACCAGAATCTCCCTGGGTGTTGTCCTGGTTTCCGCAGTTTTCCCTTTCCTAGGACTACGATCGGCCTCGTTTATTTGCAGATTGCAGTCAATATCATCAGCCATTTTCAATAAAATTTTATCTGTGTTCTTATTACTTTGTTTTTCTCTCACACCACTTATACGAATATTATTTCGTCTGCTGTACTGTTTCGCCTGGTCAGCAGCCTTTTCCAGAGATGTTACGCGTGACAGGAGACTTTAATTCTGGTTTCATGTTTACTTTTTGGACCTGTTTAAGGTTCGATTCCAGTCCGGTGATTTTGTCGCTTGACCCTTTTAACACACCATTTATGATGTCTTACGCTATCACCTCGATCTCACCCTTAAATGGCTCCCGCAACATAAAACAGCTTTTCCGTCTCTGAGGACGGTATGACGATATGTGGGGTAGTTCCAGAACTTGATTCACTCTCAGTAGCCATATCTGAAGGCGGAAGAGCGGCAGTTATGCTAGATAGATCAGAAATATCTAACTCGAAGTCTGCACTAAGAGCTCTGTTCTTTCTGCATTCAGAATCATCATCAGGATAAGAAAGTTCTCTGTTTTTAATATTCACGCATGGTAAAGGTGTATCACGCAGGCTCATGCCTAACATCTACCATCAACTGTAGATTTTGTACTTCCAGCACTGGGTTGGTGTCGACCTCATGTATATACCGTTCATACATGTATGTTTTATTATTGAACTTTTATTCAAACATACAATTGTAAACCCACATATGAGCTAGTAACAGATGTTACATATGCCTACCCAGGCAAAAGCAGATCCTTAAAAATTCGGGTTTTCACATTAAAATTTCTAAACACAGTAATGCATCTTTAAGTTATCTACACAAAACATCCCCCAAAAGAGTCGCTTAAATTTCATATAACCAAACCTTTTATCCGCATGATCAATCCACCATATGTAGAAAAGGGTTTAGAAGCAGTTGGCATTTAAAGCAAATTGTTGACACTTTATATTTTAGTTCTGGCGACCATTTTACTCATCTGAGTATAACACCTTTAGCGATTTCGGTAGAGGGCCACCTTAGTAACATTCCTATGAAAAATAGAAGTAGAAGTAAAATAAAGACCTGGAATCGATACAGTTAACTTACTCCACCCATCAAAGACACCAAAGGGAAAGAAACACAAACATGAAGCGACCAGACCATAATGGAAACCTAAACAAAGGAAGTTTGAATGAAACTGACCCAAGGCTTCAGGATGAGCTGTCATTTAAAGACTGTTCTATTTTATCTTTATTGGCCAACTTGTTCATCGGAGCGAAATCATTTTTATTAGCTAATTGAATAGAAGGTCACCTAAGGAACATTCCTGTGACGTTTGAATCAAAAGTGGCCAAAGATGATACGGGGAATTGTCATTTTTTTGTTTTGGTGGCCATCTTGTTCAAGCGGAACAATTTAAGCTATTTTGGTAGAGGATCACCTAAGCAACATTCCTATTAAGCTTGAATGAAATTGGTCCAAGGGTTGAGAAGGATTTGTCGTTTGATGTTTCTATTGGTAGCTCTTGTGACAACTTTGTGCATCGGAACAGAATCGTTTCAGCTGTTGTGCTACAGTGTCACCTATGCAACATTCATATGTAGTTTGATTGAAATTGGCCCAAGATTAAAGGAGGAGTTGTCGGTTTAAGATTGTTTCTATTTTCAGGCTCTGGCGGTCACTTTGTTCATCCGAGCAGGACCATTTTAGCCAATGTGGTAGAGAGTCACCTAAGTAACATTCTTATGAAGACTTATTGAAATAGGCGCAATTGTATACAATGAGATGTTTCTGGTTTTAGCTCTGGTGGCCATCTTGTTCATTGGAACAGAATCGGTTTAAGCACCCCCGGTAGAATTCGTTTCACTGACCATTCCAAGGCGGTTCTTCTGTCGCTGTTTATTTTTGTAATTGTTTGTCTTTGAGTGTGAATGTCGCTTATATTGTTTTTTGTTTTCGATAGCCAATAGGCCATTTTGTGGGAAAGTAACTGTGCTTTTGGCTTGTCGCTTTTGATGTTTCCATTTGGGTCTAGATATTTCATTTTTGTGTTTCTTTCCATTTGGTGTCTCTAACTGTATTGATTCCTGATATCGCCTTCACTTCTTGTTATCTATTTTGTTAGATGGTAAAATTAGCAACCTTCCTACGAAGTTTGATTAAAATTGACTCAAGACTTTAGAGGGAGTTATCATTTAAAGCAAATTGTTGACACCGCACGACACACGACGGACGACGCACAACGGAAATTTAACCGATCAGAATAGCTCACGATGACAACTTCGCGCTCAGGTGAGCTAATAAAAAGAATAATAATTTTGATGACTCCAGAGTTTTTTTATTTTGACGGCGTAGATAAATCTATAGTCTATGTTTCTCCCTGAAGCTGTTGTGGTGGCTCTGAGGCAAGAACAACATGATTGTCGGCAAGAGGTTCTGTCTGGGACAGTGGCGGTGTTATAGGGGTTGGGTATTCTAAATCTAGATATAGCTGGGGATATAATCAAATGAGGAAAGGACACGGCACAAGATGAAGATTAATAAGAGCTTGAAAAGAACTTTACATGCTCAACAGTTTTATTTAATAGCCACAAATAACAAATGTATTTCGTTTAGCAACTCATTAGTGTTGCTGTGACGTTAGAAAAAGGTGATGTTATTACTTAGCAACTGTTTTAAATAAATAAATAATATTTAAACTATGACACTGTGCTCAAGTGAATTTCTACCCATGATTATTTTGTACTGAATGTGCTCGTGGACTTAGCCATTTTCACGAGAGAATATGCGAGTGCCGAAAAGCTAACTTCCTAATTTTCAAAGAAAAAATGGAAGAAATATTTTTTTAATTTATACAAAACTGGTATACTTCATTGCAAACTTGTTTCTTTCTAGTCATACCTTATATAAATACCAATAAGGAAGTACTATATTTTTTAAATTAGCATTGAAATGTACATTCAGATGCATTTTGTCAAAAGATATATAAGCTGAATAGAAATACGACATACCATTGTTCAAAGTAAAATGGAAGAACTAAGTCATCAATTTTTTTTTTTCAATTTTATATCAAATTCTTGATTAATAAAATAACTTTTTGAAAATAGTTTGTCATTTTGTGTCGCATTCTCCTAAAGTTGTAATTTTTAAAATCAGTTTAATTTGACTTTCCTATTAATTTCTATTTAATTTCGATCATGATGTGTACAGTTAGGTCCGCGGTGACTATCGCACGGTAGAAATGGGGGCAGTGATCAGGAATCGATACAATTAACCCACAGCTCCCATCAGAGACACCAAAGTGAAAGAAACACAAACATGAAACAACAGACCCTGATGGAAGCATCAATAGCGGAAAGCCAAAAGGACAGTTACTTTCCCACAAAATGGCCAATAGGCTATAAAAAATAAAATAACATAAACGACACAAACACCCAAAGACAAACCATAACAAAGATAAACCGCGACAGAAAAACCGCCTTGGAACGGTCAGCGGAAACGAATTCCACTGGACAACACACAACGAATTCCAATGTCAACCCTTGTGGGTCATTTAGTGTTGTTTCCCAGAGAAAGGGGGGAACTGAGTGATAGTGGAGAAAGTCAAGAAAAAATGGAAGTGTTAAGACCGAAGAAACAAAAATACCCCCTCTACCCTTAAATGCTGCAAGGAAAGCGGGCCTTGCCCTACTGTAAGCCAATATCAAGTTGGACACATCACCTTCGCCTCACCCTACCAACCCGCAACCATCAGTACAATAATACTACTTTGAGATAGGGTGTTTCAAGCCTAAGATGAGTCATACTGTTTAATCAATTTTAGGTACAAAAATAAAAGAGAAACATTTCTGTGAATTGGGTTTGAAATTGCACCATTGACTCTATTTGTGGCTTTGCTGGACATTTTGTTAAAAGGCGCAGAACCATTTTAGCAGTTTTGATAGAGGCTATCAAAGGAGCATTCCTGTGAATTTATTTCGAAATCGGACCTTTAGCCTAGGAGACGTCTTTAATTTTTTTCTATTTTTAGCTCTGGCGGTCAATTTGTTCAGCAGAGTGGAACCATTTTAGCATGGTAGATGGTCATTCAACGAACATTCCTGTGAAATTATTTTGAAACCGGATCATTAGCCTAGGATGAGATGTGGTTTAAAGGTTTTACTATTTTTAGCTCTGGTGGCCAATTTGTTCAGCGGAGTGGAACCATTTTAGCAATTCTTGTAGAGGGTCATCCAAGGAACATTGCTGAGAAATTATTTTGAAATCGAAACATTAGCCTAGTAGGAGATGTCGTTAAAATGTTTTTCCAAGGTTTTCTATTTTTACCTCTGGTGGCCATTTTGTTCAGCGGAGTGGAACCATTTAAGCAATGCCGGTAAGGGATCATCCAAGGAACAGTCCTGTGATATTAGTTTGAAATCGGACCATTAGCTTAGGAGATGTCGTTTAAAAGTGTTTGTGTTTTCTATTTTTTAGCTCTGGTAGTCATTTTGTTCTGCTGAGCGGAATAATTTAAGCTATTTGGTAGAGGGTTACCTAAGACCTGTTGTATGAATTTCATTTGACGTGTCACCAGTAACAATTCTGATTCTGAAGAAATATTCCCATGAAAGTATTTTGAAATCGGATCATTAGCCTAGGAGGAGATGTCGTTTAAAGGTTTTTAGTTTTCAATTTTTGCTCTCGTGGCCATTTTGTTCAGCGGAGCGGAACTATTTTAGCAATTTTGGTAGAGGGTAATCCAAGAAACATTCCTATGAAATTATTTTGAAATCGGACCTTTAGCCTAGGAGATGTCTTTAAAAGTGTTTTTTTCTATTTTTAGCTCTGGCAGTCAGTTTATTCAGCAGAGTGGAACCATTTTAGCAATTCTGGTAGATGGTCATTCAAGGAACATTCCTGTGAAAGTATTTTGAAACCAGACCATTAGCCTAGGATAAGATGTCGTTTAAAGATTTTTACTATTTTTAGCTCTGGTGGCCAATTTGTTCAGCGGAGTGGAACCATTTTAGCAATTCTGGTAGAGGGTCATCCAAGGAACATTCTGTGAAATTATCTTAAAATCCAACCATTAGCCTAGTAGGAGATGTCATTTAAATGTTTTTCAAAGGTTTTCTATTTTCTATTTTTACCTCTGGTGGCCGTTTTGTTCAGCGGAGTGAAACCATTTTAGCAATTCCGGTAAAGGATCATCCAAGGAACAGTCCTGTAATATTATTTTGAAATCGGACCATTAGCTTAGGAGGAAGTGTCCTTTAAAAGTGTTTTTGTTTTCTTTTTTAAGCTCTGGCAGCCATTTTGTTCTGGTGAGCGGAACTATTTAAGCTATTTTTTAGAGGGCCAACTAAGAAATATTTCCATGAAAGTATTTTGAAATCGGATCATTAGCATAGGAGTAGATGTCGTTTAAAGGTTGTTTTTTTTTTTCTTCAATTTTTTGCTCTGGTGGCCAGTTTGTTCAGCGGAGCGGAACTATTTTAGCAATTTTGGTAGAGGGACATCCACGGAACATTCCTGTGAAATTATTTGAAAATCAGACCATTAGCCTAGGTGAAGATGTCGTTTAAAGATTTTTCTATTTCTAGCTCCGGCAGCCATTTTCTTCAGCGAAGAGGAAGCATTTTAGCAATTTTGGTAGAGGGTCTCCAAAGGAATATTTCTTTGAAATTATTCTAAAATTGGCACAGTGGTTTCGGAGATGTCATTTGAAGAAATTGCTGACCGACACACAGACGGACGGACGGACGACAAACGCCGGACAAAAAGCTATCGCAATAGCTCATTTTGAGCACTTCGTGCTCAGGTGAGCAAAAAATAGCCTAAATATTGTTGACTGGAACGTAAAACCTCAACAGAAACAAACATCTGTCTCTTTGCTTATCTTAGCCTGCTATTATTGGCTCGGGGCAGATTACTGGGTTTGGAGCGCTGTTTCTAGCATGGTATGAGACAATATCGAGCTTGTATGTTTCGTCATCGCTTTTGTAGGTCTTTTTACACGGTCAACCGCATGTAGTTTGGTGAGCACCTGTTTCTCTCTCTCAACGCCAACCAAGTCATCTCCCATTTGGATGTTTACAATTACTCAGCTTTTGGTGCTATCTGTCCGGCATGGTATTCTATAGTACCCGACATGATCCTTTTCATCCTTTCAAGGAAGATGTTGACGAATGTTGGTTCTGGTAAACATCCTACCCAATTCCAACTATGGTCCTGCACTATTTGCCCGAGCTTTTGTGTGATATTTAAGTTCTGCAAAGTTCTGAAATTAGGTTAAGGCATTTACGGTAGATAGCAAACCGACATGTACTCGAAACCAAAATATGAAAGGAAACACACGAACGATATATTAGCCGGGGACATATATCTCAGGAACCCTCTAGAAATACTTTTAATTAGCCATCGATTCGAAAGGATCAAAATACCTCTATATCAAAGAAAAATGTTTGCTTGTTTACATTCAGGGTGTTGTCTCATATTAAAGTGGGGACAAGTTGTTGCAATTAAGGGAGATATCTCAGTATCAAATAAATAACAATTATCGCAAAAGTCATAAAATAGTGAATCAATTGTACCTTTAGGGTAGATAAAGAATAAATGTCGTCAAAAATGTTGTAGAAAATACTTGAATATATTTTATCAGCTTGATACAGAAATAATGGGAACAATGCACCAAACATACCTTTTGACAATACGTACATTTTACTAATAAAATGCTACTTTTATCATGATAAAACAGATTTTGAGGACAGAAACTATATTAAGCATTAAAACTTTTATAATAAAATTCATAAAAAACTAAATACAATGTTTGATAAAAAGAGATATTCATATCAGTTTGTTTACCAAAATAAGGTCGGACAAGAGATTGTTATCTACAGATTGAGAACTGCTAGTGATTCGTAAATACGCATGCTCCTACCCTAACAAATTGTATGTCTCTTTTATTGTTGGACTGCTTCGGTTAATGCCATATTGTGTCATAAAACGATGGCACATAAGCCTCCGGAACCGGCCTCGGTAGCTCAGACTGACTGGTGATCAGGAGGACGCGGGTTCGATACCTGCCAGGCTCGGCAACATTCTTTCGTGAAGATTGAACATATGATCTTCGCTACGGCCATTCTCTCCCTTCCGCTGATTCAAGAAGGACAGGTGTCAGTTTCTGGCGAAAGAATGTGCACTGTACTGGTTAACCGCTTACTTATAAACCTGTCCATGAAAAGTGTGGATAGGTAAACTGACCGGATCAGATGACCTAAAATAGTGTTTACTGGGCCGTTAAACTCCAACACAAACATAAGCCCTTATGGAGGTTAAATAGAAGTGAAGGCAATTATCATGAATCGATACAATTAACCCACAGCTCCAAGCAGAGACACAAAGGGAAAGGAAACACGAACATGAAACAACTAGACACTAATGGAAACATTACTAGCGGAAAACCAAAAGCACAGTTACTTTCCCACAAATGGCCAATTGGCTATCCAAAGCAAAGAATATAAGCGATACACACATTCAAAGACAAACCATAACAAAAAAAATAAACTTCAACAGAAGAACCGCATTGGAACGGACAGTGAAACGAAATCCACTGACGGGGGTGGGGGTGGGGCACTTAAATCGAATTTACGCGGCCGCAATTCTCGCCCTTACTTCCGTCGCGATTTAGACATAATTTGTTCTGTCCGCATGAAGGCCTCCTGACTCATCAGTGCAACATCTTCGTGAACACAAAATCAAACAATCACAGAGATGAAACAACGGTGAGGACTCGACAGCAAGAATCCACTGATATTTTGGAGCAAAAGAAAAACAACTGTTAGACTCCGATGTGCCCGACCAGAGACACAGCATCAGGCACCAACCAACATGACAAAAAGTTAAATTCTCTCTAATTCTCAGCAAGCCGTCATAGAATCTGAGGCCTGACTCACCGGCGTTCAATTGAAGAGGGAAGCAAAGTTGCAACCGTGATTGTGTTAACTACCATGCAGGCAGTCTGTCGTATAACATTTATGTTGTACCCATTTTTTTATATCGAAGAATGATTTCACGATAGTGGGATGCTGAAGTTATTGCAATTATATACAGTAAAATTCCTACATTAAGACCAACTTTGAGACTGTTCAAAAGTGGTTCTAAAAAACACTAATTAACCGTCCCAAAAGTGGTCCCTGACCAGACGACACTGTGTGCAGAAAATACAAAGAAAGAATAACTGCAACTTTGTAGATAAGCTTTTTAAAGCAGAATTAGTCTCGATTTTGGCTGTCTTAATTTAGCGGACTTTTACTGTATTTTCCTCTAGAACGTCTCCAAGTTTGTCATTACTGTTAGTTTGACATTTGATGCATCTCGTCAAGCCCGTACTTTTGCGCCTCTTTTTATTTTACGCACTACCAAAGGTGTTGGAAGAGCCGACCGCTTCTTAATTCTTTTGGAGTCTAACTGTTGGTTTTCTTTTGCTCCAGCATTTCAGTGGTTTCTTGCTGTCGAGTCCTCACCGTTGTCTCACCTCTGTGGTTCTTTGATTATTTGTGTTCACGGAGATGTGCACTGATGAGTTAGGAGGCCTTCATGCGGACTGAACAAATTATTTGTCTAAATCGCGACGGAAGTAAGGGCGAGGATTGTGGCCACGTAAAATCGATTTAAGCCCCCCCAGTGGAAATCTTTCCACTGACCGTTCCAAGGCGGTTCTTCTGTGGTGATTTATTTATGTTATTCTTTGTTACTTACTGTGTGTATCACTTGTGTCTTTTTATTTTTGGATGGCCATATTGCCATTTTGTGGGAAAGTAACTGTCCTTATGGCCTTCCTTTGTTTAGGTTTCCATTATGGTCTGGTCGCTTAATGTTTGTGTTTCTTTCCCTTTGGTGTCTTTGATGGGTGGAGTAAGTTAATTGTATCGATTCCTGATCTTTGTTTTACTTCTACTTTGTAGTTTCACATAATTATGTAGTAAATTGCTAACACTTAAGGTCAGGCTATTGATTCTGGGCGGGCTACGAATCGTTATGTTAACAATCAACAATGAGACAGATACATTCTATCAAAATTTGATTTGCCTTTTCAGTAAAACAGTTGCATGTAAGGAAATGTTGACATGAACATCGTACATTCAGTTATGTTCCGACTCGTTTGTAGAATGAACAATCTTAAAAAAAATCCGATAGAGGAGACAAAAGACAGAAAAAACATGCCCACAATACAGGCCAGAAATATTTGGTTAAATTATCAAAATCGACAAGAAGACTAACATACAAAGTACAGTATTTGCATGTCGTACGTACAGTCTAGTGTGACAAGACGACAAACTCCATTTGGTATTTACAATATAATGTTTTTCCTAGGCTTGCATATATCGCTTATATTTTTGTTTTGGATAGCCAATTGGCCATTTTGTGGAAAAGTGACTTTCCTTTAGGCTTCCCGCTATTGGTGTTTCCATTAAGATCTAGTTGTTTCATGTTTGTGTTTCTTTCCTTTTGGTGTCTCTGATGGGAGCTGTGGAGTAATTGTATCGATTCCTGATCATTGCCTACACTTCCATTTTGAAGAAACTAAATTGCTTCACTTTAAATACTACTAATTTTGTTTCAAAGTTTATGTTGGAAAATACGCATTTACGGCCAACACCAGTTTCAACATGCGCACCTGTAATTGTGTTTCAGTTTGTAGCGTAATATTAATGACATAGCCTAGATTTAATCGATACTTTCAATTTTTGGACAGTTACTGTATTACATCATATCGAGTCGTAGCGCTGTATTTATGACATTGCTAATACACTGTTTATTTACCGGGATGTTGCATTTAAATATCAAGCTACCTATGGCACTGTAACCAGTAAAGCTTTCATTTTTTAACATGAAACAATTGACCCTAATGGAAACACCAACAGCGGAAAGCCAAAAGGAAAGTTACTTTCCCACACAATGGCCAATAGGCTATCCAAAATGAAATAACATAAGCGACACAAACACCCAAAGACAAACCATAACAAAAATAAACCGCGACAGAAGAACCGCATTGGAACGGTCAGCGGAAACGAATTCCACTGGGGGGCTTAAATCGATTTTTACGTGGCCACACCCAGTTTCACTATATAAACGTGGGGCGCAAGGGGGTAAGAATTGTATAGGCGTGTTTTCCTGATGCTGTCACCAGTTCAATGTGTGCGCGTATAATCGTTGGGATGAATACACGTATCAAATTTGAGCAGAAGTAAAGCTATTTATTTACCTAAACATTATAAAATTGCATGAAGTCTTAGAAAAAATAGTTTGTGGACTTTTGTGAAGGAAAACAGTTTGCAATAAAAAGTTTCATTTATGCTAGTACAGTGAAATATCGCTATTAAGACCACCTAACATTATTAAGACCAATTCTGTTGTAGAAAGCTTAAAGAAGGATGCAGTTATTTTGTCTTCGTGTTTTCTGCACACTGTGTCCTTTTGTCAGGGACCAACTTTGGGACTGTTCAAAAGTGGTCTTAAAGACCTCTTTAAAACAGTCCCAAAGGTGGTCTCAATATAGGAATATTACTGTATCTGTTTAATGTTGAACTCATGAAACCTTTTGGTTGTAATGGTATGCTATTTTCAATGTGTAATACATGCATACTTGGATGTGTATATTGCTTCTCATCACGATAACACGCCTATATAATTTTGACCCCCTTGAACCCCACTTTTATATAGTAAAACTGAGGTTTACAGGGGTAAACCTTATTTGTCTTATTTCTGTTCAAAATATGGATTGTTGGCACTCGTTAGAACCGCCTCATCGAGGCGGTTCTAACGAGTACCCATAATCTATACTTTAGAGCAGAAATAAAAAAAATATCACATTTTTTCATCTGAAATTTTCTTTTTTCAGGGAGTAAAATTCACAATGTATTTGTATAGGCGTGTTTTCGTAATGGTTTGGTATATATGCCAACTCCTGCTTAAAAAATATTTGTACGACCAAGCCTTCCAGTACCAAAATATTGTTTCTGCCTGAACGATTATAAAAGAAGTACGTTACTTCGAGTCAATGTTGCAATATCTAAATGTTCCCTTGATATTTCTTTCATCTAAACACTAATGAGATATCTTTTAAAATGCAATACATGTTAAATTCTTGCAAATTTCCTGCCAACTTTTTCTAGCATTGAGAATGTTTTTCACTGAGCAATCTTGATTTACTAAGTCATGTTTTCCATGACAAAGACACCAAGTACAAACGCAAGGCTTTGCGTCCGAATCAATGCCAAATCCAAACCACTTTAAAGGTATACAATCAATTTTACTTCGCTCAACGCAACGGTTTTACGCCCCAGCGGCCCGCCATTGTGGTTAAACTTGTTCTTGCGGACACTACCAGCCTACCGCAGGCATTATGAGCTGTTGCTCTCTTTACGTGCATAATACACCGCTTAACACAAATATGTAATGGAAGAAATTAATCTAGAATCTATTGTGTATGCAGTTAATCCATTTACTAAACGACACAATGGAAACAAAAGTGAAAATAGGAAATCAATTAATAAAGTACCGGCTGAGCTGTTGTGATGTTGCGTGTCACAAACTACAGTACAGTTTAACCAAGCCAGCTTGCGTTAGCCAAAAGAAACCAACATACAGTCCTGTGTTGTGCAGTCTGATTACTGCCGACAGAATAATGGGCATGCATTTTAATATGTCAGTGATATTTTCAGTTTCGTTCAATAAACTTTCTGAAGAAAGGTTTGCGTTTGACAGAGTGCCATCAACATTTTGTATCCAAAAGTCCACTTTCACTCACCGGGTTCTCTTTTATGCTTTGAATGGAACTTTGGAGGAAACTGGTTAGCGGATGAGAAGACTGGTAAGAGACTGCTGAGACAGCAGGGTGTCTTAAGGAAAATAGGCAAACCTGTCATATGTCCTAGCCTGGCTGTTTAACGCATTTAGTACCAGAAACTCCAAAACGGGTAGCCTGGCAAACAGTGCAGGCCCAGATCAGACGCCGCAGAACGCGGCGTCTGACCAGGGCCTCCACTGTTTGCAAAACTTTCATTGATGTCCCAAATGAATTTTTAAGAAAACACAACCCGACACCCCTAAATTTGGAAATGGACTCCTGCTGTATATAAAGAGAAGGATTCCATTTGGTACAAAAGGGTTAAGAAAGATTCAAGTATGAATGTTGAAGACCGAATACAGTCTTCATGACATTCTGATTGAAAATGTTGCACTGTGAAATTGAACTTATCTGTAAACTTTGCAAAAGGGTTTGGATTTTACGTTGAAAGGACAGATCTGAGCGAATTCTTTCATTTCAAGGTAAAACCTCTCTTGCCAATGAGGGTGGTCTTTGGAATAAAGAGTTA
The DNA here is from genome assembly GCA_963580285.1 of Lucinisca nassula. Taxonomy (NCBI): domain Eukaryota; kingdom Metazoa; phylum Mollusca; class Bivalvia; order Lucinida; family Lucinidae; genus Lucinisca; species Lucinisca nassula. Next base: position 113,255,115 of record OY757023.1, on the reverse strand, counting down.
CCATTCCTCAAAGATTTCTCACTCCACTTATAGTCCGTTGAAAACAATCAAAGAGAAACTGACGTCAGCTGTAAATGAAAAGGTGCGCCATTATGTTGTTTTCCGCTCTGTAGACGTGTATACATTGTGTATTTGATTGAATTAGCGTTTGACGTGCAAGGGGAGGCATGTTTGGCATGGGAAAATTGATGACAGTCTTTTAATTTAAAACAAACCAATAGCAACTCTTCGACATATACTTCCCAGGTATGAAAAGAAAATGGAGCAAGCATATGTTTCATGCTTGGTTGTCGTATAATTTACATTGGGCAGTACGGTTTTTGGTGCCTGACCTCAGACTGTGTGATCCTACACATAATTATTTTAAGGGGTGTACAGCCCGATGTGTAGATCCAAAAGTTCGTATCTCCTTGACTGGCGATGGTTTTCCAGCTGTTGAGTTCTCAAAATAGAAATAAACAAGGGGCACAGGAAAAGACTAGATTTAGAGAGAATCTAATTTTATGAAATGTTGGTTGGTGCCTGATGCTTTGTCTCTGGTCGGGCCCATCGGAGTCTAACTGATGGTTTTCATTTGCTCCGGCATTTCAGTGGTTTCTTGTTGTCGAGTCCCCACCGTTGTTTCAATTCTGTGGTTGTTTGAATTTTGTGTTCACTGATAAGTTAGGGGGCCTTCATGCGGACTGAACAAATTAATTGTCTAAATCGCGACGGAAGTAAGGGCGAGGATTGTGGCCACGTAAAATCGATTTAAGCCCCCCCCCCCCCACCCACCCACCCAAGTGGAATTCGTTGCACTGACCGTTCCAAGGCTGTTCTTCTATCGCGGTTTATTTTTGTTATGACTTGTCTTTGTGTGTGTCTGTCGCTTATATTATTTTGTTTTGGATAGCCAATTGGCCATTTTGTTGAAAGTAAATGTCTTTTTGTCTTTCCGCTATTGATGTTTCCATCAGGGTCTAGTTGTTTCATGCCTTGGGGTCTCTGATGGGAGCTGTAGGTTAATTGTATCGATTCCTGATCATTACCTTCCCTTCTATTTTGACATACCTTGCCACCGAGGAATGACAAAGACATAAGGAACATGAAGGCATACATCACGTGCACAAACAGGCAACCACGATCATCATATATGAAATCTGTCTCAGATATAACATCATATATCTGTTTCACTAAACTTGGTATAGTTACGCCTTAATTGCAACCACTGGTTCGGTGTCTCTGCTGGTGGATGATTCGTTCGTCCCCGAGGGTATCATCAGCTCAGTATCAGTTCCTTAGTGCTGAGGTTGATACTGCGGTGTTGACGTCAGTACTCAAGTACTGATTTAAATAACTATAGTATATCTTTATTTTTTGCAGTATAAAATTCTAATTTTTCTAAAACTAAGACTGACTTGTCAGGTGAGACATGTATCTTTGGATTTGGTTGCAACTTTTTGTTATATTTTAAATTTGAAAGTCTCACTACTTTGGACATCTCCTTCCTGATGCCCGGGACTTCCGTGGAGTGTGGGTCATGTTTGCTGATGTTGGCTCGGTGGGGGACGCCTATAAGTCCTGAGGTAGGCGTCTCTTGCCTGATGCCTCCAGTTGACATGTCTCATGAGCTACGTCCGTCGGTGTGTGCTCGGAAGGGGATGTACTGTGTTTGCCGGGTCTTGTCCATCATCCGGTTCGGTTTCAGAACTTTGGGGTTGAGACACACTGATGAAGATTAAAAACCAGAAAGGCCGCTGTGTCACTAAATTTGGTATAGTTACGCCTTAATGAAAATAAGACGGAACGACTGCCTTGCGATAGTAAGCAGAAACAAAGCCCTGGGGAATTCAGCCCGGAGTTTACGAATATTCAACCCACGCCCACAATTATAATTAAAAATAAATATGCACATTGAACCGCATGGATAAATTCTATCTCAACAGTCAAACAATAAGCTGTAGAGGGTGTCACAATATCATCGACTGAGCTACCGAGACCGACCCGGGCAGCAGAATAACAGCGTGTAGAGGATAAACCTTTTAACTATTATAACGGTTAGAAGTAGAAGTAAAACAAAGATCAGGAATTGATACAATTAACTTACTCCACCCATAAAAGACACCAAAGGGAAAGAAATACAAACATTAAGCGACCAGACCATAATGGAAACCTAAACAAAGGAAGGCCATAAGGACAGTTACTTTCCCACAAAATGGCCATATGGCCATCCAAAACCAAAAGACACAAGTGATACACACAGTAAGTAACAAACAACAACATAAATAAATCGCCACAGAAGAGCCGCCTTGGAACGGTCAGTGGAAGATTTCCACTGGGGGGCTTAAATCGATTTTACGTGGCCACAATCCTCGCCCTTACTTCCGTCGCGATTTAGACAAATAATTTGTTCAGTCCGCATGAAGGCCTCCTAACTCATCAGTGCAACATCTCCGTGAACACAAAAATCAAAGAACCACAGAGGTGAGACAACGATGGGGACTCGACAGCAAGAAACCACTGAAATGCTGGAGCAAACGAAAACCAACAGTTAGACTCCGATGGGCTCGACCAGAGACAGAGCATCAGGCACCAACCTGATAGCATACTGAAGAGATAGTTTCTCTCTGTGCGAAGTTAAAGATGGTTCAGCTGCTTCTACATAAAGACTTAATACTGGAGAAGTACGGAAGGCCCGAAGAAGACCTTGGTGATGGATAGTATCCAAAGATTTTAAATAAGACTTTCTGGCAGAACTATAAACAACAGACCCATAATCTAATTTAGATCTTATCAGAGACCGGTAAAGATGTAATAAAGTGTACTGATCTGCTGTATGAGCTAAAACATTCAAAAGGTTCAAAGTAGAAGTAAAACAAAGATCAGGAATCGATACAATTAACTTACTCCACCCATCAAAGACACCAAAGGGAAAGAAATACAAACATTAAGCGACCAGACCATAATGGAAACCTAAACAAAGGAAGGCCATAAGGACAGTTACTTTCCCACAAAATGGCCATATGGCCATCCAAAATTAAAAGACACAAGTGATACACACAGTAAGTAACAAACAACAACATAAATAAATCGCCACAGAAGAACCGCCTTGGAACGGTCAGTGGAAAGAATTCCACTGGGGGGCTTAAATCGATTTTACGTGGCCACAATCCTCGCCCTTACTTCCGTCGCGATTTAGACAAATATTTTGTTCAGTCCGCATGAAGGCCTCCTAACTCATCAGTGCAACATCTCCGTGAACACAAAAATCAAAGAACCACAGAGGTGAGACAACGGTGAGGACTCGACAGCAAGAAACCACTGAAATGCTGGAGCGAAAGAAAACCAACAGTTAGACTCCGATGAGCCCAACCAGAGACAGAGCATCAGGCACCAACCAACATTATCTCTCTAATTTTCAATAAGCCTTTACGTTGGAGCCGTCATAGAATCTGAGGCCTGACCCACCGAGAAGTTGTTTTTATTTTCCTGAGAAATTTAATGGTATTAAAATAATTCATGCAAAATTTTCTAAATATTTATCTGAACGTTTTTTTGTTTCTCGATACTTGACAGGCACCTATTGATCAACACAAATTTGTCTCTTCACTATAAATGCGTATGGATATAAACTGGCTTATCAAATCTGTCACGTGTAGGCTAATATGTAGCGCACAGATTAAAATATGACGACGGGTCCAAAAACAGTTCGGCTGAATGACTGTTGGCAGTAGATCTATTATCCTTAAATCGATAGTCCCCGGAAATAAATTATTTGCATTGAAGAGTATTCGCCAAAAGGAAATAACCTAGTTATCGAAGTCTGCTATAGCAGTAGTGAGTAGTCTTGGTTGTGTTAAGAATATACGAATCTTATATGGGTGTGAGGGGTGGATAGAAAAATCCGTCCCAAGGGTCACTGTCCGGCATCACTCGGCAAGCCTCGTGATGCCGGACAGTGACCCAGAGGGACGGATTTTTCTGTCCGTCCTCACACCCATATAGGATTCTTTTTCTTGCATACCTTTCATTTCTTAGCGCGGATTTTAATGCATCATTCGCTTCGAGTACCGACACCCGCCATATTGTGATGACAGTACAGGAATGTTTAGTGACGTCACGTAACGTGCTGTGACGTCAACCTTAACAACGGCGCATACAAGGTCGTATTCAACCAGTACACTTGTCAAATACGCGATTATATTCGATTTTGGGTCGGAACACCAGGGTCAGAACATTAATTTCTATCCCCGTGGAAAATAACGGATATGCTAGTCTGGTGTGCAAGAAATATATTTACAATCGTGCTTAAAGTTTTCGCAAACAGGGGGGTCTGATCTGGACAAACGCTGTTTGTCCGTGTCCTTCTTTTGAGGTTCACGTTAAAACGGATTGACGACGGTACTATCTGTAATCTATTCTTCGAATTTTCATGGACACCTTCTTCAATGAGTAATTATACCCTTTCCACGTTAGCCAGTCTATTCCTGATGCGTCTCCAGAATAATTTCCGCTTAAATACAGACCATTGGGATTGGCGTAATGACAGCTTTCATACCAATAGCCACCTTTGTAAGTTTCAGCGCAGTGCGTTTCATGAGCGTCGTTGTCCTGGTCGTGGGTGGAAAATGCCATTCCATTATGCAAACCCATGGAATCACCTATAATAATTACAGTGTGTTGATATTTAACGATTATCTTGCTGAATATTCATTTAAGCCACACCCATTTCTGTCTATCAACCATTCAAATTACTTGATGTAATTTATTGCAACAAATTCATAAACTGAATGCCAAACAGTGTAGATCCTGATCAGATGGCCATCTGAACTGGATCTACACTGTTTGCAAAGATAGGGGTTGTCGTGAACAGCAAGATAAGGGTTAACCAAGCAAAGATGCGAAAGAAGTGCGGAGTATAGCGTATTTTCGTGAACGAAACATGCATGTACTAAGCGCTTTATACCACACTCTAGCATTGCAACAGATAAGGTTGTTATTTTGGCCATGTTCTGCAACTGTAGGTCAAGTGGTTTTTCTCCGGGCACTCCGGTTTTCGCCCACCTCTGATTAACGATCGGCTCGATATGAGGGAAATAATCTTGAAAGGGCCGTAAAACCAAAACCAAAAACAGGATGGTATTTTGTGATAACTGAAGGATAGTTTTTTGTCAATTCTCACCCCCCCCCCCCCAAAAAAAAAAAAAAAAAACACACACAAAAAAACAACGAAAAAAAAAAAAAACTACCCTACACTTATCACATAATGCGCACCTTATTTGTTGCCATGCAAGTTCTAGGCATTGTAGCGAAACTATTGACAGCACAATATACAGATAAAGGTTGCCAGGAAATGTCCCATTCACAGACCAAAAGGACAGTTACTTTCCCACAAAATGGCCAATAGGCTATCCAAAATAAAATAACATAAGCGACACAGACACCCAAAGACAATCCATAACAAAAATAAACCGCGACAGAAGAACCGGCTTGGACCGGTCAGCGGAAACGAATTCGACTGGGGGTGGCAACAGCCAGTTTCACTATATAAACGTGGGGCTCAAGGGGGTAAGAATTATATAGGCGTGTTTTCCTGATGAAATCTCTGTCACCAGTTCACGCAGCATCACGAAAACACGCCTATATAGTTTTGACCCCCTTGGGACCCACTTTTATATAGTAAAACTGGGGTTTACAGGGGTGAACCTTATTTTTCTTATTTCTGGTCTAAAATATAGATTGTGGTACTCATTAGAACCGCCTCGATGTTTTTCTTATTGCTGCTCTAAAATATAGATTGTGGTACTCATTAGAACCGCCTCGATGAGGCGGTTTTAGTGAGTACTCACAATCTATATTTTGAGGAGAAATAAGAAAATTATCCCAATTTTTCATCTTAAAATTTCCTTTTTTCGGCGGTAAAGATTGCAATGTATTTGTATAGGCGTGTTTTCGTAATGGCAAGATAATTTGAAGGCTATATGTGCTTTAATTTGTGTTTCAAACTATAATGCTACAGAAACATACAATAGCTCTGCGCCACTTTTTATCGGTCTTCCCCAAAGGCAGCAGTATTGGTCAGGCAGTTTGAAAACAAGGACATAGCAAACATGTATTTGTGACACGCGTTTAATATTGCATGCAAAATAATAAGAACTGGTTTAAATTTTTTACACAGAGTCTAAGCAAAATATACATACAAGAAAAGGCTCTCAATTAAAATGTGGCACGCAAATCCTTTCTTGTTGAACTTCTTGTTTAACAATTTGTGTCAAGAAAATTAAATACAAATTACCAAAAATGGAAGTACATGTAATCGTACTGCAAAGTTCGAGTCGTAAAAGATGCTGCGGACCATTTATCTCCAGAACCTGGAATATGTTGATCAAATGCGTTTAAACAAATTGAAAGAAGTTCGACACAAGTGCAAAGGCTTGTTTTACTTCCGTTTTGTGTTGTAGTTTGCACACTTTGAGCTATCATTCTAAAGCATCTGCATATGATATGTTTAGATAACGTCAAAACTTTGCGGTAGTATATTCTATGAAACAATGTCGGAAACCCGACGCCATCATGTAACGTCGTTTTCCACTAGTTGGTTTTTGGTTTTACGCTCGCCGTTTTGGACAAAAAGATAATTGCTTAAGGGGAATGGGAACACCTTCAGGGGAGGCAACTCCTGCAAAAGTGTTTTCGTCTCCCATGTCAATAGGGGTCAACTCTTAAAGAAAAGAATTTAATCCTGAGGAGCAAATTCTTTCCTTTAAGAGTAGACCCCTTATCAGTGGGATTGGGCTTATGGAAAAGCGAACCGGACGTCCCGAAAAGTGTCTCCCTTTGAAAAATGGCGGAAAAATCAGCCAGTTGTTCCCATTCCCCTTAAACAAGAAACGTGAAGAAAGTGAATAAATGTATTTTGTTCGGGATAACTGTATTGAAAATTGTCACATTGGGTGGTAAATTGCGGTTTTTGGATCTGCGCTTACCGTTTTTAGCTCACCTGTCACGTAGTGACAAGGTGAGCTTTTGTGATCACATTTTGTCCGTTGTCCGTCGTGTGTGCGTCCGTGCGTGCGTTCGTAAACAATTTCAAATAAGTATATCTCTAATACCCCATGGCCAATCTTGATCAAATTTCATGTGAAGCATCATCAGGTAGGGGGAAAGGCTGCATAAGGTTTTTGGGCTTATCAGATTGGAATTCTGGTTGCCATGGCAACATATAGCTCCCATAGACTTATAATGGGAAAATTAAAAAAACAAAAAAACTTCTTCTCTGAAACCACAGGGCCCAGAGCTTAGATATTTAGCTTGTAACAATGTCAAGTGGTCACCTACATAAATCCTGCCAATCATGCCCATGGGGTCCAAATGGGCCACGTCGCGCGGCCCCTTAGCTCCCATAGACTTAAAATGGAAAACAAAAAAAAAACTTAAAAAATCTTCTTCTCTGAAACCACAGGGCCCAGAACTTAGATATTTAGCATATAGCAACGGCACGTGGTTACCTACAATCATGTCCCTGGGGTCCAAATATGCCACGCCCCGGGGCCCCTTAGCTCCCATAGACTCATAATGGAAAAAGCTTCAAAAATCTTCTTCTCTGAAACCACAGGGCCCAGAGCTTAGATATTTAACGTGTAAAAACGGCAAGTGGTCTCCTATATAAATCCTGCCAATCATGCACCTGGGGTCCAAATGGGCCATGCCCTGGGGCCCCTTAGCTCCCATAGACTCATAATGGAAAAAAAAAGTTTCAAAAATCTTCTTCAGAAACCACAGGGCCCAGAGCTTAGATATTTAGCATGTAGCAATGGCAAGTGGTCACCTACATAAATCCTGCCAATCATGCCCCTCGGGTTTCAAATGGGCCACGCCCTGGGACCCCCTTAGCTCCCATAGACTCATAATGGAGAAAAGCTTCAAAAATCTTCTTCTCTGAAACTGTGAAGCACAGAGCTTAGATATTTGATATCTAGCAACATAAAATAGTCACCAACATAAATCCTGCTAAATATGTTCTAGAAAGTGTTATCCTTTGGAAGCAAGGAGTACATCACAGAACTGAGAAATATGGAGTGTACATGCTTTCTGGTCCAGATTAGCTAGTTTCGGCAAATTAGGCCTCATCAGTGACCCCCAGATATTTTCAAATTTCCACAATGGAACAATGATCCCAAAGGACAAGAAAATATAAACTACACTATGATGTAGGGCAGGGAAACTTTTTACGGCCGCCACACATTCCCAGCCACCAGCTGTAGTTACGTTATATATGTTCTAGAAAGGGTTATCCTTTGGAAGTAAGGAATACCCTGCCCCTGGGATCCAAATGGGACACCCCCGCGCCTCTTAGCTTCTTTAGACTTATAATGGAAAAAAGCTTAAAAAATCTTCTTCTCCGAAGCCATAAGGCCCAGAGCTTATATATTTAGTGTAGCAATGTCAAGTGGTCTGCTACACTAATAATTTTCTGGTACACAGGTGAGCGATATAGGGCCATCATTGGGCCCTCTTGTTTTTATTTATGGAGGTGGGCGTACCAAAAACAGCAGCAAAAAAAACAACAACAACAAAAAACAAACACACACACACACACACACACACACAAGTGAATAAGTGCATTTGATTCGGAATTACTGTATTGAAAATTGCAATATGGGACACGTCACTGTAAAACGGAATTTCCGATCGCAAAACAGCCGATTTTCCACCACAAATTTTGAATACAGTTATTCCAAAATTTTGCACAGCGCCAATTGTAACATTTACTAAGTACATTACGAAAACACGCCTATTTAATTTCGACTATTTAATTTAATTTATATAGTAAAACTGGGGTTTACAGGGGTAAACATTATTTTTCGAATTTCTGCTCAAAAACATAGATTGTGGGTACCCGTTAGAAACGCCTCGCCGAGGCGGTCTTAACGATCGCCCACAATCTATTTTTTTGAACTGAAATAAGAAAAATATCACATTTTTTCATTACAAAATGACCGTTTTTATGGCGTTAATTTACACTGTATTTGAATAGGCGTGTTTTCGGAGGCAAGAAATGACAAGGCAATAAAACAACGAAACGAAACGACCTTCATAAACAGAAAAGTGGAGATTGCTGGATATTCGATGGCTCGAACATCGAAGAGTCGTTTACATGTACCACGGCAGTTTCAAACTCGTTCTTGAGTTCGTAGGAAAAGTCCAACAACTGCCGAATTTAAACCATTATATACGAGAGGACTCTTCCGTTGCTATATGTTGGACAGGTCCATTTGTCATATAAGGGGTGGAAGGCCTATTATTTGGTTTTTATTCTATTTTTGACTGAAAATTCTGTTAGCAAATAGTGCACGCCCTCTTCAGACGCCGCGTTCTGCGCCGTCTGATCTATAGGCCGGCACTGTTTGCCAAGGTTCCCCTATAGGGGTTACCCGCATGCAATGGGTTAAGACAGTTTACATAGGTTTTTGGGAGAATTGTCCTGTATGTACATTAGAATAGTGTTTCAACCGCACAAATTTCAAAAGCCGCTTAATCATGGAAAGAAATGTCCAATGAAGATGACAGAACATACCACACGAACATGTTCTTGCAATAAATAACCTTCCAAACCCCACACTTTCATATTTGGAAAGTAGGGTTTACATAGAAGAAATTATTTTCTTATTGCCTGTCATTACAGCCAAGCGGCAAGCCTTCAAGGCATGGATGACTGGTAAAGGCACCAGGGCATCATATTATATGGCCAAGCGCATAGCCACGGTTCGATGCACCGTGCTTGCCAAGACGCCGACAAGGACATCTACAAGAATATTGACCCTAAATCTTCAGACGTACATGTATACCGCCTTGCTAACCAGATGATAAGGAAGAATGCCGATGTTGTATCAGAATCAGAATCAGAATTGTTACTGGTGATACGTCAAATGACATTCATACACCAGGACCTGTGATGGGAAGTTAGTCCCTAGCTCTCACCAAAGATGTAAACTTAGCTACACAATCCTCAGCACCTTCAGCCGTTGAAATAATCGAATCGGGAAGGGCATTCCAATCTCTAATGGTTCGAGGGGAGGATGATTCTTTATAAATGTCAGTTGTTGCAGCAATGGTCTGAAACACCAATGAATGATGCTTTCTACAGTGCCTAGCTGGGGGAACAAGGTCATCTGTTGGGATGCTGGCAGCACCCTTTAGACCTTTGTATAAAAGGTATGAGCCTACTGTCTTTTCTCCTTTTCTTGAGAGACTCTCTCATCTTAATTTTCCTAGTATTCCAGTCATGCTCCCAGTTTCAAAGCAGTAATTGCTTGTTACAAATCTAGCAGCTCTATTCTGAACTTTTTCAATTTCTTCATTAAGGACCACTCCGCTGGGGTCCCTGATACAGCTACCATATTCCAAAATTGGGCGAACAAGTCCCTTATATGCTGCCTCTTTTACATCCTTAGGACACTGATGAAGATGTCGTCTCAGGAAACCAAACGTTCTATTTGCCTTTGTACACATGTTGCTAATATGTGTATTCTATCTCAAATCACGTGTGAGTGTCACCCTAAGGTATTTCATGGAATCCACGTTCTCGAGGACAGTTCCCTCCAAGGTGTAAGAAGCCTCAATTTTATTTGTTCTCGTCCTAGTTATCTGCATAATATTGCATTTAACTGGCTGAAATCCCATGCCCCATTTCCCATTTTCGTGCCAAACATCCTATTCTATTGTAAGTGACAAACCAGTAAAGAATGATGCAGGGGAGATGTCAATGAGTGAAGAATCAAAACAGAGGACCTGGTTAGAACGCTACCAGCGGCTACTCAACACTGAGTTTGACTGGGACCCGAACCACCTTTCTGATGAACCACCAGTTAAAGGGCCGCCCATCCCTATCACTACTGATATGCTTAAGAAGGCTATCTCTCAGATGAAGGCTGGCAAAGCACCGGGTCCATCGGGCATCGTGATAAGAGCAGCAGGTGATGTGGGTGCCTCAATGATGCATGACCTTGCAGCTTCAATCATTCGTGATGGCAAGATACCCTCTGACTTGGAACAGAGTGTCATTGTCTGACTCTACAAGGGCAAGGCCGATGCATTTGACAGGGGCAACTACCGTGGCCTCAAGCTGACAGGACAGGTCATGAAAGTTCTGAAGAGGATTGTGGATGGCCTCATTAGACAGTTGGTGTCGATCGACGACTCCCAGTCTGGTTTCGTCCTAGGAATAGGCACAACAGACGCAATCTTTTTTGTAAGGCAGCTGCAAGAGAAGTAACTGCGGCCAACAAAAGAATCTACATGGCTTTCGTAGACCTGGAGAAGGCATTTGATCGAGTGCCTCGGAAAGTCATCTGGTGGGCACTGAGAAAACTTGGAGTGGGTGAGTGGATTGTGCAACTGGTCCAGGGGATGTATGCTAATGCTCGTGTTTGTAATGGTTATAGTGCAGAGTTCGAGGTGAAGCTTGGTGTTCATCAAGGCTCTGTTCTCAGCCCACTGCTTTTTGTCATTGTGCTTGAAGCCTTGTCACGCGAGTTCCGCTCTGGAGTTCCCTGGGCGGATAACCTCGTCATCATAGTTTAATCACTCGAGGAAAGTGTCAGGAAGCTCTTAACTTGGAAAGAGGCAAAGAGGAAAAAAGACTGATAGTAAATGAAGGAAAGACGAAGACCATGATCTGAGGCACAGGCCTGAACCTCCTGCAGAGTACGGGTCATTTCCCACGTGCTGTATGTCGCACTGGGCAGCAACAGTATTTTTGCAACGGCTGCAAGTTCTGGGTGAACAAGACATGTAGTGGGTTCAAGCGCGACAGAGGACCCAGATTACAGGTGTACACGGTGCCAAGGAACTGCACGCCCCTTAGATGGCAGACCACAGAGGGAAGTCCAAGTCGGACCTGACAAGCTGGAAGTAGTAGCTTCCTTTTGCTACTTAGGTGACATGTTCTTAGCAGCGGGTGGCTGTGATCTTTCGACCACATCACGTGTGAAAACAGCCTGGAAGGAATTCAAGGAGCTGCTACCAGTTCTCTCTTCCCACCACCTCTCGTTCAAGACGCGCGGCCGTGTGAACAGCCCTTGTGTGCGGAGAGCACTGCTGCATGCCAGTGAGACTTGGCCATTGGCAAAACCAAATCTTCAGCGTCTGCAGCGGGATGACAGGGCAATGATCAGACAGATCTGCAATGTCAAGCAACAGGACTCTGTCACTATCAAGTCCAGTGAGCGACTTGCACGGCTTGGCTTTGAGGACCTGGACATAATCCTGAAAGAGAGAAGGCTCGGCTGGTATGGACATGTGGAACGCTCCAACGGTGCAGTCAAGACTGCCTGTGATATACAGGTAGATGGAAGGCGAAGTCCTGGGAGGCCCAAGATGATCTGGAAGCAGCTGACAGAGAGAGAGATCGCAGAGAGTGGAAACTCTCTGCCATCGATCCTCATGATAGACAAACCTGGAGATATTGTATTGTGTGAGATCTGTCATGCGTGCAGCAAGCCAGCTACCTGGAAGGGGGCCATTTATGTGGATGTTGCCCGTGTACCTGCACGTTAATAAAAACTCCGATGATGATGGTGATGGTGATGATGATGATACTGATGATGATGATCAATGATTTGAAATAAGCCAGTTCAAACTAGTACACAAATCCCATGACTGGAGAAGAAGAAAGAAGGAGACGCATTGAGCCTCATTTTTATGTAGAAAAACAGGGTTTACAAGGGTTAACCTTACCTTTCTTATTTCTACTCTTAAATGTATAGTGTAGGTACTCGTTAGAACCGCCTCAATGAGGCGGTTCTAACGAGTACCCACAATCTATATTTTGAGCAGAAATAAGAAAAATATAACAATTTTTCATCTTAGCAAATTCTTTTTTTCGGCGGTAAAGTGTACAATGCATTTGTATAGGCGTGTTTTTTGCAATGAAATGAAAAAGAATTACCGGCGTCTCCCGTATACCCTCCAACAACCAGCTTATACAATTCTTCTGCGTGTTTTACTCGAAATATTCCATACTTCGCGAACCTTTTATTCCCTTCCAAATCTTCAAGATCTATGCGCAACTCATAGAGTGCTCGCATTGTTATAGTGTGCAGAGCTAGGTTCCCTGAAACGATAAGATAATGAGCTCAGCAACCAGAAAACCTATCTCCATGATTTGCGACCACTTTGAACCGGCCCGCTCAGCTACGGTCGTGAACTTCGAATGCAGAAAATAGGCTCTAAGGTATAAAACCATTCAAATTGCTGATCAGACTGTGCAGATGCGCAGGTTGGTAAGCAACTTTGTTGTTTGGCCCAAACAGACTTTGGTCTATCTTTGGTCGGGCCCCTCGGAGTCTAACTGTTGGTTTTCTTTAGCTCCAGCAATTCTGTTGTTGTATGCTCAACCTTGTTTCATCTCTGTAGTTTTTTTATTTGTATGTTCTCGGAGATGTTACACTGATGTGTTAGGAAGCCTTCGTGGGGGCTAAACAAAATTAGTGAATACCGCGACAGAGGTAAGGGCGAGGATTATGGCCATGTAAAATCTATTTAAGCCCCCCCACCCACCCCCACCCCGTTCCAAGGCGGTTCTTCTTTGGCGGTTTATTTATGTTCTTGTTTGTTACTAACTGTGTCTATCACTTGTGTCTTTTTGTTTTGGATGGCCATTTGGCCATTTTGCGGGAAAGTAACTGTCCTTTTGGCCTTCCTTTGTTTAGGTTTCCATTATGGTCTGGTCGCTTGATGTTTGTGTTTCTTTCCCTTTGGTGTCTTTGATGGGTGGAGTAAGTTAATTGTATCGATTCCTGATCTTTGTTTTACTTCTATTTTGGTGTCACTGACGGGAGCTGTGATTCCTGATCATTACCTTCACTTCTATGTCTATTCACCTTATTTGCATTATCTGCTGGTTCCTAGTCTGAAGGTTATCAGTGTTGGAAAAACAGGTAACCAGACCCCCCTGACGGAAAAACAGGTAAAAGGTCAGGGGGGTCTGGTTACCTGTTTTTCCAATATTGACAATGTGCAAGCTGGGAGCCAGCAAATAATGCAAATATGGTGAATTCCTTATGGATTATTGATTCCTCTGGAAAATGTTTGAAAATATTTGAGAATCACTGCAAGGATTAACTGACCATAAACTAGTTAAATATTTAGGGGATAACTGTACTGAAAATTGTCATTTGGGGAGGTAAATCGGAGGTTTTACGGTCGGAAATTTCGTTTTACGGCGACGCGTTAGCGGAGCCGTAAAACGTAATTTGCGACCGTAAAACCGACGATTTACCTCCCCAAATGACAATTTTCAATACAGTTATCCCCATTCTAATGCACTTATTCAGTTGTTAAGTTAAAAACTGTACTGTTTTGCACAAGGCGGCAAGCGCGGTGAGCTGCGTAAAACCAAATGAAAACCAATGTAAAGCGACGTTACATGATGACGTCGGATTTCCGACAGTATATCGCAGAATATACTGTCGCAAATTTTTGACGTTATCCAATCAGACGTCGCGTTACATACGCAAGTGCATTAGAATTCTCATTATGTGGTTCATATTGTATTATTTACATTTACAGTGTAAAGCCTAATGTAAACCAATAGAAAACAACGTACTTCATACGTCCATAAAAGCACCTAGTCACACAGCTTTCAGTGACGTCAAGTGACGTCAGTCTAAACCATGGTCCTCTTCTATCAGAATGGGCGCTGGCGTCGTCAACACTGTTCCGCTCTTTGTACAAAAATCACGTGTAAATGTTTTTCAGCTTTAAGCGTTTGTTCTTAACTTATTTTTGTTCAGTGATGACGAGTTAAGAATGTAAACACAAAAAATAAACTTAAGTTTTCTGCTGGTCATGAAAGTATGAACGATAGCTGATCGCTAGCAAAGTTAACATCAGCTCCTTTGGGAATCACTTTGTCTGGTTCCATTTACTTTGCGAGCGACCCACTGCATTCATACCTTCATGAACAGCAGAAAAATAATACTTATTTCCTAAATACACGCAGTTTACAATCACGCGTTTGCAGAATGTAAAATGATTTTGTTTTTGTATTTAACGACGCAGTTAACATCATTTATCATATGACGTCGCCTCTGAGAGTGTAATAACGCCATGTAATATTTTCGATAATCCACTAGTGGATTAAATATGCAAATTAGTTAGATACGCCCCGTAACGTTACATGTACGACGTCCTTAACTACGTCGCGTTTACTAATGGCGGAATTTTGACATTTTTGTAAACAATCTTGAATAAAATGCGTTTTAAATGCCATAAGATAAATAGAACCTTGCATTCGTGCTCATGTATTATTGAATTTATTAAACTCGTTGAGGAAAAGGGATAAAATGCTCGGCAAAGCCTCGCATTTTATCCATTTTCCTCAACTCGTTTAATAAATTCAATAATACATGAGCACTCATGTAAGATCCTCCATTTAGGTCATGTATCGAGCAGGTCAGTTAACCCACCCGCACTTTTCCTGAGCAGGTTTATACATGTACATAAACGGTTGACGAATACAGTGCACATTCATTTGCCAGAAATTGACAACTGCCCACTTTTGAATCTATGGAAGGAAGAGTCTGACCGTAGAATGTAGAAAATGCTGTATAAACGTCTATAACTCAGTTCAGTGAATCCAGCTGACTTCTCAGGTCATATGTCCCAGCACATGGGAGTAGTTCATATGTCCCAGCACATGGGAGTAGTTCATATGTCCCAGCACATGGGAGTAGTATATGTCCCAGCACATGGGAGTAGTTCATATGTCCCAGCACATGGGAGTAGTTCATATGTCCCAGCATATGGGAGTAGTTCATATGTCCCAGCACATGGGAGTAGTTCATATGTCCCAGCACATGGGAGTAGTTCATATGTCCCAGCACATGGGAGTAGTTCATATGTCCCAGCACATGGGAGTAGTTCATATGTCCCAGCATATGGGAGTAGTTCATATGTCCCAGCACGTAGGAGTAGTTCATATGTCCCAGGACATGGCAAAATGCATTTTTCTCATAGGAAACCAGCAAAAGCCTGCGCATGTGTGAAACCTCACCTGAGCCTATCATTACGTTTACACATCCGTGTGACATATTGCATTCCTACATAGCTCAAAAACGGTATTTTTTCTGTGATGAAAATGTGTAATATTTTTCTTATCAATACTTAAAACAAAGGTTGTGGGTGTTCGCTAGAACCGCCTCAATAGGCGGTTCTAACGAGTACCCACAACCTATGTCTTGGAGCAGTAATAAGAAAAATAATGTACACCCCCGTAAACCACAGTTTTCTCTATATAAAGTGGGTTTTTTTGGGTCTTAATTACACAGACTTGTTAACATGATGTATGTTCGCTGACAAGCAGAGGAGACCTCGAGGCAGATTGTCGCCAGCAGTTATACATCCAGCCTTAGTTATTGCTGCCCATGTGGTATCTGAAGAACATAAATTTAAGCTTACAAGAGGGCCCATTTACACAAGTGTCAGCTTATAAAAGGTTAGCAGGAAACGATTACATGTACATGCAGCCCGATTTCATATTGAGGCTACGACAGAATATCTGATACCAAAGCGCTGACAGGACTGGTGGGTCGACTGTCTCTGAGTTCATGTCCTGACTGTCTCTGAGTTCATGTCCTGACTGTCTCTGAGTTCATGTCCTGACTGTCTCTGAGTTCATGTCCTGACTGTCTCTGAGTTCAGGTCCTGACCGGAGATTTAGACTGTTTCGTTTTAACTCTTAAATTCATGTACTGTAACCAACCAGTGTAGACCCTGATCAGACACTGCCATGGGGGGTGTCTGAATTTGGTCTACACTGTTTACCAAACCCATACACGCTTCCGATCCAGTTTCTTTAGGTAACCCTCTTACGAAATACTCTGACCTCACCATCGATAAGTGGCTTTTTTCTATTAAAATCATTACCTGGATTACCTACAAATCAGTGATAGACAATGGTCATCAGCACTGAAGAGCTTTTGTGCCTAGTAAATTTTGGCCGATAGTCTACCATATACCTATACAGTTTTGATGTACGCTTTAAACAAAGACGCTCTAATATACATACCTAACCAATGTTCGCCCGTAAGATTGCCAAACCCAAACTGATACTCATCCCAGCTTCTAGTAAAGTTAACTGACCCATCCTCGCGTCGTTGGAATACCTGAAACGTCAAACATATAGTCTTGCATAAATACCCATGCACATGACCGTTTGAAGCCATTGTCAAACGGACTGAAAGCCGTGTTCAAACAACAAAATCCATTGTCAAATCATGAAATTCACGTGCTGTTTGAACAGGGATTTTAAGCTTTTTATAATTTATGACAAGATGGGTCTTGCTTTGTTTACGTTACGTTATCGCCCTAACCGTAACATTTTTGAGGTCTATTTATGACATCAGAGGGCCACTCGGTAATAAAGTCAATGTAAATAACACTCTGAACTCAATGAGGTGGTTGGTTCTAACGAGACAAAAAACCTATGTGTTCGCAGTATTTATAAGAAAAATATTACAGATTTTCATTGGAAAAGTTAGTTTATACTAATTTATTTTAGTTCGATTGCGATAGAAGTTTCAGGCTTATTCAATCGCTCTCGAATATTCATTCCGGATGTTTTCACGCGCGCGAGAGAGAAGCAGTGATTATCAGACCACTGCTACCCATTTACACCTGGGTGCAGTGAGGCAGTGTCATTACGTGTCTTGCCCTAGGACACACCTCGATACAGGGTGTCGGATTCGAACGCACATCCGCTCGTTCATGAGTCGAACGCGTTAACCACTGCGTTATCGAGGCTCATCGGAAAAGTTGCCATTTTAGCGCTGTCATCACGAAAACATGCCTGTATAATTCTGACCCCCTTGAACCCCACTTTAATATAGCAAAACTGGGGCTTATACGGACATGAGTCGGCCGATGCCGAAGGCATCGGCCGATGTCGTTCGTAAGGACGACATCGGACTTATGTCCGACTATAGGTAACGCGTATACGAGCACATGTTGTTGTATTGTTGTCAGCGGCATTGCCTATGAAAAAAAAGTTGAAGTGATTCAATTTTCTCGCGAGACGCGAGAATTCCGGTGAGGCGCACTGCATGACTGTCACTTTTTTTATTTATTTTCTGTTGTCGATCTTAAATGCTGTCTACTTATATACGTATGTATTACTTTTTGTCGTATCTGACCAAATAAAAATAAATAAATAAATAAAAACTGTAAATTGGGATTTTCAAAAACTTCACGATGACTGCTTCTCTATTATTGATCCATGTTGCAGAGACGCTTATTGCATTTTCATAGACAAACTGTCTGACAGTTGGCGCAAAATAAAAACATCAAGTACCGGTCTTCTGTTTACCTTCCGGCCGCGTTCCTATTCGGCTATTCGACAGCAACATCCTAGTTTTCGTTTATATCCAGTATTTCCATGGTAATTCCGATTCGCTTTGTGTCCTGTCAAGCATAATGCCTTGGAATTCTTTTCTTTCTTTTACTGCAACACTAGTACTGGTTACCACCCAGGAAATCCTGCTCGTAATGCTCAGATGTGAACGAGAAGCAGTAATAGGAGAAAAAAAAAGGAAACACCCTCGAGGGTAACCTGCAGGTGTACATTACATGTACTCCAGGACGGCCCCCGCCCATCGGAGCTTGAAGAAATAGCATGATGCATGATGCTTCCACGTAGAGCTGAATCCGACCATGAGAACTGGTTAACATCTTAGAGGAACTAGGCCTGCCCACGCAAAGCGGTGCAAGTCGGACCCATCCTATCTATCTATCTACTGATACTGTTTCGGTCACATTTTACCATTACCGCAGGTGTACATTACATACTCTCCAGGTTTGCATGATGACAGCCTGCACGGTAATCATGTAATTACGGTAGGGATCTTTAACCTGCACAGGGGATGGTTCTCCCTACACAGGGGGCCTCAAGTTAACGTCCCGATCAGAAGGACATTACACTTTGTGGCATTCATCCCTGCAAATGATGCCAGTGTAGCAGTTCAGAATCCACAATTTTCTTACCGCTGCCCGGAATTGAACTAGGTGACTCTAGCATAAGCATGATAGGCAAGTGCACTAACCACTGAGCTACCATGCTCCATAGGCAAACAGAGTTAGTGTTTTTTTTTCAATCCATTCTGCTGATCGTTTATCTTGTCACTTTCGCATTTCATTGTTTCTTTCACGTTTGTATAGGAAGCCAGTCTGTTCTGAGGGCATTGATTAATTCAGGGTTCTTTTTAAGTGTAGCTGTTAATGTGAATTTCTCTAAAAGCATCAATGCCAAAAAATCATATGTACACGTATTGTTGAAAATTGTGCCCCCCTCCCCGCACACACACTTCAGGGCTTGAAGAAATAGATGGGCTGCAATGCATGCTTGATGCATCCACGCAGAGCTGAAACCAACTGCACATGAGTACTGGTAAACCACGTTAAAGGATCTAAAGTAGAAGTAAAACAAAGATCAGGAATTGATACAATTAACTTACTCCATCCATAAAAGACACCAAAGGGAAAGAAATACAAACATTAAGCGACCAGACCATAATGGAAACCTAAACAAAGGAAGGCCATATGGACAGTTACTTTCCCACAAAATGGCCATATGGCCATCCAAAATTAAAAGACACAAGTGATACACACAGTAAGTAACAAACAACAACATAAATAAATCGCCACAGAAGAGCCGCCTTGGAACGGTCAGTGGAAGATTTCCACTGGGGGGCTTAAATCGATTTTACGTGGCCACAATCCTCGCCCTTACTTCCGTCGCGATTTAGACAAATAATTTGTTCAGTCCGCATGAAGGCCTCCTAACTCATCAGTGCAACATCTCCGTGAACACAGAAATCAAAGAACCACAGAGGTGAGACAACGGTGAGGACTCGACAGCAAGAAACCACTGAAATGCAGGAGCAAAAGAAAACCAACAGTTAGACTCCGATGAGCCCGACCAGAGACAGAGCATCAGGCACCAACCAACATTATCTCTTTAATTTTCAATAAGCCTTTACGTTGGAGCCGTCATAGAATCTGAGGCCTGACCCACCGGCGTGCAATTAAAGAGGGAAGCAAAGTTGCCAACCGTGATTGGGTTAACTACCATGCATGTAGTCTGTCGTATAACATCCATGTTGTACCCAATCTTTTTATATCGAAGAATGATTTTACGAAATTGGGTGCTGAAGTCATAGCGGCCATATATTTTTCTGAATTTACACACCAAGTCACCACAAAACTCGGGTTCCGACAGACCTTGTTGCAGAAGAGTTTTAAGTCCAATATTGAATTTTGAAATTAAATCAGAATGGCGTCTATAAAATTTTGAAAAGGCTTTGCGTAGTTTATGGTACCGATAACCCTGATTAAGAAGTTTAGCCGTTAATAATTCACCACGAGCGTTGAAGTCAGTTACATGACTACACACTCTAGCAAATCGAATTAATTGCGAAACACAAACGCCACAGGACGGCGCACGAGGAACACCACCATCCAAAAAAGGAAAACTTACAATCTCAAAATCAAAGTCATCGCGTTTATCATAAATTTTGCACGAAACAAATCCATCTACAATAGATAGATGTAAATCCAAAAACGGGGCCTCGGTATCAGAAGAATTTGCTTTATTCAACTGAAGTTCTAGGGGGTAAATCTGACTGATCAAACCATCAAAATAGGTATTATCAATATTTAATAAATCATCTAAATATCTAGAAGTAGATCTAAAAGCTTCAATAATTTCAGATTGGTTATCAATGGAAAGCGACAAAATGAAGTCTCTTTCATAACAATACAAGAACAGATCAGCCACAAGAAATGCGCAATTAGTACCCATCGGAATACCCACAATTTGTCTAAATAACTTAGTACCGAATCTAATATAAATATTGTCAAGTGCAAAGGTGAGGGCATCACACACTTTCTGACATGACCATAGTGTACAATTCTTATGCTCTTTAGAAGTGAAAAATGCATTTCTGACATTACATGCAAGATAGAGAGAATCTTCTCTGTGAAAAGCCCATTCAATTAAATCAATAAGCTTTTCTTTTATAAGATTATGAGGAAGTGTAGTGTAAAGAGTGGAAAAATTGTAGGTAGACAGACTAGAAGCACGAAACTGTCTAGATTTCAATTTATTTAAAACCTCATTCGAATTTTTTATAGACCAAAACAGATTTCTTCCTGATCTTTCAAAGACTTTATCACAATATTTAATTACATGCGTTTTAATAGCAGTAAGACAGGAAGTTAATAATTTAGAAAGTTCAGTGGTAGTGCAAGAACTAGAATTTGCAATAAACCGTGCTTTGTAAGGTTTTTTATGAAGTTTTGGTAACCAGTATAGCGTAGGAAGCTTGTCTTGGCCTTCGTTAACACACACAGCAAACTTGGTGGCTGAAAGACAAACATGTTTATCTACTATAGCTCTCTCTTCAGCCAAAGGCTGAAGTTCATAGGCCTTAGTACCACCAAGCTCCTGCTTAAGCGTGTTAACATAGTGGAGCCGTCACACAACGACGACGTTGTTAGCGGCCTTGTCTGCAGGGGCCAAAACAAACTTCTTATGAAATTCTTGAATACCTAGTTTAAGATGACGTAAAGACGTCTTGGGCTTAGGAGGTAATAAGTTAGTATTTTGAGAATAGAAAGAAATGCGTTTATTCACTAGTCTTAAAATGCTAAGTTTCCAGTCCTTTAAGGCTTTATACTCAACATACTCTCGCTTACACCATCGATTACCGAATTCATTCAAGGAAGCAGCGATTTCATCTCTACATTTACTGAAATCAATTTTAGAAGGAAACCGATATTTCGGTCCTTTAGAAATTATATTCCTTATCCTTGAATCAGGAATAATTTTCAAATTGCCAGTAATTACATGACCAGCAGCAGGATAGCAATACTTGGAGTTTTTACAATCACATGAATCAGGAGTATTAGTATCAATATCAAGATCTGAAACAAGTTTATTGAAATTAAAAATGATAGATCTAACAGGTTTGTTATATTTATAGCAAATTATAGGTGTTTCAGTATTTTGAAAATAAGCAGGAATGGAAGAAAGCACCGATCTCTCCCGGAAGATCCTGGGT
Organism: Lucinisca nassula; assembly: GCA_963580285.1. NCBI lineage: Eukaryota > Metazoa > Mollusca > Bivalvia > Lucinida > Lucinidae > Lucinisca > Lucinisca nassula. The sequence continues at coordinate 113,233,018 of OY757023.1, read as the reverse complement.
AAATCTATAAAATCCATACCCTTATTAATGAAGGATATTTTGAAGAAATGACGTTTATGATTAATTTCAGAATCAATGTAAGGACGGAGAGTATGCTGAGTATAGCCTCTAGTTAAGAGAGCCGCATCATATAACTGATGAGAACTATCGTAGAATTTATTCGTCTCGGTGTCCAGAAGACGTAAAACAGAAACGGGTAATGAACTTAAAAATGAAAGCATAGAGTGGCGTCCATATTTTAATAATATAATTGACAGTCACTTCAGTCTAGTATTGTTTCGTTTAAACGCACGTGATTTACGTTTAAAGTTTTTCCTGGTGCCGTGAGATCTAGTTCTGCGTTTTCGACATTCCAGGAGTGAGAAAATATCAAAGTCCGGCATTCTGGAAATATTACCCTCATGATAAATGTTGTCATTAAATCCCAGTGGAAAAGGGGTCTGTAAAAATTTAATCCATTTCAGTTCAGCTTCATGTCTTTTGATTATTTTGAATCTAGATGTAGAATTTGCATCGTAATAAAGGCAAAGCAGTGTGAGTAGGACCAACCGTGCTTATAAACCCTATTGGTTTCATTGGGTGGCAGGGATTGAGATGTCATTTCATCTCAATCTCGGGTTAAAATCCGACAATATTGGAAGCAACATCTCCAAAATGACCTATACAGTGTTAGTTTAGTTTAAATAGTGGTTATTCCAGTTTTCGTATTGAAATACAGGATTTTTATCCTGAGTGGGTACAAATCAGATAAACAAACGAGTGCGTAGTTGAATGCGTATAAATATATTTTATCTTTCGATTAATTTTTATGGGTTTAATGACAGTATTTTCTTTTAACAGAAAACTTATGAGTATAACCCCATTTGGAGCCCCAGCCATTTACCTGTCAATCACACTGATGAATACCCTCAGAAATCAACTTCCAATTTCATGATCAGCCGCCATTTTGTCTGGTATTTGTGAACGCGGGAAGGATAATTTTGTCGCGTAATTCAGAATTAATAATATTGTTTTGGAGTGGAAACTAGAATTAATGTTCTTCATTTGATGATAAGGAATATATCCCTTTGAACTGAATCGATACCAAGGTAAGCAAGTATAACAATTTGGTTATAATTTGTACTGTACAGCATATCAGCTGATTTGTCTACTTTTAATAGATGATGGTCTAATCATGAACGAAAACTGTGGCAAATGAGTATAATGGATGGCAAATTCAATTGATAGCCTTTCGTACAGCAGACTCATTATCTGAATGAAGAAGAGAGCAGTTAGAGCCTGACTTGGGACCAACGGCGATAGATCAGGACACGTCCATGAAAGACACTGGTTGCATGTCATTTGTAAACATTGTCAGTTAAAGAAGTGTTTCTTTGACATGCTCTTGTGTACCCTTAAAGCAGCTAATTTGATTTGGATCTGTTCATGGACAACCAGATTGAGACAGGTGTTCGTACGACCCTGTAGAGTCCAGCACATGGATGGTAGATGTAGATGACTTGGTTAACAGATAGGGTTGGCTAATCGGAGCTGAAAGGATGATAGATTATCAGTCCTGTCACTGCGGTCGATAATCGATTAGTAATCGCTAAGGTTTTTGTCATTATTTTACCTGTCTGGCTTTCTGTCTAAGCATGACTCTTACCATATGTTGGTCTTTACCATATGTATATTTGAACAGACAGGCCTGAGCAAACAGTGTAGACCCAGATGAGATGCCGCATAATGCAGCGTATCATCAGTGTCTGCACTGTTTGCCACTCATCCAGCTTTTTTAGGCATAACTTTGGGTAGTAAATTGTACCTATCAAGTAATCGATTAAAAGCAAGTCAGAAATGATTATCATTTTTGCGGAATTTATCGATCGATTAATCGATTATCCGTGTCAGCCTTTTTAACAGACAAATTTACTGCCCATGGGATCTGAACTCATTCATGTTGCCAGCAAGTATTTGCAATTCGGATAAAGAGAAAAGATGGGAAAATGGGGATAATATGTTTGATTATTTGAAAAAGATGTTATGGATACCTGTGAAATGCTATGTTGTGACTGGTCCAGCAAGTACCTACAACATTCCTTTTTAGCTCACCTGTCACGTAGTGACAAGGTGAGCTTTTGTGATCACTTTTCATCCGTCGTCCATGCGCGCGTCTGTAAACACTTCTTCCAACGACATCTCCTCCTAAACCACTGATTGGATTTTGACCAAACTTCACAGAAATGATCCTTAGCTGGACCCCTTTCAAAGTTGTTCAAATGGTTTCAGTCCATTGCACATCTAGGTCACAGGAGCCAAAAAAAGAATTTTTCACTAAAAACTTGAAAAATCTCCTCTGAAACTACAAGGCCTGGACCTTTGATATTTGGTATGAATCATCATCTACTGAACCTCTACCAAGATTGTTCAAATTATTGCCCTGGGGCCAAAAATGCGCCCGCCCGGGGGCCTTTGGTTTTACAGAGGCTTATACAGGGATTTTTTTTTTTTAAATCTTCTTCTCCGAAACTGCAAGGCCCAGGTCTTTGGATTTGGCGTGAAGCTTCATCTTGTGAACCTCTATCAAGACTGTTCAAATTATAGCCCTAGTGCCAAAAATGTCGCCGCCCCGGGGCCCTTTGGTTTTTCATTTGCATATATACCTGTAGTAAAAATATTTGAAATCTACTTCACTGAAACCACAAGGCCCAGGGTTTTGATGTTTGGTATGAAGCTACATCTACTGAACCTCTACCAAGATTGTTCAAATCATAGCCATTGGGCCAAAAATGCCTCCGCCCGGGGGCCCTTCGGTTTAATATTGACTTATATAGGGAAGTTTAAAAAAATCTTCTACACTGAAACCGCAAGGCCCAGGTCTTTGATATTTGGTGTGAAGCTTCATCCAGTGGACCTCTATCAAAATTGTTCAAATTATAGCCTTAGGAAATAGAAGTCAAGTCAAATGCAGAAGGCCAAGGTCTTGGATAATTGACATGAAGCTTTGTCTTGTGGATTTCTAGCCAGATTGTTCAAATTAAAGCCCTTGGGCCAAAAATGGCCCGCCCCAGGGACTCCAAGATTTATATAGACATATCTATCCAAGTACGTCAATGCCACAGAGTGGGCCCTGTACTTTAAACTGAAGAAGAAGAAAAACCTTTAAAAATCTTCTTGTCTGAAACCAGACTGCTCCAGTCTTTGATATTTGGTAAGAAGCTTCACTTTTTAGACCACAACCAAGATAATTGAAATTATAGCCCGGGGCCAGTAATGCATCTGCCAGGGGCCCACTTGTTACCCTATGGATCGGGCCATCATGGCCCTCTTGTTACTTTTAGAGACAGATAAGACAATTGTAATACTAGTATCTCCAATGAACTGTTTCTCCAATGTGAATTTTGCCTTAGATTAAGTCTAATCATTTAGTTCTAAAATTAGGTTAGGAATTTATTTTTAGCACTATGGTGTACAGGGATACTCTGTGGGGCACAAGACAAGATTTTTAGGTGAGAAAATAAGTGCCGGCAGTTGAATATTTCTCAGTGGGAACTATTTCTCTGTGAGATATAATATCATTTTCTTTTTCACAGAAAATCCTGTATTTACTTGGTAAAAATTTAATATACATATTTATTTCACAATTTCTGTGACATGCAATACATACATACATACAGTAATAATTCATAGGAACGAACGCTTACAGTGTTGATGGGGACATTAACCCATTGTACGCTATTAGACGCTTCCACTGCCATATATTGGACAAGTCCATTTGTCATATAAGGGGGTCAGGCCTTTTTTTCGTTTTTATTAGCTCACCTGTCATGTAATGATGAGGTGAGCTTTTGGGATCACTTTTTGTCCGCCGTGCGTCCATCCTTGCGTAAACAATTTCTTCAAAAGACATCTCCTTAACCACTGATCGGATTTTGACTAAACTTCATAGGAATGATTCTTAGGCGGTTTCCTTTCAGAGTTGTTCAAATGGTTCCAGTCCGCACATCAAAGTCACGGGAGCCAAAAACAGATTTTTTTAATGAAAACTTATCTGAAACCATGCCTTCGACAGATGGTGTGTAGCTTCAGTCTAGTGTACCTCTGCCAAGATTGTTCAAATTTTAGTCCTGGGGCCAAAAATGCCCCTGCCTCGGGGCCCATTGGTTTAACATAGTCTTACAAAGGGAAAAGTTTTAAAAATCTTCTTGTCTGAAATCAGAAGCCTCTGTGGTGTAGTGGTTACGCTACTCGCCTTGTAAACCAGGGATCGCAGGATAGATCCCGGGCTTCTCCAGACTTTAGGATGAGTCTTTAAACCGAGGTCCTGTTTCCGTATGACCTTCGCTGTTGGTGGGATGTAAAACCCAAACACTCACTCACTCAGGTGTTTGATATTTGGCATGATGCTTCGTCTTGTGGACCTCTATCAAGATTGTTCAAATTATAGCTTTGGGGCCCCTTGGTTTTACATTGACTTATGTAGGAAAAATCTAAAAAAAAAATCTCCTCTGAAACAACAAGGCCCAGGTCCTTGAAATTTGGTGTGTAGCTTCATTTATCGGACCTCTACCAACATTGTTCAAATTATGGCCATGGGGCCAAAAATGCCCCCGCCACATTGAACTTCAGCTGCCAATCGGCCTCCCACTCTGCAAGTTGATCCAGGTCATCTTGTAAAATAAGACAGTCAAACGGAGAATATATACAGGACACATCATCAGCAAACAAACTGACTGATGTCCTGATATTATCAGTCAGATCATTGATGAAAACCATGAAGACCGGTCCCAAGGACTGAACCTTGGGGGACCCCAGATAAAACAGGGACTGATCAGATGCTTGGCCATAAAGTACAACTTGTTGTGAGCACCCAGAGAGCCATGAGCTTATCCACCTATGTGTGGATTCACTTATCCCATAGTAGTCACTTTATATAATAGCCCTCTGTGAGGTACCTTCAACCTTGTCAAAGGCCTTGGCGAAGTCCATGATGATCAAGTCAGTCAACTTAGTCAAGTGGCCACGATTTATGGCCCCAACCAGATTCCCCACAATGTTATGGTAAAATTGAACTACCGTATTCGACCTATTTACCGCACATGCTCCTATAAGCGCACACCCAAGCTTTTTCTGTAAAAAAATACACAAGCGCTCACTTTACAGTAACCTCCCAACAAATTCATATTGAGTTTTGCTGCATCTTTGACCCGGGGAAATCATATGTATATGTGGTGAACCCCTATGCTGAAATTCAACTCTATAAAATAATCATATTGGAAGCTTTTTTTTTCGTATTTTTTTCGTATTGAGTGTGCGCTTATTAGATAGATTTTTCACCACAATATTTGCATACAATTTTGAAAAAAAAAAAAAAAAACTAAGCGCATGGTGCGGTAAATAGGTCGAATACGGTAGTTGCATTTCGCAATACCTTTGACTTCGGAAACTATGTTGACTTGTGAAGGATTGTCTATGGACGTGTCATCAGTAAACATTTCTGATTCTGACAGTCAGCAAGAATGCCCAGAAATGCTATACAGTCAGCAAGAATGCTTTCAAGTAAAGCTATACAGAACCAAAAACGCTGTCTGTTTCAACAAGGGGCGTAAGATAACGCTTATCTGTATATTGGTAAAATGGTTTGTTGTCACCAATTATTCACTTCCTCTCTAGTGTTCGGACTTCAGGTGGGTTAAACACTATCATCTTTGCTTTTAAACATTAACTGACTGGTAATGCTCATGTCCGTATCTAGGCTGTGCCTAAGTTCATATTAGGGGTAAACCATATTTTTTTTTATTTCTGTTCTAAAATATAGATTGTGGGTACTCGTTAGAACCACCTCGATGAGGCGGTTCTAACGAGTGTCCACAATCTATATTTTGAGCAGAAATAAGAAAAATATCACAATTTTGCAGCATAAAATTTTCATTTTTTCGGCGATAAAGGTGGCAATATATTTGTATAGGCGTGATTGCGTATTGGCAAAATGTGTCACACGTGTGTGTTATGGTAATGTATATTCGCCATGAAACACCACTATATGACTTCTTTTTCTGCCCGTTCAGTTGCCTTTAGTCCGAACTAAACTAAACTAACTTCTAACACAGCGCGCCTATATAGTCAATGGAAAATAACTGTGTTTTATTCTACAACAAATCATGGCAAAGAAGAGCGTGACGTGTGACGTCATTAAAAACTGCAAATTTATGACGTCACTAGTCGTTTTACTTGACGTTAGACGGTGTAACGTCATTTTCTCGCATCGAAAACGTTAGAAAAGGATATAAATGCATGTGTTTCAGTCGATAATTTTAGCGGGATTTCTTCTAACAATGGCGAAAAGTTGTGAGATTTTGAAGGAAACAACAACATTATTGCCGATTTTCAGCGTGTTAGATTCGAAATAGATCAGCTCTTGTCTGTGATTTGTTGGGTAATAAATCACAGTTTGTCGGTCAGTTGTAAGTAGACAAATCACGCGCGCTACGCGCCCGTGATTTGTCTACTTTACAACTGACCTCCAAACTGTGATTTATTATACAACAAATCACAGTTAGAGCTGATCTATTTCTTAAACAAAGCACTGACACAAGCCATAGAGGATCGATCGTCTCTGAGCATTACGATAACGAGGTTGAGTTTTTTTTTTCTTTAAAAAAACGTAGAAAAGTTATCGAGCATTTTTCAAGCACTGTCGGGCCTAAAATGGTTTAAATTTTCATTATAATCTGTAAAGAAATCTAAAGCCCCGTCCCAGAACATGACAGTTTTGAATAATTCTTGAGGATTGAGATATTTGACTGTCTTTTCCCGAGGGTTCATTCGCCAGCGTAACTAATGAATAAGACAATGGTAGGTGGATAAAAACACATATACATGTATGTTCCCTGCCCCCACCCCCACCCCCCTGTTATGTGATTTTATGACCAAAGCAATTAATACAGCTTTAACCCGTACTGTACCAAATAGAATCTTCCTCCTTATATAAAGCAGGAGCAAATTTAATAATTTGGGGGTGACAGATTGTGTTATCTTTAAAATTGATTTGGAAAATAGCTGAACTTTTTGCAAACAGTGTATGACCTGATCAGACGCCGCGTTCGCCAATTAACCGTTTTGGGATTTCTGGTACTAAATGGGTTAATAGAGAAATAATAATAATAATAATAACTAGGTGATAAAAAGAAATTTTAGACTCGGTTAGACATCACTAGAACAAGTCCGTGAAATAAAGACCCCGCTAAACCCCACTTTATATAGACAAAACTGGGGTTTACGGGGTATTCATTATTTTTTCTTATTTCAGCTCCAAGACATAGGTTGTGGGTACTCGTTAGAACCGCCTCAATTAGGTGGTTCTAAAGAGCACACACAACCTATGTTATGAGCATTTATAAGAAATATATCAAGGATTTTGATGAGAAAAGTAGCATTTTGGAGATGTAAAAAATGCACTATGTCGTACGGGTGAGATAGCGTAATGGTACCATTTGTAGTCGATGAGGAAAAGTATAACGTCCTCCAAATGATATGCAGGGAACTTACGAAGTAATGGTATCAAATAATGATACGATGTCGCGTCTTAGAATGTAATAACGCCATTTATTATATACCTACAAAAGATACTGATGTCTACTACCATTTTACTAACGCCAAAATACAATGTATCACCCTATCAATCCCGTATCTACGGAACCCGGGAAGGGACATGATTTTTTTTTATTTTATAAGTTGTGCGCACAAGATAATATCTTGAGTGGACAAGATAATATCTTGTTCGGACAACATATTATCTTGTGCGGACAAGATATTATCTTGTGCAGACAAGATATGATCTTGTTCGCACAACATAATATCTTGTGCGCACAAGATATTATCTTGTTCGCACAACATAATATCTTGTTTGCACAACATAGATCTTGGGAAGTTGAGCGGACAAGATATTATCTTGTGCGCACAAGATATTATCTTGTGCGGAAAAGATAATATCTTGGCGGACAAGATAATATCTTGTGCGCACAAGATCTATGTTGTGCAGACAAGATATTTTCTTGTGCCGACAAGATAATATCTTGTTCGCATAACTTAATATCTTGTGCGGACAAGATAATATCTTGTCTGCACAAGATAATATGTTGTGCGGACAAGATAATATCTTGTGCGGACAAGATAATATCTTGTGCGGACAAGATATTATGTTGTCCGCACAAGATAATATCTTGTCCGCACAAGATAATATGTTGTCCGCACAAGATATTATCTTGTGCGCACAACTTATATAAAAAAAAATCATGTCCCTTCCGTACGTATCACCCTGCTCGCGTTTTCTGATTCAACATCGTTGCTCTGAATCCTGGCATTTGTTATGACGCATCACGATAACAAGTCCGTGAAACGAAGACCCCTCGTAACCCCACATTATATAGAGAAAAGTGGGGTTTACGGGGGTTTACGTTATCCGCCTTATTTTAGCTCAGAAACATAGATTGTGGGTACTCGTTAGAACCGCCTCATCGAGGCGGTTCTAACGAGCACCCATAATCTATGTTGAAAGCAGAAATAAGAAAGATGTTATCATTTTTACACAAATATTGTCACTTCTGACACCATGTTGGACGCCATTATTTCACATGGACATGTTTTCCTAATGGTTAGAAAGCAGTGAGGTGTAACACGGAACCAGAGTTATGTGAAATAATGACTTCACTTACCCACAGAGCGTAACGTTACATTACGAAACCACGCCTATTTAAATATATTGACAATTTTACCACCACAAAATGATTTTTGTTTGATTGAGGTTTAACGTCTCCGTCAACACTGTACAGGTCATTTTGGAGACGTTGCTTCCAATTTTGTGGGACTTTTACCCGACATTGAGATGAAATGACATCTCAAGCCCTGCCGCCTAATGACCCAATAGGGTTTATAAGCATGGACGGGCCGACTCGCACTGCTTTGCCTGGGCAGGCTTAGATCCTCTAAGCGGTTTACCAGTACTCCTTTGCGGGTCGGTTTCAGCTCTGCGTGGAAGCATCATGCAGCCCATATATTTCTTCAAGCCCCGATGTGTGGGGGCCGCCACCACAAAATGAAAATTTTCGGATAAAAGTTTTTGATATTTTCCTTATTTCTTTTTAAAATATAATTTGTTGGTACTCGTTAGAACCAGCTCGACGGGGCGGTTCTAACGAGTACCCACAATCTATGTTTTGAGCAGAAATAAGAAAAGTAAGGTTTAGTTTTACATTTCATCCCGCGATTTATCTGCATTTGAATCATTAGAGAAAAAATGCCATTTACACAGCATTTGTATGGATGAATTGTAAATTGTTTTCTGTCTTTATCAATGTACTGTGCGGCCCCCGCCCATCGTGGCTTGAAGAAATAGATGGATTGCATGATGCGTCCACGCAGAGTTGAAACCTACCGCACACGAGTACTGGTAAACCGCTTAGAGGATCTAAGCCTCTCCAGGTAAAGCGGTGCGAGTCGGACCGTCCATGCTTATAAATCCTATTGGTTTGATTGGGCGACAGGGCTTGAGTAGTCCTTTTATCTCAGTGTCGGGTAAAAGTCCCACAAAATTGTGAGAAACGTCTCCAAAATGACCTATACAGAGTTGACGGGGACGTTAAACCTAAGACCAAAAGATCTAGATGAGCGCATCCTTATACAAATACACTATAAACTTTACGGCAAAAAATATTTTAGGATGAAAAATTGTTATATTTTTCTTAATTCTTCCACGCAGAGCTGAAGCCGATCCGCACACCGCTTAGATTATCTAAGCCTGTCGTCAGGCAAAGCGGTGCGAGTCGGACAGTCCATGCTTATAAACCCTATTGGTTTCATTGGACGGCAGGCTTGAGATGTCATTTCATCGGAATGTCGGGTAATAGTCCCACAAAATGGGAAGCAACGTCCCCAAAATGACCTTTACAGTGTTGACGGGGACGTTAAACCTCAAATCAAAGAACGTACTGTTATAAACGTCATTTGAAACAATGTACTAAAATATTACAAGACACTTAATAAAACGATATCTTGTGGACAGAAAAAATATATTTGTCACTAAAGTGCTACATCTTTTACGTTCGCATGCTTCGAAAGTCAGGGCCGGCAACCAACGTTGGCAAGTTTGAAACACAACTTTCCATACATGCACAAACGCCAATGGTTCTGGGTCCAATACGTTCTTACGCGCCCTTATAATATCCGTCTATTGTATCAGAACTTCACAAAGTGTCTATGGAAAAACGTTAAATGCTCTCGCAAAAAGAAAACACACTATACGGGAGACATCATTTTCTCAAACTTGTATGTTTTCTTAATCGTTTCTGCCTACCGGTCCTCAAACGGCGACCTTTTATAAAGACTCATAATTCTATGTTAACATGATTTAGAAATGATAAGAATTCTATGTTAACCCATTTAGTACCAGATACCCCCAAACGGGTACCCTGGCAAACAGTGCAGGCCCAGATCCGACGCCGCAGAACGCGGTGTCTGATCAGGGACTCCACTGTTTGCTAAAAGTTCTGCCATTTTCCAAACAAGTTTTGAGAAAAAAAAAAAAAAAAAAAAAAAACACCTGACACCCCTAAATTTTGAAATGAACTCCTGCTATATATAAGTGGGAAGATTCCATGTGGTACAAAAAGGGTTAACGAAAGCTTACCAACCATCCTCCTCCGTCGGTATCCATATCACAGAACACATCTAATCCGGCGAGCATTTCGTTCACCCCCAGACTGGCTGAAACCAAGATCATGTACATCTTGGCAGTCCAGATTACAATTGTCTATGCCTAGAATTAAACGAAGCCAGGGAATTAGTTAAACTAAATCCAGATGTATCTAGTTACGTCCAATTAAAAGTGATTAGTAAAGCCCTGGAATATATTTTTTTTGGCTTTGGTTTTACGGCCCTTTCAAGATGTTAGGCACTCATATCGAGCCGATCGTTAATCAGAGGTGGGCGAAAACCGGATTACCCGGAGGAAAACCACCTGACCTTCCGTTGCAGAACTTGGCGTCTCACATGTGGCCCTAGCGAGGCTCGAACCACAGCGGTGAGAGACCTAATGATCAAGAGTCAGCGCTCTTAACCACTAGGCCACGGAGGCCCGTCCCTGGAATAAAATGATCAAGTAACCGTTATAGGGGATGTTTTTATAAGCTGGTTGGCTTTTTATAAGATCCTGATTGTTTCTGATTTGCAAATAGCATGTACACGTAGCAGATTTTTATACAGAGTTCAGTCTCAAACTGTGCCTTCAAACAAAGACAGCAAATTAACCCAGTGAAAAGGAATACCATTTTGGGTTTCTTACAACATCTGCCTTTAGCGTGTACTTTGATTAATATTGAAACGGATTTACTATTTTTCTAAATAACTCAGATGGTCATTATCATATGTCTTGCGGTTTCCGTGGAAACACTAGCTGGCTAAACTTGATTTGTTTATATTTTGCATGGCCTATATAATTTTGACCCCCTTGAACCCCAGTTTTATGCAGTAAAATGCAGTAAAACTGGGGTTTAAAGGGGTAAATCTTACTTTTCTTATTTCTGCTCTAAAATATAGGTTGTGGGTACTCGTTAGAACCGCCTCGAGGAGGTGTCCTTTTGTGTTAGGCAGTTGATCGATGAGGCGGTACTTACGAGTACCCACAATCTATATTTTGAGCAGAAATAAGAAAAATATCACAATTTTTCATCTTAGAATTTTAGTTGTTTTTTTCGGCGGCAAAGTTTACAATGTATTAGTATAGGCGTGTTTTTGTAATGAAATCGACTTAAGCTTTCTAGTGTTATTTCTAAACCAAACCGAAAGATTTTAAAGTTTAGCTTCATAGCGTATGTAAGAACTTTAAAAAGATTCATCTACTTACGTTCTGGGTAGAAGTGAGAGTCAACAGATGAAGACGTCATGTATAGGATTAAAATTATTTCCAACCTCATGTTCAGAAAAGTAACGGATATATAACTTTGGCTTCAGACCTTCGTAAAATTCACACCTTTAAATGTATAGCAATTATATATAGTGTCACTGAAAACCATATAAGTCCATTCTTCTATTCCTGGCTCTGAATTAATATTTGCGATTCATATATTAAATACCGCCTCGAAGTCCCATAAGTATTCCCTTTACGCCTCCTGGCAATAGCCCTCAGTGGCCCGAACTACCCCTGTCTCGAACAGATTTTCGTGGTCCGAAAGGTGTTCGAGCCATTGAAGTTTGACTGTTTAAGGTATCTATTATTGTTCTTCTTATAGAGGATCTTAAATGCGTGTTCATGTATTATTGCATTTATTAAACTCGTTGAGGAAAAGGGATAAAATGCGAGGCTAGCCGAGCATTTTATCCCTTTTCTTCAACGAGTTTAATAAATTCATGTGTTCATGTATTATTGAATTTATTAAACTCGTTGAGGAAAAGGGATAAAATGCGAGGCTAGCCGAACATTTTATCCCTTTTCCTCAACGAGTTTAATAAATTCAATAATACATGAGCACGAATGCAAGATTGTGTTTATCATATGACATTTAAAACGCATTTTATTCACGACTGTTTTACAAAAATATCAATATTCCGCCATTATACGCGACGTCGTTAAGGACGTCGTATATGTAACGTTACGGGGCGTACCTTCCTAATTTGCATGTTTAATCCACTAGTGGGTTATCGAATTTATTACATGGCGTTATTACACTCTCAGACGCGACGTCATATGATAAAGAGATATATTTAGATTCTGTTAATTCTGTGCCATGAAGATAACAAACTTCCAGGCCGCCAGTGGTATACAAATAAGGGAGCTGTTTTCTATATTCTCAATCCGGCAGTCGATTTGTTGACATAAACTTTTTCAGTTGACAGTGGGGATATAATTAATAACTAATTTAACCCATTTGTGTTTTTTTGCCGAATACATTTACTGTGCTTGATAGTTAAGGATAAGTTTTTCATCTTCAAGTCTATTGCTATAAATTAAAGGCATTTTGGCGACTGACATAATTATATAGTATAAGCCTACCTGGTGTCTGTTTTGGTTTAGAAACCTAGAAGTTGTTTACAATATCGACAATGTAATTTAACATTATTTACTTATCAAATAGCCTTTGAGAGACCTTTCATATATACGGAACAAAATAGGTCACCTTTTAAGAACACTGAAATTTTGACGGCCCCGCCCATCGGGGCTTGAAGAAATAGGTTGGCTGCATTATGCTTCCACGCAGAGCTGAAATCGACCCGCACACGAGTACTGGTAAACCGCTTAGAGGATCTAAGCCTGCCCAGGCAAAGCGGTGCGAGTGTCGGACCGTCCATGCTCATGAACCATATTGGTTTCATTGGGCGGCAGGGCTTGAGACGTCATTTCATCTCAGTGTCGGGTAAAACTCCCACAAAATTGAAAACAACGTCTCCAAAATGACCTGTACAGTGTTGAAGGGGACGTTAAACCTCAAATCAAACAAACAAACAAACTGAAATTTTGATCATTCAGAATGTATGTGTGTTTGTTTGTATTGGGGTTTATCGGTCCAGTCAACATTATTTAGGTCATTTTTGAGCCGGTCAGTTTACATATCAACACTTTCCTGGGCAGGCTTATACGTAAGCGGTTAGCCAGTACAGTGCACATTCTTTCGCCAGAAACTGACAACTGCCCTTCTTGAATCAGCGGAAGGGAGAGAATAACCGAAGAAAAGATTTCATGATCAATCTCCACATGAAAGAATGTTGCCGACCCCGGAAGTTATCGAACCCGCGTTCGCCTGATAATCAGTCAGACACACCCGCGCCCGCCTGATCACCATTCAGATGCGCATCCGACTGAGCTACCGAGGCCGGCCTCATTCACCAGATAGTCAATATGTATATGCAAAATCTTTTACTTAAGAGGAATGGGAACACCTTCAGGGAAGGCAACTCCTGCAGAAGAATTTTGTCTCCAATAGGTGTCGACTCTTAAAGAAAGAATTTGCTCCTAAGGAGCAAATTCTTTCCTTTAAGAGGAGCAAATTCTTTCCTTTAAGAGTAGACTCCTTTTTCAGTGGAACAGGGCTTATAGAAAAGCAAACAGGAAGTCCCGAAAGTTGTCTCCCATTGGAAAAATGGCGGAAAAATCTGCTAGATGTTCCCATTTACCTTAAATTTACACTCTAAAACCTATAGCACTAACGGCGCTGGTGGGTCGACTGTCTCTGTGAGTAGTCTAGAGAAATAGTCCTTGACTTGTCCTTTGACTATTATATCCCATTTTATACTAGTGAACTCTTCCACTGTTGGTCGAGTCTATTTGTCATATAAGGGGTATCAGGCCTATTTATTGGTATTTTTTATTCTAATTCTGATGGAAACTTCAGTCAGCAAACAGTTCAGGCTCTGATCAGACGCCGCGCTCTGTGTCGTCGGATCTGGGCCTGCAATGTTTGTCAAGCTAATACTACATGTTGGACAAGTCCATTTGTCATATAAGGGGTGACAAACCTATTTTGTCGTTTTTATTCTATTTCTGATGAAAAATGTCAGTTAGCAAACAGTGTTGGTCCTGATCAGACGCCGCGTTCTGCGGCGTCTAATCTGTGCCTTTGCCAAGCTACATCTATATGTTGGACAAGTCCATTTGTCATTTAAGGGGTTTCAGACATATTTCATTTTTATTCTAATTCTGTTGGACAATTCTGTTAGCAAACAGTGCACGCGTCTGATCTGGGCCTGCACTGGTTGCCAAGATACCCCTTTAGGGGTTTCACGCATGCGATGGGTTATATTGAAACACTTTTACCCGTATCTATATGTAAGGGTGGATTTTTGTGTACTGTTTTAACCCACATATTTATAGCATATAAATAAAATGAATATATAACAATAATAAAAACAAATAAATTAGTAAATAGAATTAAAATTTTCTGCGTTTCGAAGTATAGCAGAAAATTATTGTCTTAAGCGATTTGTTAATGAAATAGTCAGTCGTCTTAACATGTTGTAGAACCGGTTATACTAGTAGTTAGTATGGTCAAAATAGTGACCAATGGCCGTTAAGCAAGTTTGCACGAAGTTTTGCTGATATGTTGAGAAAGGCGTTGGTCATTCCTAGCGTTCGTTTCACATAGTGAACATCGTCTTTACTTGTTTTACGTCTAAGAAGGCTGTGAGATGGATCCGGTTTTTGAGGCTTTGGTGCAGGAGAGAGTTACAACGGCAGTGAACGAGGCTCAGAATAATTTGCTGAGCTCCTTAGACCAGATGATGTCTGCAAAGCTTGACCAAATGGAGAGCAAGATAAGTGAAAATCAACAAAAACTTTCAGATAATCAACTTTCTAAAATCCAGACTAACATTTTGACAAATGATGGGTACGTTTTTAAGCGTAAGAGCTGCGAGGACCAGTTCAAATTTAATGTCAAGGTCATTGATAAACTCTAGGATGCAGAAGCTACTTTAGAGAAAAATGGAGATCTTGCCTCTATCTCCGCAAGGGAGAAAGTTTTCCGAAGGTGATTAATCCATATATGTTTTTTATTTATAGCACATTTGCAGGTGAAGCCGGGTACGGTTGCATGTAATTATATCCTATGAATTTTATAAGGAAGTTTGGTCCATACATAAGTACTTACGCATGCACAAGTTACATATTTTGAAAGTAAAGTTATGCACGTTTCTTACAATAAATGGGAAGTATAGGCGTGCAGGAATTTGGAATAAGACCACTTATTGTGGTAATCATCCCCCCCCCCCCCTACAAAAAAAAAAAAAAATGCGAAGAGGCATTTAAAATAAATAAATAAATAATATTAATAAATATATAATTTTATTACATTAAAAGTGTGAAACATATACTAAATAATCATAAAAAAAAGGCTGTTTGATAGATTCTGATTTGCAGGTAAAGATCTACTACAACAACGTCAAAAGCTGGTAAAATTGGCTGACGAGTCGGAACATGGTTGGAAAACTGTACACGAGTACCAGACAAACCCACTTGCGGACGATTCTGGGGACGAGAAACGAATGTTGAGGGCGGAAGCACGAGCGAACAGAAAGATTAAGCAAGAGAGACTCAAGAGAAGTCGCCGACGTTTCAGTCCATACATTCCATATGGCAGTCAGAGGTGGTCAGCTACGGCCACTAATCAACAGATGAAGGACCAACCAGCATCTGGGGGGCAGAAGCCCGGGTTATGTTTCCTTTGCCGGAAACCAGGGCATTGGAAAAAAGATTGTGAGCTAGCAACTAACCCAAATAATAAGTTAAGTATTTTAGATTTCTGTCTTGATAATTGTGTACAAGAAAATGTATTACAAAATGTAGAAAATGAACACTCATATAACTTTCATTTCGGGAAAGGAGGGGAAAAGGTTGCTGAACAGCAAACCCCGCAAAACGAGACAGAAGGTAAGGCGTTTTCACTAGAATCACCTATAGGTCGACTGAAAGTTGCCCAGGAAAAATGGAGGCAGTCTGGTGCAAATAACTACATTATGAGGGTGGTAAGTGAAGGCTATGCAATTCCATTTAAGGAGCTACCGCCGTCGAAGGTAATGTCTAACAATAAATCGGCCAGAGATAATATTGCTTTTGTAAAAGAAGTGTCAAAATTGTTACTAAGAGGGTGTATTTAGAAGTACACGAGAAACCTCATGTAGTGAACCCATTGACAGTGGCATACGGGAAATCTGGTAAGCCTAGGTTAGTACTTGACTGCCGTCACATAAATCAATATTTGATTCAGTATAAGTTTAAATATGAAGATATTCAAACAGCCATGGAAATGTTTGATTTGCAATCATACTTATTTTGTTTTGATTTAAAATCGGCATACCACCACATTTCAGTAAAATCTAGCCATTTTACATACTTAGGCTTCTCTATCACAGAAAATGGTCTCACAAAGTATTATGTCTATTGTGTATTACTTTTTGGAATTGCAACCGCAGGTCACATTTTCACAAAGGTATTAAGGGTTGTAGTAAAATATTGGAGAGGTCAAGGTCACAAAATCGTCACTTATTTAGATGACGGCATAGGTGGTCATAAGAAGTATGGCGCAGCCCTACAGCTTAGCGAATATATTCGTAATAGTTTGACAGAATTCGGTTTCCTGTTAGCGCATGCAAAATGTCACTGGATCCCAACAAAAGTGCAAATTTGGCTAGGATATGTAATTGACATGACACAGGGTACATTATTTGTCACGCAAGATCGGGTTGATAGAGCTGAACAATCCATAGAGTCGATAATTAATTGTCTAAGTAAGAACAGATTTATTAAGGTTCGAACATTAGCATCAGTGACTGGTCAAATAATTTCAATGCAGACAGTTTTCGGTAAGTTGGTTTGTCTAAAAACAAGAGCCATGCATGAATGCATTATTTCTAGAGCTAGCTGGGATGCGCCCGTTTTTGTTACGGACGATGCATTATCCGAGTTTCATTTCTGGAAAATTAATCTGAGGCGTCTAAATGGTAAGGGTTCACCATTAAAAGGGGATCTCACTTGTGAAATTGACGTGTTCTGTGACGCCAGTGGCGATGGATACGGTGGGTATTTGTGCGGTGTTGATCAGAACATGACATCTGTTAATATTGAAAGAAACATTGTACAGTCAAATAGCTTTTTGAGTACGAGTCAAAATGCAAGTGTTGCCAAGGAAAAGACAGAGTTAGGCTGTCCGATGGTATCCGAATCTGAGGCAGTTCAACCGAAATCTCTGTGCAACAGTTCAAAGGTTTTTGATAAAGCAGCCACTTGTGCTGGCGGAATACTGAATGAAGGTGCCACGTGTGTTGGCAATACCACATGTGTTGGTATGGCAAACAAACTGTTGACAAAAGGATTTAGCAATGGTAAAAATGCTGGCCAGATGCTTTTTAGTTCAAGTGAGACTATTGGAATTGCACAAGGTGTAAGTATGATATCGGGTGATACTGAGCTGTTCGGTAGCTGGTGTAATTGGGAGAAAGGAAAAAGTTCTATATGGAGAGAACTTGAAGCGGTAAGACGAGTCCTGTATAGCAATAAGAGATATTTGTTCGGTAAAAAAGTTAAAGTTTTTTCTGACAATAAAAACATCAAAACAATTTTAAAAGCAGGCAGTATGAAAAAAGATTTACAGGCAATTGCTATGCAGATTTACGAATTTTGTGTTGAAAATGCAATTGTTCTTATTGCAGAATGGATTCCGAGGGAGCTCAACGGAAGAGCAGATTACCTTTCTCGATGTTTTGACTGTGACGACTGGGAGATAAATAATCATGTTTTTATACATTTAGATCAAAAGTGGGGCCCCCACACTGTGGACATATTTTCAACAAATTACAACAACAAATGTCATAGATTCAATTCCAGGTGGTGGGTTCCGGAAGCAGATGCAGTGAATGCTTTTGACCAGTATTGGGCTAGGGATTGTAATTGGTTAGTTCCCCCGCCAAGACTTGTTTCTTTGTGTGTGACAAAACTAGTAGAAGAAAATGCGAACGGAACATTAGTCGTTCCAGAGTGGAAATCGGCGCCTTTTTGGACTAAACTGGTGCACACTGATGGCGCTTTCCGGCCGTTTATCAAAGACGTTGTATTTCTTTCTAGGTACACGGCGGTGCAGAGAGGAAGGGGAAACAATGGTGTTTTCGCACAAAAGCCATTACAGTTCAGAATGATTGCATTAAAAATAAGGTTTGCGTAAAATTAATCAGTTATACTTGTTTTCAGGTGTTGGTTTAAAGGATACTGTCGATAGCGCTATGAGGGCAGGTGGGGTACAGGATGAACAACTGCGAGACGCGATGTGCAGATATCTAACACAATCAAAAAAGTGACGGTACTGTGAAAAAATATTATTTCTATTTCAAGAAATGGTTGGAATTCTGTGGAAAAAATAATATGAAAGCTGTACCAGCTCAACCTATTCATATAGCTTTATATTTAACTCAGCTACTGGATAAAGAAGTTAATTTCAGTGTTATATCTTCTACTATATACAGTATTAAATGGGCACATAACATTAACGGTAAAACTGATCCCACGGAAAATGGTTTCGTATCAAGTCTTCTAGAAACGGCAAGGCGGCTGAGGTCTAAAAAGGTGACAAAAAAGGATGTTGTTTCATCTGAAATGCTCAAAGAATTATGTTCTCCAATCGTAAGCCAAGCCTGTGATGATCTTCTGCAAGTTAGGGACGTTACGATGATACTAGTAGCTTATGCAGGTTTTTTAAGATACGATGAACTTAGCAATTTAAAGTGTTGTAACATAAAATTTCAGTCGGAATACTTCAGCTTACATATAGAGTCTAGCAAAACTGATCAATACCGTTCGGGTAATGAAATTTTGATAGCGAAAGGAGAAAGTGGTGCTTGTCCTTATTTAATGTTACAGAAATATATACTTTTAGCCGATATAGATTTAACATCGGATCATTTTCTTTTTAAGCCAGTGTATAGATCCGGTAAAATATGTAAACTTATAAGCAAGAATAAGCCACTGAGTTACACTAGAACGAAAGAATGTCTAGTGGCAAGATTAAAATCTGTAGGTCCGAGTTTAAATTTAGGTTTACATTCACTGCGCGCTGGGGGTGCTACAGACGCAGCTATAGCTGGTGTTAATGAGCGATGCTTAAAACGGCACGGTAGATGGCGCTCTGATATAAGCAAAGACGGTTATATCGAAGACTCCCTTGAAAGTAGGCTTGAAATTTCAAGAAAGCTTAAGTTATAAGTCTGTCAAATATTTTTCATAGCATTATCATGAGCTATCCTATGATTTTGGCTCTTCACAACAGCCACCGCTATGGTCTATGCGTAATTTGTAAGGCCTAGACCATTAAACGATCGCTAATTGCAATGTATTCTGAGTTTTGTAGTTTTCTTGGAGAAAAGTGAAGACTTAAAATTTTCTGCGTTTCGAAGTATAGCAGAAAATTATTGTCTTAAGCGATTTGTTAATGAAATAGTCAGTCGTCTTAACATGTTGTAGAACCGGTTATACTAGTAGTTAGTATGGTCAAAATAGTGACCAATCGCCGTTAAGCAAGTTTGCACGAAGTTTTGCTGATATGCTGAGAAAGGCGTTGGTCATTCCTAGCGTTCGTTTCACATAGTGAACATCGTCTTTACTTAACGTTTAATTTTTGTTAAATTGAAATGAGGTCCGACATTTCTTCAGGGAACCTAGCATAGCAAATCGGACACACGTTTCCAGGGCTAACTTCCCTGTTTTTTTCGTGGCTGGCTTTGTTTTCCCACCGACATGTTATAGACGGAGGTATAATTGTTATACAGATTTATCAATGTTTAATTCAATTCATATATGTATGAATTTAAATGTCCTGTACCTCGTATCGCATGCCTTCTTAGACCATTAAACGATCGCTAATTGCAATGTATTCTGAGTCTTGTAGTTTTCTTGGAGAAAAGTGAAGACCAATCCTGAACAGAGCCACAGTTTGTTCTAAGCACGGAAACTTACGAAAAACTCACTTGGAATAAATTAAACATTACGATAACACACCCGTGCGACATAGGGCATTTTTTCACATCTCCAAAAAGGCTATTTTTCTGATGAAAATCCGTGCTCATTTTCATTTTTATACTCCAAACATAGGTTTTTGGGTGCTCGTTAGAACCGCCTCAGAGCAGAAATAAGGAAAATAATGTTTACCCCCGTGAACCCCAGTTTTCTGTATATAAAGTTGGGTTTAGGGGGATCTTTATTTCACGGACTTGTTCACGTGATGCATGACACAGAAATTATAGTAACTGGGCTTTTCTTATACTATTGGGTGAAATGTTTTATTGATCCTTAACCGTATACAAAAGCTATGGTGATATTTACGTTAGGTTTGTTTCTTTTGGTTGTAGAAATCACGTGAAGAACGTAGTCAAGTTTCTGAAGTATATGGATCATATGACGTCGCGTCTGAGAATGTAATAACACCATGTAATAAATTCGGTAATCTACTGGTGGATTAAATATGCAATTCAGTTAGATACGTCCCGAAACCTTACACGAAGACTTCCTTAACGACGTCAAGTTTACTAATGGCGGAATATTGACATTTTTTTACAAAAATCTTGAAGTAAATTCGTTTTAAATGTTATGTGATACATGTAAATACAAGCTTGCATACGTGCTCATGTATTATTGAATTTATTAAACTCGTTGAGGAAAAGGGATACAATGCTCGGCCTTTGCCGAGGATTGCAACCCTTTTCCTCAACTCGTTTAATAAATTCAATAATACATGAACACTCGTGTAAGATCCTGTATGTAACTTTGCATGATTGATAATCTATCGACCTCGAAAGCACAACTTGAAAAACATTTCAGACAATGTGGCTTCAAAGGGAAAGGGAATAAAAAGAAGGCATTCCAACAGAGATTCAGGTACAATAGTTTTGTGATTGGAACAGCCGGCCCCGTAGGCTCAATCGCATGCGCGACCGACAAGTACTCAGGAGGTCGCGGGTTCGATACCTGCTGGGCTCACCAAGATTATATCGAGGAGATTGATCATAAACTATTTGATCATTTTCTACACACATTCCCTCCCTTCTGTGCAATCATTTTGAAAACTCGCCTATACAAATACACTGTAAATTTTACCGCCGTAAAAATGAAAAATTGATGATGAAAAATTGTGACATTTTTCTTATTTCAGCTCAAAATATAGATTTTGGGTACACGTTAGAACCGCCTCACCGAGGAGGTTCTAACGATTACCCACAATCTATATTTTAGAGCAGAAATAAGAAAAAATAAGGTTTAACACTGTAAACCCCAGTTTTACTGTTTAAAAGTGGGGTTCAACGGGTCAGAATTTCAGGTTTTCGTGATGAGTAAGTTTACGGCAAAAGAACGTGCTCTGTACTGAATAATATATAAAAATAGAAGGAGAGGCAATGATCAGGAATCTATACAATTAACCCACAGCTCCCATCAGAGACACCAAAGGGAATGAAACACAAACACGAAAAAAAACAGACCCTAATGGAAACACCAACAGCGGAAAGCCAAAATGACAGTTACTTTCCCCCAAAATGGCCAATAGACTATCCAAAATGAAATAATATAAGCGACACAAACACCCAAAAACAAACCATAACAAAAATAAACCGCGATAGAAGAACCGCCTTTGAACAGTCAGCGAAAACGAATTCATCTGGGTGGGGGGGACTTAAATCGATTTTACGTGGCCACCATCCTCGCCCTTCCTTCCGTCGCGATTAAGGCAAATAATTTGTTCAGTCCGCCTGAAGGTCTCATCAGTGCAACATCTCCTGTCCAGGAAATGGGACTCAGTATGATCTAAAAATAGTTGACTGCGTTGTAAAACTATAAAACCAACACAACCAAAATTACATTTCGCTACTCATCTTGACTGCATATACGAGGGGCATCCATTTAAATGTGTCACTTATGACCTACCTTGCCGCGTGGCTTGAGCAAGTGGAAAGTAGAAGTAAAACAAAGATCAGGAATTGATACAATTAACTTACTCCACCCATAAAAGACACCAAAGGGAAAGAAATACAAACATTAAGCGACCAGACATAATGGAACCTGCTATGATTCCACGGTGGATTGGTTCGTTGGTATGATGAGATTGCGGTCTACATGTAGTTCGTTCAGTCTTTCAAAAGCTATTGAAAGTTCAAAACAGTTCAGTATATACACTAAACTCAATTTTTTCTATGGTTCCTTCCTGTTTTATGTCGTTGATTCTTCTGAGGCGGTTTACTACATGTACAACTGTTTCATGATAACAGTAAAATTTCAATATCTCGTACACAAATGTCTAGTTTACCATGGCTTATTCCAACTCGGTCTTGAGCTAATAATTCTCATATCTCTAGAAATCCACCGGCCCCGATAGCTCAGTTCGTAGAGTGTCCGCTCCGGGGAACGGTAGGTCACGGGTTCGATCCCGGGCCGCGACATACCAAAGTCATTAAAAATGGTACAAGCTGCTCCTCGCTTGGCACTCAGATTTACGGGGTAGAGCTAGGACTTGTCGACCCAGTGTCAGGATAATATGACTGGGTGTGGTATCATGTAATGTGTCTGGAACTTGATACTTCAGTGAGGCAGCACTATAAAAGTGAGCATTGAGCTCCTTGTCGCAACCAGACACCGTTGTGATATAACTGAAAAATTGTTGAAAGCGACGTTAAACCCGAATTCACACACACACACACACACACACACACACACACACACACACACACACACACACACATCTCTAGAAATCCATATTTTATGTACAAATGTATAATGATTGTTCCGTATTTTATGTTTAAACAATATTTCATGTGTACTCATTAGAATCGCCTTAATGAGAAAAGACAATCTAACTTTATATATAGAAGATGATCATCGAAGCTAGAGTGCATTTTCTATGATAGCCTGTAGTTGTGCTTAATTCATTTAGCAATGGGGGTGAGTGAATTGTTGCTTTACTGACTGTGTACTTCTACGGGTTGGGTTCTTCATCGTTTTACATAAAAGACAGTTCGTTTCCTTCTGTTGAGTCCAACTATTGGTTTTCTTTTGCTTAAGCAATTTTAATTAGAAAGCTTTTTTTTCCTGTGGTTCCTTCATGTTTTGTGTTGGTTGTTCTGATTCTTTCCCTAAGCATATATATTGTTACGTTGATGATTCTGATTCTTCCCCCTTTTTGTTGTTCATTTTTAATTAGGTTTGTCCTTACAGTTTACAGTTTGTCATGTTGGTGTTTCTGATTCTTTCCCCCATTATGTACGAGGTATGTCCGTAAAGTTCGTGGACACACCTAGAGTACAACTAAATAGAAAAGAGAATAAATAGAAGTACGGTGCAGTCAGGGAACATTGCGCACGTAAAAAATGATCGCTGCGTATAACTTTTCACAACTCCCACGCAAAATTCACAATAAAAATCATTGCAACACTTCCCTTTTTAGCATATTCAATGAAAATCTGTCTCGGAAATTTTAAACAGGCAGAACAAGAATACCCACTTGAAATCGAACTGCCAATTTTGTCGCCCAACATTGCGCACGTGAAGTATTTTGAGCAATAAGTTGTCGATTAGGTCTTTTGCAATGTTGTCAGATGCAGTAAAGTTTAAATACAACACCATTGTGCCTTCAGTTAGTTTAAACCAACTCTTGACTTTGCCAATCCTTGATGTTTGTCCTTTTTATAAGAAAATTGAAAAATGCCGCCAAACTGGCACATCTGCACGTGCAAAGTAGACGTAAAACAAAGATCAGGAATTGATACAATTAACTTACTCCATTCATAAAAGACACCAAAGGGAAAGAAATACAAACATTAAGCGACCAGACCATAATGGAAACCTAAACAAAGGAAGGCCATATGGACAGTTACTTTCCCACAAAATGGCCATATGGCCATCCAAAATTAAAAGACACAAGTAATACACACAGTAAGTAACAAACAACAACATAAATAAATCGCCACAGAAGAGCCGCCTTGGAACGGTCAGTGGAAGATTTCCACTGGGGGGCTTAAATCGATTTTACGTGGCCACAATCCTCGCCCTTACTTCCGTCGCGATTTAGACAAATAATTTGTTCAGTCCGCATGAAGGCCTCCTAACTCATCAGTGCAACATCTCCGTGAACACAGAAATCAAAGAACCACAGAGGTGAGACAACGGTGAGGACTCGACAGCAAGAAACCACTGAAATGCTGGAGCAAAAGAAAACCAACAGTTAGACTCCGATGAGCCCGACCAGAGTCAGAGCATCAGGCACCAACCAACATTATCTCTTTAATTTTCAATAAGCCTTTACGTTGGAGCCGTCACAGAATCTGAGGCCTGACCCACCGGCGTGCAATGAAAGAGGGAAGCAAAGTTGCCAACCGTGATTGGGTTAACTACCATGCATGCAGTCTGTCGTATAACATCCATGTTGTACCCAATCTTTTTATATCGAAGAATGATTTTACGAAATTGGGTGCTGAAGTCATTGCGGTTATATATTTTTCTGAATTTATATACTAAGTCACCATAAAATTCGGGTTCCGATAGACCTTGTTGCAGAAGAGATTTAAGTCCAATATTGAATTTTGAAATTAAATCAGAATGGCGTCTATAAAATTTTGAAAAGGCTTTGCGTAGTTTATGGTACCGATAACCCTGATTAAGAAGTTTAGCCGTTAATAATTTATTACGAGTGTTGAAGTCAGTTACATGACTACACACTCTAGCAAATCGAATTAATTGCGAAATACAAACGCCATAGGATGGCGCACGAGGAACATCACCATCCAAAAAAGGAAAATTTACAATCTCAAAATCAAAGTCATCGCGTTTATCATAAATTTTGCACGAAACAAATCCATCTACAATAGATAGATGTAAATCCAAAAACGGGGCCTCGGTATCAGAAGAATTTGCTTTATTTAACTGAAGTTCTAGGGGGTAAATCTGACTGATCAAACCATCAAAATAGGTATTATCAATATTTAATAAATCATCTAAATATCTAGAAGTAGAGCTAAAAGCTTCAATAATTTCAGATTGGTTATCAATGGAAAGCGACAAAATGAAGTCTCTTTCATAACAATACAAGAACAGATCAGCCACAAGAGGTGCGCAATTAGTACCCATCGGAATACCCACAATTTGTCTAAATAACTTAGTACCGAATCTAATATAAATATTGTCAAGTAGAAAGGTGAGGGCATCACACACTTTCTGACATGACCAAAGTGTATAATTCTTATGCTCTTTAGAAGTGAAAAATGCATTTCTGACATTACATGCAAGATAGAGAGCATCTTCTCTGTGAAAAGCCCATTCAATTAAATCATTAAGCTTTTCTTTTATAAGATTATGAGGAAGTGTAGTGTAAAGAGTGGAAAAATCGTAGGTAGACAGACCAGAAGCACGAAACCGTCCAGACCTCAATTTATTTAAAACCTCATTCGAATTTTTTATAGACCAAAACAGATTTCTTCCTGATCTTTCAAAGACTCCATCACAACACCCAACCACATGCGTTTTAATAGCAGCAAGACAGGAAGTTAATAATTTAGAAAGTTCAGTGGTAGTGCAAGAACTAGAATTTGCAATAAACCGTGCTTTGTAAGGTTTTTTATGAAGTTTTGGTAACCAGTATAGCGTAGGAAGCTTGTCTTGGCCTTCGTTAACACACACAGCAAACTTGGTGGCTGAAAGACAAACATGTGTATCTACTATAGCTCTCTCTTCAGCCAAAGGCTGAAGTTCATAGGCCTTAGTACCACCAAGCTCCTGCTTAAGCGTGTTAACATAGTGGAGCCGTTACACAACGACGACGTTGTTAGCGGCCTTGTCTGCAGGGGCCAAAACAAACTTCTTATGAAATTCTTGAATACCTAGTTTAAGATGACGTAAAGACGTCTTGGGCTTAGGAGGTAATAAGTTAGTATTTTGAGAATAGAAAGAAATGCGTTTATTCACTAGTCTTAAAATGCTAAGTTTCCAGTCCTTTAGGGCTTTATACTCAACATACTCTCGCTTACACCATCGATTACCGAATTCATTCAAGGAAGCAGCGATTTCATCTCTACATTTACTGAAATCAATTTTAGAAGGAAACCGATATTTCGGTCCTTTAGAAATTATATTCCTTATCCTAGAATCAGGAATAATTTTCAAATTGCCAGTAATTACATGACCAGCAGCAGGATAGCAATACTTGGAGTTTTTACAATCACATGAATCAGGAGTATAAGTATCAATATCAAGATCTGAAACAAGTTTATTGAAATTAAAAATGATAGATCAAGCCCATCTTTTGCTAGCTAGAATGAATTGAATGCCGATCCGCTCATAATAGTGAAACTGGTTATGAGGGATACAGTTACTGAAATTCAGGATGCAGGATGCGCAAAATAAACGGTCGCGCAATGTTACCGGACTCAACTGAACAACGTTTAAGAAAATTATATTAACATGAATGGCAACATCTTCGCAATTTATGTGTGAAAAATGGTACCGCTGTTATTTATAATTTCCGTTTTCTTGTCCTTTTTTCGCACATACCGAGGCAACCCCGTTGCAGGTGCCGGCGTATTTACGACGTCATGGCGTTGTTCGGGAGTCAGACGTTGGATTTACGTCTTGTCATCTGCTAACTGATAATTGGATAGTGTTGACAATTTAACATTTACAATTTTTCAAAGTAATGTCCCTTCGCATCAACACACTTCTGATGTCGACTTATCCACTTCCCATAAAATTGTCTGTCAAATCATCTAACCACCTCCTGCAGGTGAATTTCAAGTTCTTTACGATCGGCATGTCGGGCACCTCTGAGTTACTTTTTTAATCGTGGAAACACCTCAAAGACCATCGGAACAAGTCAGTTGAATATGGGCTTTCTTTCACTGGAAAGTTAAAGATCATTGCCTTCACTTCTATTTCTTTCCTTTCTACTTATACTCCGATCGGTCACATCTGACCATTACTTGCAGGTGTACATTAAATAACCGCCAGGTTTGCAGGATGAAAGCCTACACAGTAATCAAGTAATTACGGTAGGGGTCTTTAACCTGCACAGGGCATGACTCTCCATGCACAGGGGGCCTCCAGTTAACGTCCCGATCCGAATGGCGGTGCACTTTAAGACATTCATCCCTGCAAATGATGCCAATGGATCTTGATTGGATACCGAACCCGGGACCTCTAGCATCAGAGGCAAGTGCACTAACCACTGAGCAATCACGCTCTTATCTTTCGAATCAAAGAAGATCTATTATCCAACAAGGTTGATTCTACGCGATGTGGAGGGGCATTGTCCTGGTGAAGAATACTTTGTTCCAGATCAATTTCGGGCCGCATTCGTTTCGCCGCTCTGATAAGGTCACGCATTAGAACCTGAAAAGACAGATAAGCACTAATTCGCAACCTTATCTATATCAGCGTAAACTTTCCTAAAACAACAATAAAATTACAAATGTAAGGGAACTTAGAACAAAATGTTTACCTTTGAATAGTATCTCGCATTCACGGACTGGCCCTGTGGAACTGCATGCACCAGCCACATCCCTCGGCGGTTCATGAAGAATATGAACATCACGCGTTGGACTGACTTGGAGACTCTGGCTGTTAGTGGAGGGGTTGAAGATGTCCGTTTCCAAACTGATAATTCCCGTCTTGTTTCAGGATCGAAAAGGTTTATCATTGTTTCATCCGTTATTATAGTTCTGTCCAAGAACTGATCTTCTTCAAGGCGGTACCGTCGCAGAAACGTCTAAGAAGCAGATACCCTGGTCATATTGTTATACTATGTTAAAATTCGAGGGATCCACCTTGCATAAACTTTGTTCATTTTCAGTCTCTGCTTCAAAATTATATCAACAGTAGTCCTTCCGACACAGAATCTGTCTTAAAGTTCCCGGATACTGACTCTACAGTCCTCTTCTATCGCCCTTTCACCGAATCCACCAATCGCGTATTGATTATTCCTGGCCGGCCAGATCTTTCGTCGTCTTCAGTTGAAATCCTGCCATCTTGAAATCGACTGTGCCACTTATACACGAGCGAGCGGCACACTGCTGGCTTTCCTGTAGCTTCTGCATTTCATTGTCTCTACTGGAGATTTGCCCAAAGTAACACATAATATGATGATCGTCCGTTGTTCCGCGACATTAAAGTCCACCATTTTGGACTGAGTCAACTTTTGGGACACTAAGAAATTCTGCGCATAGAATTCGAACGGTTGTGACGTAAAAAGTACTGTAAGGATAATTACCGGCCCGGATAGCTTCGGGAATGGGAGGTCTCGGCTTCGATCCCAGGCGACGCCATACCAAAGGTGTAAAACATGCTGCTAGGAGCTCCCTTGGCTGACGCTCGCATTATCAAGGGTAATCCTAGGAAGATAAATGAAGGCAGGTAAGTATTTGTTAATTGTTTTTGGATACTTTGTCGCAATAAAAGCTCTAAAGAGCTTATGTTATTTGTTTATAATATGTGACGTTAAATAAAGCTTCCTTATCGTTATCTTTAAGGAAACTAACCAGGGAAAACTAAGACTATACGCGCTTTTTAAAACCACTTTTAATGAAGAAAAATATTTGTCATTAATAAAAGATTTTGAAGTTCGAAAATGTCTTATGTCTTTTTGGATCAGTTCACATAGATAAGAAAGAGAAAGAGGCAGATTCAAAAACAAAGATGTTAAATATTTATAGGTTATTGACTTTATATTGTGAAATATTCGGCACGAGTTCATATGGCGAAGGACGCACGAGCTTGCGAGTGCGTCTTCGCCATATGAACGAGTGCCGAATATTTCACAATATAAAGTCAATAACCTTTTTATTATATACCCAAACTTGGACTCTGTGTCAGAATTCAGGATTGCCTGGCATGGAAATTTGAACGTAAAAGAAGATTAAACATCTTTAAGTGCTTGGAAATGGAAAATAATGCACGTCGTTAAGTGTCTTCCTACACTATGAAAAACCACGCCCAATGGCGCCAAAGTGAAGACGACGTTAACGTTAGTTGACGTGACGTCATTAAAAACATTAACGTTTCCTAACGCAGGACGCCATGTTTACAGAAGTGTTAGTTTTGTTTCTTTCAAAATACTCTTGATTTCCTAAAAGAAATTATTGAATATCTGAACAGATTGCAGGTAGGTCATATTTGCTAGCATGAAATGCGCTTTATGTACCTTGTCACAGCCTATATTCATTTTGTTTTAGGTTATTTCAGTCGATACGCACGACAAGATGGCTGCCGAATTTTTGACAAATTTGAAAGTAGTTCTATTTTGAACGTGACTGCTTATCTACGGGCAATATGAACTTGACTACGGGCAATATGGAAAAATATTGACCGGTAACTTCTGTACAAAGTAAACTGGACATTTTCTGGGTATATAATAAAGAACATGTACATTATGCAATACTGTAGAAAGCTGTAGAAGATGAGAATCATTTTGTTTTTAATTGCAGTTTATACTGTTGTCTTCGACAGCAATTTTTAGCTTAAGTTAACAAAATTTGCAAAAACGTTTCTAAATCGACACAGGATGACAAATTCATTTGGCTTATGAATAATGAATCGGAAGATATGATAGTTTTGTTCTCAAAGTAAGTTTATTACTGCCTTAAATTTTGAAATACGTCGTAAATGTTTTTACAAAAAAGTACTCTTAAAGTATTTGTATAGGAGCCTCCGTGGTGAAGTGGTTACGCTACTCGCCTTGTAAACCAGGGATCGCAGGATCGATCCCGGGCTTCTCCAGACTTTCGGATGAGTCTTTAAACCGAGGTCCCGTCTCCGTATGACCTTAGCTGTTGTTGGGACGCAGACCTCACTCAATCACTCACTCACAGTATTCGTAGCTATGTGTATTTGTACCTTGTTTAGTTTCATACACACAAATCCGCAAAGGTTTTGTTCTACGAGTCGTATAGTGGTATATACGTCTATTAACGTACTGGTTTACTGTTGTTTGCATCATTTTATTTTATTTTTTTTTTTGTTTGTTTGGGTTTTACGGCCCTTTTAAGATTATTTCACTCATATCGAGCCGATCGTTAATCAGAAGTGGGCGAAAAACGGAGTACCCGGAGAAAAACCACCTGACCTTCCGTTGCAGAACTTGGCGTCTCACACGTGGCCCGAGCGAGGCTCGAACCTACGGCGGTGAGAGACCTAATGACTAAGAGTCAGCGCTCTTATCCACTAGGCCACGGAGGCCCGTTGCATCATTTTAATATGTTTGAGCTGTGGTGTTCATTATGGTGTTACTATGTGGTATTATTCTCTTTTGATATTTGGACCGCGGCATTGGAAGAGGTGTCGTTCAAACAGTCTGTACCGTTGGTCAGTGTTTCAATGAATATGAGCAGCACCTTACTGAAACTTTAAATTGTATTATTATTGTTATTTATTTAATCTGAATGTACCCTTTGACCTACGGCTTATCAGGGCGAGCAGCAAAGGGTTCTGGTGAGAATGCTCATATGTCTAGGCTTAGCTGAGTCTTTTGTGTTCGCTTAAGCCAGAACGACTCTTCTTCGAGTGACGCGGCTCATATTATGATCAATTTGTTTGTTTGTTTGATTTGAAGTTTGTCCCCGACAACACTGTAAAGGTCATTTTAGAGACGTTGCTTCCAATTTTGTGGGATTTTTTCCGACATTGAGATGAAATGACATCTCAAGCCCTGCCGCCCAATGAAAGCAATAGGGTTTATATGCATGGACGGGCAGACTCGCACCGCATTGCCTGGGCAGGTTGAGATCCTCTAAGCGACTTACGAGTACTCGTGTGCGGGTCGGTTTCAGCTCTGCGTGGAAGCATCATGCAGTCCATCTATTTCTTCAAGCCCCGATGGGCGGGGGGGGGGGCTAATATTATGATCAATATATTTTATTATGTTCATTATGTTCATTGTTATATATGCCAGAGATGGCCCATGATTGGGTTTATAAAAGTATTCTATTCTATTCTATGTGAGCGTCAACGTCATACTGGTTCGCGGCTTAAAATTGCAATAAGATTAAATGACTTTAAGCCAAAATTATCAATCCCAAAAAGGCAGTTTAAAAATGAAATTCAAGTGATTTTTCGGACTGCCCCGGGTGCCGGACCCCTAACTTAAAAACATAACCGAATTTACATGCCAGTCATAACGTAAGCATTTCAGTTTTTCACCCATAACGCATAATATAATAGGAAAAGTAACACAATCACTTAAACATGTGAACGTGCGCCCGTTTTCTCTAAGAAAGATTTGTCCACGAACTTTACGAACATACCTCATACATGTATATTGCTCCATTCTAGTTAGGTTTGGTTATTCTCAGTCACCACCTGTTTGCGAAAGAACTGCTGACGCTGTTTAACTTTGTTCGTTTTGTTTACTGTCGTCCCTCCATGTTTCCACTTCTTTCCCTACTGATATTGTGGAACGAAGTTGGTATCTGATTGTTCCAGTTCCTGATCGTTTCTCTTTTACATTTTCATGAGGACTGAACAAATTATTTGCCTAAACCACGACAGAACCAAGGGCGAGGATTGTGGCCACGTAGAATCGAATAAAGCCACCCCAACCCCCATCCCCCCACACACACGCAAGACTGTTCTACTGCAGTGGATTATAATCGTAAGACATAGATCGTCTTTGCTTGTACATGTATGTAATGTATGTATTGCTAATATCTTTTATTTTGGATAGCCGTTTGGCAATGTCGTGGCTTTCCGCTTGTGACGTTTTCAATATGAGCCCCGCCAAGCGAATTTGTGCCTACGAGCATTCCGTCATGACAAATTTTAACTGCGCATGTCCAGCCATTCAGAGGGGCCAAGGATATGGCTTTCTGTCTGAAGGTTCCTCTTGATTCACTGCTTGTATGAGCGAGCAGCGAAGGTTCTGGCGAGACTGCGCGGATGCGCAGGCTCGCCTGAACCTTCGCTGCTCGCATAGGCGATAAGCACCAAAATCGCTTGACGGGGCCCATATGATGTCGCGTCTGAGAATGTAACAACGCCATGCATTTAATTCTCTAATCCACTAGTGGATTTTTGTAAATTAGTTAGATACGCTCCGTAACTTTACACGAACGACATTCCATATGACGCCTTCTTACTTTTGGCGGAATATTGACATTTGTTTTGCAAAACAACTGTGGATAAAATGCGTTTTAAACCCAGCATAAAATTATACTTTATGGTCATGTCAGAGAGTGTGTGAAGCTCTCACCTTTCTACTTGACAATATTTATAC
The DNA here is from genome assembly GCA_963580285.1 of Lucinisca nassula. Classification (NCBI taxonomy): domain Eukaryota; kingdom Metazoa; phylum Mollusca; class Bivalvia; order Lucinida; family Lucinidae; genus Lucinisca; species Lucinisca nassula. Next base: position 113,200,277 of record OY757023.1, on the reverse strand, counting down.
AATATTTGGTACTAAGTTATCTAGACAACTTGTGGGTATTCCGATGGGTACGGATGGCGCACCCCTTGTGGCTGATTTGTTCTTGTTTTGTTATGAAAGTGCCTTTCCGATGAAAACCAGTCTTAAATCATTAAGGCCTTTTGCTCGACTTCTAGATATTTGGATGATTTAGTAAACCTTTTTCGATGGTTTGATCAGTCAAATTTACACCCCCACACACGCCCGAACTTCAGTTAAATAAAGCAAATTCTTCTGATACCGATGCCCGTTTTTGGATTTACATATATCTATTGTGGATGGCTTTGTTTCCTGCAAGTTTATGATAAGCCCGATGATTTTGATTTTGAGATTGAAATTTTCAATTCTTGAATGGTGATGTTCCTAGTGCGACATTCTATGGCGTTTATATATCGCAATTAATTCCAATTTGCCAGAGTGTCCAGTCATATAACTGACTTCAACACTCGCAATGATTGTTAAATGCCAAACTTCTTGATCAGGGTTATCGGTATCATAAACTTCGCAAAGGCTTTTTTTAAAGTTTTATAGACGTCATTCCGATTTAATTTCAAAATTCAATGTTGGACTTAAATCTCTGCTGCAACAAGGTCTATCGGAACTCGAATTTTATGGTGACTTAATATATAAATTCAGAAAAATATAAACTTGCAGTGACTTCATCACCCGTTTTCGTAAAGTCATTCAAATTAATTGTTATACGTCAGACTACATACATGGTAGTTAACCCAATTACGGTTGACAACTTTACTTCCCTCTTTAATTGCACGGCAGTAAGTCAGGCCGCAGATTCTATGACGGTATAAAGGCTCACTGGGAATTAGAGAGAATTCAATTTTATGCAATGTTGGATGGTGCCTGATGCTCTGTCTCTGGTCGGGCCCATCGGAGTCTTACTGTTGGTTTTCTTTCGCTACAGCATTTCAGTGGTTTGTTGCTGTCGAATCCATACCGTTGTTTCATATCTGTGGTTGTTTGATTTTTGTGTCCTCGGAGAAGTTGCACTGATGAGTAGGTTTTTATGCGGACTGAACAAATTGTTAGTCTAAATTGCGACGGAAGTAAGGGCGAGGGTTGCGGCCGCGTAAAATCGATTTACGCCCCACCCCCAGTGGAATTAGTATCACTGACTGTTCCAAGGCGGTTTATTTTTGTTATGGTTTCTCTTTGAATGTGTGTATCGCTTATATTTTTTTGTTTTTGATAGCAAATTGGCCATTTTGTGGGAAAGTTACTGTCCTTTTGGCTTTCCGCTATTTGTGTTTGCATTAGGGTCTAGTTATTTCATGTTTGTGTTTCTGTCTCTTTGGTATTGCTGATGGGAGCTTTGTGTTTCTGTCTCTTGGTATTGCTGATGGGAGCTCTGTGTTTCTGTCTCTTTGGTATTGCTGATCGGAGTTGTAGGTTAATTGTATCGATTCCTGATCATTGTCTTCACTTCTATTTTTAATGTCATATTATCAATAGAATCTTGCATTCGTGTCCATGTGTTACTAAATCTATTAAACCCGTTTAGGAAAAGGGACAAAATGCGAGGCTAATTGCTAGGCTAGCATTTTATCTCTTTTCCTCCGCTTAATAAATTCAAGAATTAAACATGGACACTCATGCAAGTGTCTCTCTATATGTATCAATTCCTGAACACTGCCTTTACTTCTATTCTTTTATCTATAAGGATACTGAGAATACCAGGTTCGTGTCTTTTGATATCAAGTTTTTCAGACAAGGCTTCGAGAACGCTTGTAGAATCGCGAGGCTTGCCGAGCCTGAAAAACTTGATATAAAATGACACGAATTTGGTATTCTATTTATCAGTTTATCCCCTTGTACACTCTTAAATTAACAATTTACGATCAGTTATTGATGATCCTTAGTGCATCCAAGCATTTTAGCGGTCGTTATAATTAGAATCAGCTGGCCATATTTTCATAATATAATCTTTTAGGTAATTTTTCCATTTTTTCCAGTAACAATAACATTTTTGTCATTTTTCAAGTAGTCCGGTACGTAAAAAGTGCAATGTCACGTTGATATGATAAAGCTCTCTTGTCCTGAGATAGCATATCTTTATCAGGCCAGTGCGTTACAGTGCAATATATATTGGGGGTAACTGATAATACGTTATATCGGTCCAGACAGACGCGTCTACGAGCATGTGCGGCCAAAGACGACTCCAATACCCATCACGTTAACAACCCAGCCAGCAAAGCATTTTGGGGCAACGTCGGGCCGACAGCGATACGACGTGTCAGCGTCGTATCGCTGTCGGTCCGAGGTTGGTCCGCTGTTCCGTGCTAGCTGGGAAGTCCGTGAAATGAACACTCTCGTAAACCCCACTTCATATAGAGTAAAGTGGCGTTTATGGGGTATTTGTTATTTTTCTTATTTCTGCTTCAAGACATAACCTGTGAGTACTCGTTAGAACCGCCTCAATTATTATACCAAATTCTGACAGTTAGAGAATCTTTCAGTGAATGCTTCAAAATATGGAAAAAGCAAATTATTAAACACAAACACAGATTGCATGATACAATTTGATTTATCCAATTTTAATAGCACAACAATGAAAGCGAATTCAAATGAAAAAAGAAAAAAACACATCACTCATTAGTTTCTTGTTACAAAGTTTTCTCTTTTCCATTTTAACGTCATAGCGCACGCGACCACAAGTGCACTTGCACTTATTCGCAGTGACGTCAGAGGCGAATAATGCAGAGGAATACGAGACTTTATGGCCTTGCGCGTGGTATTCTCTCGGCCAATCAGATTTCTAGAATAACTTATAAAATATCAATGAGGTATAATAAGATTATTTAGTTTTGGATATTCCTATGCAACCGGTAGTATTACCAACACCCGAATCATGCCACTTCTCTTTTTATTATGTTAACTCGATATGTGACTCTTAGACGTATCCAACCGCTTCGTTTATCGCAGTATCTGCATTTTTAACATCCTCTGTGCCACTATTTATTTTTTGTCTTTCGTATAGTATTTCACTTTGATTTGAAACCACGGTTTTCGCAGACTCGGTTTTTCTTCTCTTGGTTCGTTGCATGTCGTATAGCGTCAGAGCAGGATCTTTCGAGATTCTGCTAATAAAAGGGTTGCAAGCTGAGCAGGGTTTAACTTCTTCTACGGCGCCATTGCAGTAGTGGCCTCCACCTTGAGGTATAGGATTAATACAAAATCGTTTCCGTGATTGTAAACCTTGGCAGTTTGTGGTTGCAATACAATCCGTCCACGGTGACCATTCGCTAAAACCACCATTCACCACTGTAAAATACAGTAAAACTTAACATACAGTATAATTCCACTATTAAGACCCGCTAAAAATAAGTTTACTTCTTTTAAAAGCGTATTTGAAATGTTTCAACTGTCATTTCTTTATATTTTCTACACCCATTGTCCTTGGTAAGAGACCACCTTTGGGTCTGTTCAAAAGTGGTCTTAAAGACCACTTTTGAGCAGACCCAAAGGTGGTCTTAATATAGGAATTTTACTATACACCAGTGTCTCGTTTACCTTGGCTCAGTCGATCCCGGCCTGGAGCCCAATAGCTTCAGCAAAGAAATAGTGAAAGAGTTTTCTTCTTTGGTCGTGAAAGAGTTTTTATCATATGACGTCACGTCTGAGAATGTAATAACGCCATGTAATATTTTCGATAATCCACTAGTGGATTAAATATGCAAATTAGCTAGATACGTCCCGTAACGTTACATGTACGACGTCCTTAACGACGTCGCGTTTACTTACGGCGGAATATTGATATTTTTCTTAAACAATCGTGAATAAAATGCGTTTTAAATGTCATATGATAAATAGAATCTTGCATTCGTGCACATGTATTATTGAATTTATTAAACTCATTGAGAAAAAGGGATAAAATGCTCGGCAAAGCCTCGCATTTTATCCCTTTTCCTCAACTCGTTCAATAAATTCAATAATACATGGACACTCATGTAAGATCCTCTATGTTGTGTCTGATGATGAGCACACACAACATAATGTAATTCTACATGACATCAAAAAGATATATCAGTATAATTTCACATTGCGAAAACACGCCTATTCAAAAATATTGAAACATTAACCACCAGTAAAAATCTGATATTTTTCTAATTTCTGCTAACAACAAGGATTGTAGAAACTCGTTAGAACTGTCTCAGCGAGGCGGTCCTACCGAGTACCCACAATCATGTTTTTGAGCAGAAACAAGAAAAATAATGTACATCCCTGAAAACATTAAATTGGAGTTTAATGGGGTCAAAATTATATAGGAGTGTTTTCGTGATGAAAAATGCCTTCTGCTTTGGCATCTTTTTACTCTTAAGTGGCTTGAACTACCCTTGGTTCGAACAAATTTCCATGGTCCCAGAGGCGTTTGTGAGCCATTTAAGGGGAATGGGTAAAATATCATTGGAGACAACTCATGTAAATGGATTTTAAAAGTAGAAGTAAAACAAAGATCAGGAATCGATACAATTAACTTACTCCGACCACCAAAGACACCAAAGGGAAAGAAACCCAAACATTAAGCGACCAGACCATAATGGAAACCTAAACAAAGGAAGGCCATAAGGACAGTTACTTTCCCACAAACTGGCCATATGGCTATCCAAAATAAAAAGACACAAGTGATACACACAGTAAGTAACAAACAACAACATAAATAAATCGCCACAGAAGAACCGCCTTGGAACGGTCAGTGGAAAGATTTCCACTGCGGGGTTTAAATCGATTTTACGTGGCCACAATCCCCGCCTTCACTTCCGTCGCGATTTAGACAAATGTCAATAGGGGTCCACTAGTAACGTAAAGACTTGGCTACTGAGGAGCCCATTCTTTCATTGAAGAGCAGCCCCCTTTTTATCGGGGCTGCTTTTATAGAAAAGCAAACAGGAATCCCGAAAGTTGTCTCACTTTGAGAAATGGCGGAAAAATCAGCCAAGTGTACCCATTCTCCTAAAGTTTGTATGTTATATTATTTGAAGGAATTTCGGAATAACAGGTGCATTAATTTTATTGCACATGGATACTGTTTAACGGCTTAGAGGGTCTTTGTTTGTTTGTTTGATTTGAGGTTTAACGTCCCCGTCAACACTGTAAGCCTGCCCAGGCAAAGTAGTGTAAATCGGAACGGAACGCCCATGCATAAGAACCCAAGTGGTTTCATTTGGCAGCATGGCTTGAGATGTCATTTCATCTCAATGTCGAGTAAAAGTCCCACAAGACTGGAAGCATCGCCTACAAAATGACATACCGGTAAATAGTGTTGACGTGGACGTTAAACATTCTCAAAAACAAACAATGCATTCATTTTACTGTGATAGCATTCAGAAAGATTCTTCCGTTAATAAACAATCATTAGGTACAGTAAACCCGCCACACTTTTTTAACCCGCGCAACCCCGCGGTCGAGTTGGTTTGGTCCGCCTCGTTTCCGAGAATGACCCCGCGCTACGTTTCGCTGCAAGCCATCGCAATGACACGGCGTACACACCGCGGATCCCCCGCGTTTCACTTATATACCAATGAGAACATATAAGACAGGTAACGCGGACAATCAATTTTATACCTGTATATCGCCGCGGAAACACCGCGATCACCCCACGGTCCACCCGATCGGCGCGTATCCGCGGTGGTGGTCACAGATTTTATCCTTTTTAACATGGCACGCTCAACTCGGAGTTGTGCTGGTTCAAAAAGATTTGCGGCGGGTGTACTGTGTCACGTTCAGATTAAACGTAGAAGTAAAACAAAGTTCAGGAATTGATACAATTAACTTACTCCACCCATAAAAGACACCAAAGGGAAAGAAATACAAACATTAAGCGACTAGACCATAATGGAAACCTAAACAAAGGAAGGCCATAAGGACAGTTACTTTCCCACAAAATGGCCATATGGCCATCCAAAATTAAAAGACACAAGTGATACACACAGTAAGTAACAAACAACAACATAAATAAATCGCCACAGAAGAGCCGCCTTGGAACGGTCAGTGGAAGATTTCCACTGGGGGGCTTAAATCGATTTTACGTGGCCACAATCCTCGCCCTTACTTCCGTCGCGATTTAGACAAATTTTGATTTCAAAAACACATGCGCGAATATTGCTTAGTCCGTTCGTTCCGTCAGTGTATTTAAAACGTTGTGGAAAGTGCTATTACTGCAGAAGCATGTCTCTGAGCCAAGATAAAAGTAAACACATTTTGCCATTAGCAAACAACAATTTTTTAGATTAATCGGCTCACCACCTAATTTTTACGATTTACATGTACGCCCACCGAAGAATCCGATCAGCCTGCGCATCCATATAGTCTGACCAGATACTTCTCTTGCTGCATGAAGGAACATTGAGTCCTTACCTATCCTTAGAGCGCAATAGGAAGATTGATCAGATTGCGCGGATGCGCAGGCTGATCTGTTTTCGCTGGGCGCATACGCAAATTGTATGAAATGCTGTGCTCAGGCTCATAGTTTAAAAATAATAAACATCGATCTGGTCTGTATAGCGGAACAGGTCGGAGTGCAGCTTACATGGTCGCAAATGTAGACGACGATGTGTTTCCTGACGCTGGGGGCTCATGCAAATAAGAACCAGGGAAAGGCTTTTTAGGGAACCTGTTTCCACAAACCGTGTGCAGAACAATTTTCAAAACACGTTTTCAAATATATTGAAAATTTACCACCAAAAATGAAAAATTTCAGATAAAATAACTTCTGATATTTTCATGTTTCTGCTCAAAACATAAATTGTGTGTACTCATAAGACCCGTTTCGGTAAGGTTGTTCTAACTAGTACAAAAATTTCTATGTTTTTGAAAAAAAATAAAAATATATTATACCCCTGGAAACCCCAGTGGTAATATATCCAATTGGGGTTTAAACGGATTAAAATTATAAAGACGTGTTTTCGTGATGGTAGCAACACCAGCCTAATCTGGAATTCATAAAATAAATTTGTTAATCTGATGATTATGATCTTACCACAATCGCGTTCATTGCATGATCTTTGTTCTTCTGACTGTCCGTCACATCGCAACCGGCTATTCGGGAGAGTCGGGGGCTCACACAGCCGTTTTCTGGTTTGTAAGCCACCTAAATACAAGCAGAATATCGTCATTTTAGGGCAATAACCGCTGTTTGTTAGAGGTTGATGTAAAACAATGAAGCATGCTCTTACAGATAAGACAAAATTAAATATTTATTTTGATAAGCATACCAATATTGCAGTCTATTACGGATATAAATCAAACTTCGGAGAGGTCTGATGGGTCTGAGAGTAGGTTAGAAAAATGATCCTGAACTGGAACTTAGACTCTTATTTTTCCTTGATCAGAAGCCGCGCTTGTCAATGTCACAGTACACTAGACCAGTCCAGACTTCATAGATAAACAACACTTTTACACAGCTTTCTGACGCCACACGTAGAAGACAAGCACTGTTAAAAACAAATTGGCTTCTTTACAAAAAATCCAAAGGAAAGGTCTGGACAGATAAATGCTTATAAACTCTGTAAATACTGCAGTATGATAGATTTTTTTATTTTGGTTTTACGGCCCGTTCAAGATTTTTTCACTCATATCCAGCCGATTTTAATCAGAGGTGGGCAAAACCAAGAGTACCCGGAGAAAAAACCGTCTGACCACCCGTTGCAGAACTTGGTGTTTTATATAATACCCGAGCCAGACTCGAACCCACAGCGGTGAGAGACATCTTAAATAAGAGCGAGCGCTCTTATCCACTAGGCCACGGAGGAACGTCTGCTGTCTGATAGTACCTAAAGATAACTAGAGCTGTCAGTGAAACTGACTAGGGCCCCGGCAGCGCTATCAGAAAAGTAGGAAAATTTGTGGACGGACAGACGGACAGACAGAGTGATTACTATAGGGCACCCACACTTTCAGTGCGGGGCCCTAATACACCGAACCCGAAGCACGGCCTTAGGACGGTCAGTGCAATATTTTGGGGGTTTACTGAGAGGGATGGGGGCTTACATCTACTTTACATGCCACACCCCTTGCCATAAGTTCTGCTGTGGTGAATACAAATAAGTTGTTCAGTCCGCTTGAGAGTTTTCTGTCTTATCAGTGGGACTCCGGTTTGTCCGACCAGTAGCTGCGCATTAGGTCCTCAGGCCGGAGCCGTCATAGAGTCTGAAGCTCGACAAGCCGGCGCGCAATACTAAAGTGGGAAGAAAAGTAATTAACCGTGATTGGGCCAACAACCATGCATGCAGTCTGTCGTATAACATTTATTTTCTACCCTATCTTGTTATATCGAAGAATGATTTTACCAACTTCAGTAGCGACATAATTACATGCATACATTTTCTGAATTACAAATATTAAAAATAGAAGTGACGGCAATGATCAGGAATCGATACTATTGCCAATTGAGTAAGCCTAAAAAATCTGACACTTTCTTGTACCGTCATTTCAGACGCATAGGTCATTCTTTAAAGATATTTCTATACAGCCAGTGGAAAAAAATATGATGTAAATTCTACAGCTAGGTTTAAAATTGTTAAACGGCATGAAACTGAATTAAAATGGATTACATTATTGCAGACACCTTTTCCATTGGGCTTTAATGACAACATTTATCATGAGGGTAATTTATCGAAAATGCCCGACTTTGATATTTTCTCGCTTCTGGACTGTCGAAAGCGTAAAACTAGATCGCATGACACCAGAAAAAATGGTAATATTAAATGTAAATTACATGCTTAAAAAAGAAACAATACCAGGCTGGAGTGACTGTCCATAATATTATTGAATCATGGACGCCACTCAATGATTGCTTTTCTAAGCTCATTACCCATTTCTGTATTACGGATTCTGGATACCGAGGCGAATAAATTCTATGATAGTTCTAATCAGTTATACAACGCTGCTCTTCTAACTAGAGGTTATACTCAGCATGCTCTTCGTCCTTTCATCGATTCGGAAATTAATCACAAACGCCATTACCTCAAAATATTCTTCATTAATAAGGGTTTGGATTTTATAGATTTATCTAGTATCTTCCGGGACAGTTCGGTTATTTCATCCATTCCTGCTTATTTTCAAAATTCTGAAACACCCTTAATTTGCTATAAATACAATAAACCTGTTAGATCTATCATTTTTAATTTCAATAAACTTGTATCTGATCTTGATATTGACACTAACACTCCTGATACATGTGGTTGTAAAAATTCAGTGTATTGCTATCCTCCAGCTGGTCATATTATTACTGACAATTTAAAAATTATTCCTTATTCTAGGATACGTAATATAATTTCTAAAGGACCTAAATATCGATTTCCTTCTAAAATTGATTTCAATAAATGTAGAGATGAAATCGCTGCTGCCTTGAATGAATTTGGTAATCGATGGTGTAAATGTGAGTATGTTGAGCATAAAGATCTGAAAGAACGGAAACTTAGCATTCTAAAATTAGTGAACAAACGCATTTCTTATTTTCGCCAAAATACAAACTTATTACCTCCTAAACCTAAGACGTCCTTACGTCACCTTAAACTAGGTATTCAAGAATTTCATAGGAAGTTTGTTTTGGCTCCAGCTGATAAGGCCGCTAACAATGTGGTCGTTGTTTGACGGCTTCACTATGTTAACACACTTCAGCAAGAGCTTGGTGGTACTAAGGCCTATGAACGTCAGCCTTAAGCTGAAGAGAGGGCTGTAGTTGATGACCATATTGATCATTCAGCTACCAAGTTTGCTGTTTGTGTTACAGAAGTCCAAGACAAGCTTCCTACGTTAGATTGACTACCTAAACTTCATAAAAGACCTTACAAAGCACGGTTTATTGCAAATTCAAGCTATTGTACCACTAATGAACTCTCCAAATTATTAACTTCATGTTTTACAGCCATCAAACAGCATGTGATAAAATATTGCGACAAAGTATTCGAAAGATCAGGCAGAAATATGTTTTGGTCTAAAAAAAATACTAATGGAGTTTTAAATAAATTGAAATCCAGGCGTTTTTGTGCTTCAAGTCTGTCTACTTACGATTTTTCAACCCTTTAAACTACACTTCATCATAATCTTATAAAAGATAAACTTATTGATTTTAAGTTAACTGAATGGACATTTCATAGGGAAGACTCCCTCTATCTTGCATGCAATGTAAGAAATGCGTTTTTCACTTCTGAAGAGCATAAAAAACTATACTTTATGGTCATGTCAGAAGGTGTGTGAAGCTCTCACCTTTCTACTTGACAATATTTACATACGATTTGGTACTAAGTAATTTAGACAAGGTGTGGGTATTCCGATGGGTACTAATTGCACACCACTTGTGGCCGATCTATTTTTGTTTTCTTATGAGAGAGACTTCATGATATCATTGAAGCTTTTAGCTCCACTTTAAGATATTTGGATGATTTATTAGATATTGACAATACCTATTTCGATGGTTTGATCAGTCCAATTTACCCAAAAGAACTTCAGTTTAATAAAGCAAATTCTTTTGATACCGAGGCCCCGTTTTTTGGATTTACATCTATCTATTGTGGATGGATTTGCCTCTTGCAAAATTTATGAAAAACGTGATGATTTTGATTTTGAGATTGTAAACTTCCCTTTTTTGGATGGCGATGTTCCACGTGTGCCATCCTATGACGTTTTTATTCCACAATTAATTCGATTTGCCAGAGTATGTAGTCATGTAACTGACTTCAACACTCGTAATAAATTGTTAATGGCTTAGCTTCTTAATCAGGGTTATCGGTACCATAAACTACGCAAAGCCTTTTCAAAATTTTATAGACGTCATTCTGATTTAATTTAGAAAATTCAACACTGGACTTAAATCGCCTCTGCAACAAGGTCTATCGGAGCTCCAATTTTTGGTGACTTAGTATATAAATTTAGAAAAATGTATAACCGCAATGACTTCAGCACCCAATTTCGTAAAATCATTCTTCGATATAAAAAGATTGGGTACAACATAAATGTTATACGACAGACTGCATGCATGGTAGTTAACCCAATCACGGTTGACAACCTTGCTTCTCTCTTTAATTGCACGCCAGTGGGTCAGGCCTCAAATTCTATGACGGTTCCATAGTAAAGGCTTATGTTGGTTGGTACCTGATTCTCTGTCTATGGTCGGCCCATTGGAGTCTAACTTATGGTGTTATTTTGCTCCAGCATTTCTGTTGTTTCTTGCTGTCGAGTCCTCACCGTTGTTTTATCTCTTTGGTTGTTTATTTTTTCTGTTCACGGAGATGTTGCACTGATGAGTTAGGAGGCCTTCATGCGGACTGAACAAATTATTTGTCCTAATTGCGACGGAAGTAAGGGCGAGGATTGTGGCCAAGTAAAATCGATTTAAGGCCCCCGGTGGAATTCGTTTCCGCTGACCGATCCAAGGCGGTTCTTATGTCGCGGTTTATTTTTGTTATGGTTTGTCTTTGGGTGTTTGTGTCGCTAATATTATTTTATTTTGGATAGCCTTTTGGCCATTTTGTGGGAAAGTAACTGTCCTTTTGGCTTTCCGCTGCTGGTATTTCCGTTGGGGTCTGTTGCTTCGTGTTTGTGTTTCTTTCCCTTTGGTGTCTCTGATAGGAGCTGTGGGTTAATTGTATCGGTTCCTGATCATTGCATCCACTTCTATTTTACTCATCCTATGATAGTGTTCGTTAAATCGTGTTTTTAATATGCGATTAATTTGCCCGACGTACTGCATTTTACAATTTGCAGTACGTCAGGCTATCACATATATATCAAAGACGAGACTTACATGTCAAATCGGACATGTTAATTACAGAAAAACGTCTACCGTTTACAGACGAAGTGACAGTAGACGCAGTGCATAAATGTGAAGAGCACCTGCACCCCTTAGCATTTCACTTAGAAATACTAGGATACATTCCACTTCTTTAGAAAGGATTGGTATATTTCCGAAGAAAGGGCGAATTGATAGGTGATAATCTAACTCTCAGATTATTTGTAAATAAATTAGTACTGCCTGCTCCAATTAAGATATTCAACAGGTATCTAAAGGTTGTCTAATTAAAGAACGATGAAAGGCAATTGTAAAAGCAATCCCTGAGGATTGGAAAAATAAGAACATTAAATGCACGAGGAGACCTTTTACAGCCACCACACGGCACAAACAAAACAGCTCTGATACGAGGACTGTTCAAATATGAATGCAAGTAGAACGTTTTCTCATGCACTAATGCGAAAATCACCTGGAATCACAGCGTAGAAAAACATTTTACCTATACATTGATACCAAACCTTTTAAAATCCGTGCACTTTAGCCATGTATATCGTTCGATAAACACTGTCTACTCTTGTATACTAATACAAAACATGGTTGGAAGAAGGTCAGAGTACGCCGTTGAAATACGGTCCTATATTATGAATCGTTGTATTCTTGGTATACGGTGCAAAGACATTTTTGATGAAATATGTTCGGTTTTTGGCATAATGAAATGTCTTTTCCGACAGTTTTTCCTTGGTGCAAGAAATTCAGCTGTGGGCTAGGCTCAACAGAAGATGCACCACATGATCGTAGGCCGAAAAGAGCAACATCTGCCAAGATGGTGGCTAGAGTGAAAGAAATAGTTGCTACCGATGCATGATACACCACTAGGCAAATAGCTACTATGGTTGGCATCTCATTAGGAGCAGCTCATACAATTCTGAAACGGGATTTGAAAATGAGAAAAGTCTGAGCTAGATCGATTCCCAATCTGTTGACAGATGAGCAGAAAAAGACACGCGTTCGGTGCGCCAAGAAGTTGCTTAAAAAGTTTCCAAATTACAATGCACGGTCTTTCGCTCATGTCGTCACAGGTGACGAGACATGGGTTCACTTTTTTGAGCCAAAACGAAAGATTCAGAACAAAATATGGGCAACAAAGTATTGGCAAAGACCATGCATTGCAAAGCGGACCATGAGCGTCAAGAAGGTAATGTATGCCATATTCTTTTCAAAGCTGGGCCCTGCTATTCAGGTTTCTGTGCCTAAAGGCAAATCTGTAAATGCGAAGTTTTACAAGAATAAAGTTCTTCGAAAATTGAAGAACGAAGACCCGCAACTGGTTTGGCCAATATCAGATTGCTACATGACAATGCGTCATCGCACAAGGCGTCCATTGTGCAAGACTATCTGAAGCAGGAAAAGGTTGTTGAACTCCCTCACCCCCGTATTCCCCTGACCTTGCCCCGTGTGACTTTTTTTTGTTCCCGCGGCTGAAAAAATACCTTTCTGGTCGAAAATTTGTATAGCGCAAACACCTCGGTTCTGCAATATTCCATTGCCTTCATGGTATATCTCAAGAAGACTACCAAAATGCATCCACTGATTGGATCAGAAGACTGAAAGTTTGTATATCTGTTAAAGGGGAATACTTTGACGGGACAAAATAAATTTTTCATCGAAATCTATCACAGAATCATTTTTATGTGCTTAGTTGCATTCATATTTGAACAGTCCTCGTATGCAAAATAGAAGTCGCCATTCGCGTATAATATCTATATATCAGAATTAATTTAATGGGAGTCCAGCTTATACACTCTAATATTAAATAAAACACATGTTTTAGCAGAAAGAGATTCCATGCCCATTTATAAAATAGTAGAAATTTACCTCCGCAAGGAACTGAACATGGTGACCAGTTGGACCAGGCATCGTATGCGTCATTTATTGCTCTGCTGCTATGAAACGGACGAGTACTTCCTGCTCCCCAGCCCTACAAAGAAATCCTTGAAATACATCACTCAAACAAGCCTTTAACGAAGTTCTTACAACACATCACCTTAGCACGTCCGTAACATAAACAACTGATTCCATTGTGGAATTTTGAAAATATCTGAGGGTCACTGATGAGGCCTAATTGGCCGAAACTAGCTAGTCTGGCCCAGAAAACATGCACACTCCATATTTTTCACTTCTGTGGTGTATTCCTTGCTTCCAAAGGATAATCCTTTTATAGAACATATTTAACTTCACTACAGCTGGTGTGTGGGACTGTGTGGCGGCGGTAAAACGTCTCCCTGCCCTACATCATAGTGTAGATTATATTTTCTTGTCCTTTGGGATCATTGATTCCATTGTGGAATTTTGAAAATATCTGAGGGTCACTGATGAGGCCTAATTGGCCGAAACTAGCTAGTCTGGCCCAGAAAACATGCACACTCCATATTTTTCACTTCTGTGGTGTATTCCTTGCTTCCAAAGGATAATCCTTTTATAGAACATATTAAACACACTTTATGTCGCTAAAATAGCGTTACATGTAAATATAAAGATAGTTTCTTTAAAGTTTAAAGGTAAGAGTCCTTTAGGCTTACCGTTAGTGATGTTTTCATTTGGGTTTAGTTTTCATGTCCGTGTTTCTTTCTATTTGGAATCTCTGATAGGAGGTGTGTGCTAATTATATCGATTCCTGTTCACTGATTCACATCTATTTTGATTTCAGATACATGTAGATTATAAATAAAATATAAGTGGAGGCAATGATCAGGAATCGATACAATTAACTAACCGCTCCCATCAGAGACACCAAAGGGAACGAAACACAAACATGAAACAACTAGACCCAAATGGAAACACCAATAGAGGAAAGCCACAAAGGCAGTTTTTTTCCACAAAAAAGGCCAATTGGCTATCCAAAAGAAAAAAAATACAAGTGTAACACACACTCAAAGACAAACCATTACAAAAACCAGTGCTTCAGCTGAAGTGCACGACCCGCCGGATGCTTTGAGCTTTATGAGTGTTACCATATATGGGTATGACGGCCATTTTGGTCATGTGACCTTGACATAAAACGGTTCCCCCAATAAATGCGCCTTATCGTAAGGAGCAAAAATAGATCTTATACTATAGTACTGTATTCTGAATCGTTGCAGGAAAAAATGCATTCTTACTTTTCCAATACAAAAGCACATGTGCAAAGTTTGACCTAGGCACAAAGAATGTCAAGGTCAACCCAGGGTCACCATTTTAGCACTTTATGATGGGCCTTCGTCCCAGATGCTATTTATCAAGTTTCGTGGAAATCTGCCCAGTGGTTCTGGAGAAGACTATTTTTGAAGGGTTTTTACCATATATGGCTTGGCGACCATTTTGGTCATGTGACCTGGACCCCATGAGCAAATTTTGGTTTTACCCATCCCATAGTGGCTACATATTAAATTTGACTTCAATCGGCCCAACGGTTTCCGAGGAGAAGCAGTTCGAAAATTTTCACATTTTCGCCTCGGCGAGGCTATACTAAATGGAATGTAATATTTGGCAAGTTCATTGGTTAGATCTCATTGATATCTATCAGTATGCTAAAAATTATTTAAATATTCCAATCGGTTAAGTCACTATCACCAATTTTTACAAACGGGTTAAGGACGGACAGGCAGACTGACAGAATCACAGAATGACACGGTGATTTTAGGACACTCTTAGAAAATCAACCGACTTCAGTCGGTCGCTTTTTCTGCGGGTCGTGCAATAAACCGCGACAGAAACCGGATTGTGTTTATTGCTATGTACAATAGGTCGCTTGTACAATCAACACTGTCAAGAATAGAAAAATCAGTCTCTTACTTTCTATTATCATCATTTGCAAGTAGTTTAGGTCGAAGTACCAAAGCGTCAATCCAAAATCATTGATCCATAGACAAATGACAAATATCAATGTTCAGATCAACAGACAAGGATTCCAGAAGAGTGTAATCAGGCGCTAATTGAGAATTAACTGGAGTAAGTACATAACATAACAATTAAGAACTGGCGTAAGTACATCAAACCCTTTTGGCGCTCCATTACGTAAAAATGCAATTACATGACAGTAGCAAAAAGGATTCATACTACCATGCAAAAATGCATTGTTGCATCTTTTTTTCTAAAATGTTTACCTGCGGAGGACTTGTCGCCGAGGCGGGTATCCCTGTAACAGACTGTGGGTACTGGTTCACCTGAGAGCAAAAAACGTTAACAAAGACAGCGTCCAATATATGATTATATAACAGCAGTCGAAATTCGATGAGCAAAACATATTTGGAAAAAGATAAATTATGCGTGATAGGACATTACGATACCACAACCGTGCGACATAGTGCATTTCTTTTCACTTCTTCAAAATGACTACTTTTATGAGGACAACCCGTGATATATTTCCTTATTCTTACTTTACTTTTAAGTTGTAGGTACTCGTTAGAAGAGCCTCAATGACTAACGAGTACTCATAACCTATATGTTAGAGCAGAAAAAAGACACATAATATATACGCCGTTAACCCCACTTTTTCCTATTTAAAGGTTCACGGACTTGTTTACGTGATGGGTATCTGGAGCCACTGTTGGTTATCCATACCGCAAAAACGGAAATCATTTCAGGGGAATGGGAACATCAGATTATTTTCTCCATCAACACGAGAACACGCCTATATAATTTTGACCTCCTTCAACCCCACTTTTATATAGTAAAACTGGGGTTTATAGGGGTAAACCTTATTTTTCTTATTTCTGCTTTAAAATATAGATTCTGGGTATACGTTAGAACCGCCTCGATGAGGCGGTTCTAACGAGTACACACACTCTATATTTTGAGCAGAAATAAGAAAAATATCACATTTTTTTCCTTTAAAAATTTCGATTTTTTCGGAGGTCAAGTTTCCAATGTATTTATATAGGCGTGTCTTCGTAATGATTTTTCAAAGGGAGACATCTTTCGGAACTTCCTGTTCGTTTTTCTATAAGCCTGTTCCGCTGAAAAATGAGTCAACGATTAAAGTAATGATTTTGCTCCTCAGGAGCAATATTTTGTCTTTCAGAGTTGGCCCCTATTGACATTGGAGACAAAAATACCTTTGAAGGAGTAGCCTCCCCCTGAAGGTGTATCCATTTTCCTTAAGTATCGACGTAAGAATATCGCTTTGATCTTCTAACAAACACGTTTGTTGGGCGAATGTTGTTTGTACAACGAACATAATTTTCAAGATAAAAATAAAATAAAAAGCTCCCTGAAGTATCATTAATGTATGGCTATATGGTTCTGTGTGAAGACGTCTCTAGGATCTGAAGAGCGAGTTCGAATTTTCCTCGGGAAGATGAGCCATCTTTGTTCATGTTAATGACGTTTCGGTGTATATATGCCCCGGCTTTGTCGTGTAAGGTAATTGCATTCATTCCAGATCATTGCCTTCCTTTCTGTTTTGCATATCAGGGCTGTTTTGCGCCCCCGTCCATATAGGGCCCATCGGAGTCTAACTGTTGGTTTTCTTCTGCTCCAGCATTTCAGTGGGTTCTTGCTGTCGAGTCCTCACCGTTGTTTCATCTCTGTGGTTGTTTAATTATTTGTGTTCACGGAGATGTTGCACTGATGAGTTAGAAGGCCTCCATGGGGACTGAACAAATTATTTGTCTAAATCGGGACGGAAGTAAGGGCGAGGATTGTGGCCACGTAAAATCGATTTAAGCACCCCCCCCCCCCCCCAATTCCAAGTGGAATTCGTTTCCGCTGACCGTTCCAAGGCGGTTCCTGTAGCGGTTTATTTTTGTTATGGATTGTCTTTGTGTGTTTGTGTCGCATATATTATTTTATTTTGAATATCCAGTTGGCCATTTTGTAGGAAAGTAACTGTCCATTTTGGCTTTCCGCTATTGATGTTTCCATTAGGGTTTGTTGTTTCATGTTTGTGTTTCTTTCCCTTTGGTGTCTCTGATAGGAGCTGTGGGTTAATTGTATCGATTCCTGATCATTGCCTCCACTTCTATTTTACTCATCGTATGATAGTGTTCGTTAAATCGTGTTTTTAATATGCGATTAGTTTGCCCGACGTACTGCATTTTACAATTTGCAGTACGTCAGGCTATTACATATATATCAAAGCCGTAGACTTACATGTCAAATCGGACATGTTAATTACAGAAAAACGTCTACCGTCTACATCACTCAAACAAGCCTTAAACGAAGTTCTTACAACACATCACCTTAGCATGTCCGTAACATAAACAACTTAAACACACTTTATGTCGCCAAAATAGCGTTACATGTAAATATAAACTTTAAGATAGTTTGTTTTGAATAGCCAGTTTGCCATTTTGTGGGAAAGTAACTGTCCTTTTGGCTTTCCGCTATTGATGTTTCCATTAGGGTTTGTTGTTTCATGTTTGTGTTTCTTTCCCTTTGGTGTCTCTGATGGGAGCTGTGGGTTGATTGTGTCGATTCCTGATCATTGTCTCCAATTTTATTTTGAGAAAAAGACTGGACTGCATGGTGCTCCAACACATGTTGGAATTTATTTCCCTTTGATGTTTTGGATGGTAGGTGTGAGATTATTGAATCGATTCCTGTTTATTGCCTTCACTTCTATTTTGTAAGACTGATGCAACTACATATAACAGATGCAATAAATAAAAGTCTAAAATACAAACCTCTGTCATACTGTTAAATTCCTCTCTGCTGTAAACTCTTTTTCGACAGTCTGCATCTGATCTGTTTCCACCAACAACCGTAATTTTTACCCTTGGGCAGTAGCCATAGCAATCACCATGATGATACTTGGGCCTTGAGTCCATTGATATCAGTTTGATATACAACATTCTGCAAACGCATGTTATGAACGCAAATGGTTTCTATGAAAATATTAGATTTTTTGTTTTGAAATGGCTTTCCTGAAGACCATATCTAAGAAGTAGCCTAACTATTCTCTTTGTTTATGCAAATATATCCAAGTAAACCTACTATATCTCAACATAAAGGAGCGCTTAGAAATATACTGAGATGTTATAAAGCAGTCGTATAGACGTTGAGACAGGCAGACATAATACTTACCTTGCGCGTAATTTACACACAACGTAAACCATACCATAACACCCGACATTTTATATTAAAACTGCGCACATTACGTTAACAAAGTAGAAGTAAAACAAAGATCAGGAATTGATACAATTAACTTACTCCATCCATAAAAGACACCAAAGGGAAAGAAATACAAACATTAAGCGACCAGACCTAATGGAAACCTAAACAAAGGAAGGCCATATGGACAGTTACTTTCCCACAAAATGGCCATATGGCCATCCAAAATTAAAAGACACAAGTGATACACACAGTAAGTAACAAACAACAACATAAATAAATCGCCACAGAAGAGCCGCCTTGGAACGGTCAGTGGAAGATTTCCACTGGGGGGCTTAAATCGATTTTACGTGGCCACAATCCTCGCCCTTACTTCCGTCGCGATTTAGACAAATAATTTGTTCAGTCCGCATGAAGGCCTCCTAACTCATCAGTGCAACATCTCCGTGAACACAGAAATCAAAAAACCACAGAGGTGAGACAACGGTGAGGACTCGACAGCAAGAAACCACTGAAATGCTGGAGCAAAAGAAACCAACAGTTAGACTCCGATGAGCCCGACCAGAGACAGAGCATCAGGCACAAACCAACATTATCTCTTTAATTTTCAACAAGCCTTTACGTTGGAGCCGTCATAGAATCTGAGGCCTGACCCACCGGCGTGCAATTAAAGAGGGAAGCAAAGTTGCCAACCGTGATTGGGTTAACTACCATGCATGCAGTCTGTCGTATAATATCCATGTTGTACCCAATCTTTTTATATCGAAGAATGATTTTACGAAATTAGGTGCTGAAGTCATTGCGGTTATATATTTTTCTGAATTTATATACTAAGTTTGTGAGATGAACACGCATCTTAACCCTCTTCTACATAGAGAAAAATGACGTTTAAAAGTGTATATATTATGATCTTATTTTCACAAACACATATATTTCGGGTACTCGTTAGATTAGCCTCTTTTTGTGAATTGAACTGCACATTTGAATTGATTAGGCCTGACAGAAAATATTACTTGAGGTGAATAACAGCCATACAAGATACAAAAGACACCGA